>JAOTQR010000007.1:1267410-1280569 GCA_025774065.1 Solanum ossicruentum | reverse complement strand
CCTTTAAGATTAATCAACTGAACAGAATGCTAGAAGTGAAGCCAAAATGTTAAAGTTAAATGGAGTCCAAGAGATGCCCCAAGATTTGAAAAATCAAGCTATTTAGGAAAGGTTTTTCCTGTTTTTGTTGGGTAGTTTTTGGAATAGTTTTGCTTTATTTTCCTAATTTAAAGTTCTCTAGTTTAAAAGTTTCTTAGTTTAAACTTTTCTAGTTATTATTTTCATAAAAGTATGATTTGAATCCAACGCAATTTAGGATAGGTTTTCCTATATATAGGATTGGATTTTTGTTAGGATTCTACCAATCTTTCTAGTTATTTCATTCTTTATTTCTATTTAATAGGATCCTGAGGAAATATATAATATGATTAATATTATTTTAGAGGTTTTTATTTTTTACACTTTTGTATGTGGTGATCATGGATTTATCTTCCAATCTTATGAGAACAATTCTTTAGGAGGTGAGATTGATTTTAAACTTGATATCTTTAGTTTCTATTAAAGTAAATTTAAAAAGGTGATCAATCTTATACTAATTCACAATATACCCAATGAGATTTCATTAAGTGCGTATCTAGAGAGAATAAAGTGTACACAGATCTTACCACACCTCATGGAGGTAGAGAGAGTGTTTTCGAAAGATCCTTAGTTCAAGTGTATCAAAATTAAGTAAATGAAGAAGAAAATAATGGGGAAAGTGAACCTTTTAATAAGAAAAAGAAGCGTAAAGATTACAAGAAAGAAACAGTAATAACAATAAAATAGTGTGATAATCGAAATATAATATTTTCCGGCCTACTTCTACCCTTTTTTGTACCCCCTACAGTCAACCTCTTGCACCTCCTCTACATATGCACAAACTATCTTACTTCTTAGTCTCGCTTTTCTCAGTTTGCTCACCATTGATGCCACTCTTACCTTCTCCCGAATAATCTCATTTCTAATGTTGTTGGTCTTAATATGCCCACACATCCATCTCAACATCCTCATCTCTGCAATATACATCTTCTAAACATGTGAGTCCTTAACTGGTCAGCACTTTACTCCATACAATAAGGACAATCTAACCACCATTTTCATACAACTTACTTTTCAAGTTTAGGTGGTACGTTTTAACACACAAGATGCTAAAGGCAAGCCTCCATTTCATCCACGTTGTCCCAACGTGATGTGAGACATTATCGTTAATATTCCCATTATCCTGGATTACGGACCCAAGATACTTGAAATTTTCTCTCGAGAACAATATATGTGGCAAGACCTACTTCCACGCCCGCTTCATCCAATGCAACACTAAATTTGCACTCTAAATATTTTATTTTGGTTCTACTCAATCTGAACTATTTGGACTCTAGAGTCTATCTCCAAACCTCTAGCCTAACATTACCTCTATCTTGTGTCTCATCAATCAGTGCTATGTCCTCCGTTAATAACATACACCATAGAATCTCCGTCTAAATAGAACACGTCAACTCTTCCATTACTAAAGCAAATACAAAAGGATGAGGAATCTTAGTAGCTCAGTTGGTTGGCTACTTAAACTCCCACATTGTTGGTGAGGGTTCGATTCCTCACATTGTAATCCCCTCCCCCATTTCTCCTTCCTTTTCCCCTACCCCCAATTTTTTTAAAAAAATACGAAAAGACTAAGAACTAATCCCTGGTATAGTCCCATCTTAATTGAAAAGTGTTCTAAGCCTTCTGTCATCATTCTAACCTGATCGTTAGTTCCATTGCGCATGTCTTTTCGCCCTAATTATTATCTTTAATTTCTTCAAAATAGGGGTCTAGATCACTGACAATTAGAGCATAAGTAAGGTAATATGAGAACTCAATTGAGCAAAAGAAGAATTGAATCGAAGTTAAGCATGCTTAGGTGAGAATAGTAGTAGTTGTCACTCTTAGGGATAGCAATAGGGCAGGTGCGAGGCGGGTTGAGCTTAAACCACAAATTTTTTAACCGCCCCCGCCCCGCCCCACATAGATCCGCTTTGCATAAATCCGCCCCGCTTAAATTTTTAAGTTCTTCTATTTTTAATTGAATTTAATATGAAAGTTAAACTTCATGTTTTTTAAAACTTTCACTAATTAGTTATTTTTGGTTGATATTTCAATAATTATTTCTTAATCGTTAATTAAAAGTTTCTAATTAATATTTTAAAAACTAATAATTTTCTGGACATTTCTAACTTAAATTTTAGAGAAAAAAATAAAATTAAAATCAATATTTTAATATAAATTATTTATATCTTTGATTATTACTAATTACGAATATTTAATTTTCTTTGACTTCCTATTTGATTTTTTAAACCGACAACTTCCGCCCTGCATTAGTTTTAAAAAATAGCTACTTCCACCCACCCCACTCCACATAACTTTAAATTCGCTCCGCTCCGTTGCCATCCCTAGACTCACTCTATGAAAATGCAGTTTTATTTATGAATGGGAGAAAAATCATTGTTCCTGTCCTTGAAGAGAATTTAACTGTGAAAAAAGATGTCTGTT
The DNA here is from genome assembly GCA_025774065.1 of Solanum ossicruentum. Lineage (NCBI taxonomy): Eukaryota > Viridiplantae > Streptophyta > Magnoliopsida > Solanales > Solanaceae > Solanum > Solanum ossicruentum. The sequence continues at coordinate 1,278,064 of JAOTQR010000007.1, read as the reverse complement.
TCAAATAAAATCATTGTCAGACATTCTGGTCAGTTAGGAGGATTCATATAACGGATTGCAACTTGTTTTCGACTGAGACGTAGTTGCTTTAAGAGATCTTCATTCATTCACGAAACAGGTACAACAATCATGAATATATACAGAGACCAAACATTGAAGGATTAAGGGGAATTAGTATCCTTAGACATCACAAATTAAGACCCTTTACGTAGTTTAGTTATAACAGGAATCCATATCTAAGAAGGCTATCCCTTACAGTTGCTGCTGCCGTTATCGACTTGCTATACTTTTGGTGTGAATGTATAATAGAATAGTATATAACAACAACATTACCCCAATGCATCAAAAGCTCCCGCCCATTGCAGGGTAAGAGGAGTCGGATATACGCAGCCTGATTCCTATGTTTAAAACATAGGGCGATTGTTTTCGGATGATCCATGATGAGCGTCGAAAGTTGCATTAACTAACTAGTACTTCACAATTGAAAGAAGAACACACAGTTTAAAGAGTCATTTTGCTTTATTCCATCAAAACCCCAAAGCCAAAACATAGTGAATTATAATAGAATTGTATGTTATTCCATTGTTCACTCCGAAACATCATAGAACTAATGGCTCATTTGCTAAGTTACATGATAATTTTTTTGATTTTGCAGAATTTTGTTCTTCATGTCTTGAATGAATTGGTTGAGATTTTTCTCAGAAGATCCGTCATGAGAAAGTGCATTTCGAAGTATCATCTTCATTTTCTCTATGTTTTCCATAGATGAATTAGTCATTACCTTTCGGATACTCTCTGCGATTACTTCCCTCCTGATCAATCCTGCGGTGCAAAGATTCACACCGATCCTCCAATCATCAACGATCAACTTCCTGTTAGTAAGTTGATCCCCCGCAACAGGAAAGCACACCATTGGAACTTTACACCATATGCTCTCCAAGATTGAATTCCATCCACAATGCGTCAAAAAACCTCCAACTGCTGGATGTGATAGCACTGCTAGTTGAGAGCACCACGGCACAACCAATCCTCTACCTGCAGTTTCTTCCTCAAATCCGAGAGGCAAAATGTTTTTCTCTCCGGATGCTAAGATATTGTGACGTAGCACCCAAATGAAACTCACCTTACTTATAAGAATCCCTTGTGCTATTTCCAGAATATCCTGTTTACTTAAATTAGCAAGACTACCAAATGAGATGTATAACACTGTACCGTCTTGTTTGCTGTTAAGCCAGTTGGTGTAGTCTGATGCCGGTAGCAGGCTTGTTGATATTGATTTCTTGGTGATGTTTGTGGGAAAGATTGGCCCAATTGCATAGAAAGGCTGTTGTAAGGCTGAGATGGTTGCGGACTCCAGCTCTTGGACTGTATTACCAATGACAAAGTCCGCGTTGTGTGCATCTTTGATACACTTGAACACGTATTTACTCGCGTCTGAATCATCATCTTTAATATATGAAGGTAAATCTTCTGGTTTAATGGATTGGATTCCTGGTATGTATCTGATGGTATCGTCGTACTTATCTGGACAAGAAAAGATGCTCATTAGTTAATTGATTATGTGTAATGTAGTGATAAATCAGACAGTAATAGCTTCATACCATGACGTCCAAAGTGGCCATGACTCTTAAGCAAGTCCATGCTATAGTAGGCTGTAAGCACCGTTGCTGGTTCAGTCCAAAACGAGACATTAACAAGATTATATTTTTTGGAAATCGTTGATCCCCATACGTGAAAACTATCAGCTATTATACAAGAAACTGGTGGATTTGGCTTTGAATGGACTAGATTTTCAATGAAGTCATCGACATGAGTTGAGAAAACATGAGTGAGACCTTCCATGAACTGGTTTGCATTGGCGCTCCTGTCGAAACTCAGTGGAAAACCATCGTTGATTTTAGCATAACGAATGTCAAGACCAGATTCGTCTGCATGTGAGAAAGGGTTCTCGTCGTCTTTAAGTGACTGAGCTTTAGCTATCTGCTGGTGAGCTGATTCTGTGTTGACAAATGTGATGGTAAAACCTTTTGAGGCAAGTTTTATGGCAAGTTGTGTGAATGGATTTATATGGCCTTGAAAAGGAAGTGGTATTAGTACTGCATGTGGCTGTAGGTGTTTTTTCAACTCCATTTTAGTCCTGAAATATAGGAAATGATTGCCTTTTTTGGAGAAATGGTTGGTTTTTATATCTTCTTTGATGCAGTGAAGTGTTAAATGTTAATAATTTTCTAAGTTGATGTCCTGGTGTATAGCTGCATTTTTATGAAATTTGGAGCCTCTCCTAGGCTACCACTTAGGAATATAATAATTATGCCAGCCAGGACTCATGTTTTACAGTCTCCTTCATGTGTTTTTATTTTGTTTTAACAATCCATCGAAGTCTCATGTCGGCAAAACATACGAGAGATGATAGATATACGAATAAATATGTCTTATTTACTAATGACGAGTTTTAAATCCGTGCTGGTCTAGGTCCAAAGTAGATAATACCACTATACAACTGGGTTGTTACAACTGGTAACAGTTGAGGGAGTGTTTGTAACAACTCATTCTTATTCCATAAAGAGGGTGTTTGTAACAACATATTTTTGAGATAAGAAATCACACATCGTCAAAATTGAGATATACTGGGTATATAAATAAATAGGTCTTACCTATTAATGATCCGTTTTAAAGTTGTGAGGGCTGAGTTATAAAGCGGACAATAGCACTTGTGTTTTGCATCTATTTTAGAACCACTTTTTATGTTTAAATTTGTTTGTCCTATTTTCTTTTTTAGTCCGTTAGAAAAAGAATGTCTCTGTCCTTTTTTGACAACTTTTTAGTTCTAGATTTCTAAATAATATGTTTAAATCATATGATTAAAGAACATTTTACTTTCTTACACTCAATATCATATAAAAATTAAACAAACAAATTGAACGAATTACGTAATGTTTGATTTGTTTCTAGAAAAAACAAACATGTGCATTGTGATGTGAAAAATTATAAAATACAACTAAGAAGGTGTGCGCCTTCAAAATGGACCTAAATAATTAAAAAGGAAGACACAAAAAGCACATGTTGAATATGGACAATTATTATAAAATTCTTATGATTAAATAAGATACAATTATTTGCAGAAAGGAACACTAATCAGCAAGAAATTAAGAATCAAATCAAGATTTCTTGGACTGTTTTTGATGTTCAATTAATCAATTGAAGCTCAATCATTATACTAATATGTATTACACATAAATATGGTTTTTAACTTAACCTCATTTGATATTTATGTATTTCAATTTTGATATATAAGTACGCATCAATATACGTGTCCTATTTAGCTATTAACGTTCGACATGGTGTCCTACGTTTATTATTGCTCCCTTGTCATGTCAAGAAATGGATTGATTGAGAAAAATCTTTCAAAACAATGTTGAAGAGTTTTTCAAAGAAACTATTCAACATTTTTACAAAACATATAATTATAATTACAGATGGCAAAATCAAATTCAATCCGTCCCATTCGTTCAAATTTGGACGAGTTAATTGGTTCACCTATTTAAAGGTAAAGTGGACTTGGACTTTTTTTCTTTGAAATTAATTGGGCCGCAAGCTTCTCACTCGTTGGTACGCTAGTGTACAAACTAGCCACTATTTTCATTAATAGCCAATTTTTATATTTTCTTTCTTGCAAGACAAAATAGATAAACTTTCTTGTTAAGTTACATTTTTTTATAAAAAAAAATAGACACCTAAAGTTTATCAAAATTCTATTATCTCATAGAATTATTTTTAGCCATAATAAATACACTTTTTGATCTATTTTCATAGCATGTGTAATTTCAACAAAATCAAATTCAAAAATAGTATTTAGTTTAGTGATTTTTCCCCCTTCTAAAATATTTTGATATTGATATTTTCCAAGCCTACAAACGCAATTACAATCTAAATATCCATTAATAAAGTGGAGCAAAACGGAATCAACAACATTACCCTAATGTCTCAAAGGCTCCCGCCCATTGCGGGATAAGGGAGGGTCGGATGTATGCAGCCTGACCCCTATGTTTAAAAACATAGCGCGACAAACTGTTTCCGGATGACCCATGATGAGCATCGAAAGTTGCATTGACTAACTACTATTTCACAATTGAAAGAAGTACAGACTGTTTAAAGAGTCATTTTGCTTTATTCCATCATACCCAAAGCCAAAAAATAGTGAATCTTTGGCTCCATCCGAGATTGATGGAAAGTGGAGCAAAACAGAATAAACTGCAAAATTATTTTTTTCCAGTCATTTTCATTTTTGGATACGAAGAAAATCTTGTTGGAAACGTCACCTTCAAATGGGTCTGTAGTGTGAGATTCAAACTTAATCAAAACTCTAGTAGAGTCACGGAGCACTGAACATCAGGTGAGCACGAAAAAAAAGAGACTAATTTGACTTTGACTACTGAGATATAAATAAAACTAGTACTCATTTATAGTCCATTTATTTAACGTAAACCTTTCTAAACTTGGCTAGCAATTGTCACAAATATTTTCAATTATGTGCCATATAAAAGGAATAGAAATTTTATTGAAAATAAACATCAACCTAATTAAGTTACATATAATCAGATAACAATAAGAGTTTATTTATATTATAAAAAGAATCTAAAATGTAATAGTAAATAACTTTAATTAATAATGCTATTGGTTATTTTTATATAAATGATAAATAACAAGAAATGGGATCAAGATTTGAAAATTATGGACCATTGTATTTTAATCTTCTTTTTCTTCGTTTGCAATTCTTCTTCGTCATCATCCTTCTTAGTCTTTTTTCAAAAAAAAAATTGTGTATCATAAACATAAATCATTTTAAGCAAATCATATATCAAAAACTCAAAATATCGACACGATTTCATATAAAGAATTTTAGGACGATTTAGAGGTGATTTTCAGTTGATTCAGTTCATATACTTCATAATGTATCATAGTCAATATATACTTTATGTATAAGTAAGCTACATTGTATAGCCTATGTATACTTTTTATAACTGTAGACGAGCTATATCATATAATCAATATACACGTTTTATGACTTTTGATCAGTGTATATATATATATATCCCTATTTATTGGTTTATTAGTGTATATAACTAATTGTTTTTTAGCCAAATTTTTGAAAAGCCAAAATATCTTCTTCTTTTTTAATTTGATAAACATTTTATTTTATAGAGATGATAGTTTGACCAATATTTATGAAGGAAATAGGTACTTTTTGAATTATCAAAAGTTATTTTTGGAAGGTGAAAGAGCTTTTTTTTTTCTTCAAAAGCGCTATAAAGACTTTGACCAAACACAAATTATTGATATAATATTAATAAAAGTGAAATTCTAATTAATTAGCTAAATACAAATTATTATTTCTTCGTAAGAACTCTTTGTGCAAACACTTTTAATTAAAAATATTTTTAAAATAATTAAATTTTAAAAGCTCAACCAAACAAGCTATAAAATTTTTATTTTAATGAGAAGGTTATCCGCAGCTTTAATTAATGCTAAACAAGTAATATACAATTGTGACGTGCAAACTAATCTCTTAAACATACTCCAATTGTATTAGAACACTAGTCTAATTACAATGTTTTAGCCAAATTATTTTTGTTTAACATATCGATGTAATCTCATAAATGGAGTCTAGAAGAAATAGTATATATTTATAATCGTGTTTCTATTTTGTGAAAATAGAGAGATTATTTCCTATAGACCTCCGACTCAAATAAAAATATGAGCAAATTTCATAATTGGCAAACATATAAAGCTTAATCATGCTTCATAGCTGTAGTTTAGGTAACTATATTTTGTAACTATAGTTATAGAAACATTTGTGTAATTCGCAAAACATTTGTATACATTCGTATAATTCACAGTTTTTGCATAACATTTGTATTTTTCGCTATACAATTCGTGCACAATGTTTGTATAACTAGTTATACAATTTGCACTGTTTATATATTTCAGTATACGAATTTGATTCGCGCACAGTGTTTATAGAAATCACGTAAATTATACAAAATTCAAACTATATTTATAACTAGATATTTGTCGCGAGCCATAATTAATTCAAAACTATAACTACGTCAATTAATTACCTAATATATGTTTGCTTATCCATGTAATTTTTCCTTATTATTAATATCAAATATTGAAAAAAAATACAATAGTGAAGAAGTCAGGTTAAGAAGAAAACAACAACATAAATACTATGGTAATCAAAACTTGATTAAATTAACTTTAATTGCATAAATTAGATTAGCTTTAGTGAGCTACTAAGGGTCATCTGTTCACCACCAATTAATAATTACTTAATTGTTTAATTAGGAATCACTGACCACAACAAACACTGACCTAATTAATTTAATAATATGAATTAATTAATCCTCTAAGCACCAGTAAAGTGATAGAAACCCCTAAGTTTATTGTCTAATTAATATTCCATTATTGTGCCAACTGTAGCACCACTTAAACAAACACTAATCATTTCCCTTTTCTATTTCTTCATATATTTATCCTTCTTTTTTTTTTTCTTTCCAAATTATTATGGGCACTTTATTTAGTTCAATTTATGTGATAATATTTAATTATTAATTATAATATTTTTTAAAAAAAGAAAATATTAATATTTACTATCTAGAATCAGTGTTAAATATTTATATAATAATAGTGTGATCTCATAAATAAAGTTTGAGAAAAAATAAATGTACACAAACCTTACTTCGATCATGTGTGAAGTAAAGAGGCTATTTTCAATATATCTTCGACTAAAGAATAATATAAGAATGTTATGACTATTAATTATATAAGAATGTTATGACTATTAATTATCTCTTTTAAAATTAAAAAAGGTCAATACTAAATAATACTTTTGATGCAAATTAAAAAGAAAATATGTCACGTAAAATAGAATAAAAAAAGCATATTAATTTCTTAATTAAATTTCTAGAAATCTTTAAAAATATTGTTACATTTATATATATAAATCCCCCCCCCCCAAAAAAAAAAAATTCTCAAGCAATTAAATTTTTTTCAATTGAATTTAAAATTTATAAAATTATATAACAATCTCAAATTATTATTATATAATAATAATTATAATAATAGTAACAATAACATAATCAATGAAATCTCATAAAATAAAGTACCTGTAAAGTAGAGTGTACATAAACCTTATCGTTTTCTCACATAGATAAAGAATCTAGTTTAAAAAGACTCTCAGCACAAATATATTCGCCAAAAGTAAAAGAAAAAATTTATAGATATAAGAATAAGACTAAAACGAAAAATAACGTCAATTTATTCTTAGTTATTAAATTTTATATATTACAATAATAATTTTTAAATATATTTAAATAAAAATTATTAAATTAATATAAACTAGATATTCAATCCCCCCACACTTTGATGCATCATTATATAGGGTTATTATATTATATTTGTTCACATATTATATTGTAGAGTTTTTATAAACGACAAGACACTAGTTGAATATTATAGGTGCATGTTTCTTGCAGTTTTTTTTGTTTTTTTTCCTTTAGAAAAAGAATTAAATAATTTTTAATTTGTTTGAGCAATTATGGGCTTTATTGTTTTTGTTTAATTAAAGTTTACTAGTTTGTTTTTTCTGACCTAGACAAAAAGGACTGATAATAATAACATTTTCATCTTTCCTTTTTGAAAGAAAATCTATCATTTTCCTTTGAGACTTCTTGAGCCAATTTATCATAGTTTATGTTATTTTGAATAAATTTATAAAGTTTCAATTTAATTCTTTCAAATAATATTCTCCAAAGTTACATAAGAGTTCATGTTTAATGTAATACTCAATATATAATTGTCTTAAATTCAACTTTTCTACACGATAAATCAAAGAATTTTACGTGATTAGCCTTTTTAATTTGTTTGTAGTAGCTTAATTACCAGATCGTTAATATAGGCTGGACTCTAGAGAGGTTAAAGTATATGCAGATCTTATCTTTATTTTAAAGATAAAAAGATCATTTTCAAAAAATTATATTTAACGGTTCCAATAAAAAGAATAATAATATATATTTAAAGATACAGGGTAGTCTTGTGATGTCCCACAATTCACTGAAATAATTCAATTATTTTCTGCTCAGATATTACAACAGCAACAATATATTTAGTATTATCTAACAAAATAAGGTCTAAAAAAGATAAAATATATATAAATCTTATCTGCATCTCACCGAGAAAGGATTTAGAGGTTATGCGGAGGGGTAAAAGTAGTTCAAAAAAGTATTGGAGGGAGATGATTAGATAAGATATGACACTGCTTCGTATCATTAAAGACATAATCTTAAATAGAAAGGAATGGAGATCACGTATTAGGATAGAAGGTTAGAAGTTTTGGGTTATAGTAGGTCAGTAATCGTGTAATTATATATTATGTTGTTATCGTCTGTAATTTATTTTGTTACTTTTATTGTCGCTATATATTTTCATTTGATATAGTGATAAGGTCTGCATATATTTTTCTCTCCTCAAACCTCATTTGTGAAATCTTCACTTAAATATTGTTGGCGTTGTATTTGCATCTCAAAGATAGAGAAACTGTCTTCGATCACTCTATTTATCGTCGATAAAAAATTTAAAAAATATATGAAAGGTACATGAATGTACAAGATAGTATGTGTACATGCATGTATCATGGGATTTACAGAAAAAGCAGTGGCCTATTATGTCTTTCACTTTGCCTGCATATCCTTAAAAACATAATAATATGTCAATCCTATGAATGAAAATATATAATAATAAAAAAGGAACAGAATAATAGGATGATCTCTTTATATAGATAGCTATGGTAACCATTTATTGTGGGACTGACAAGAAGACAGTTTTTGTCATAAGATCCACAAAATCAGATCTACAATAGAGAGACCTAGATGGATTTATTTTTCACTCTATCCACATTGGAGTCTGATTAAATTCAGATTCATGCTGAAAATTTTTATATTGAGAGTAAAGCACTCCCTGACAAAGATGATTCTGTATTCAAGACGACTTGAACTCAAGACTTTTTGTTAAAAACGAAAAAGTACTTACCACTCTATCATAACTCTTGTTGGTAGCTAGATAGACTATATACACACTATTAACATTTTAAATTATTTATCATAATTTTTAAAAATAATTATCTCAAATTATTTATCATTTTAGCAATTCACGATAAAACAATTACATTCTTTATTTTATTCTTAGTACTCCCTTCGTTTTAAATAGTTGCCATGTTTTGCTTTTTGAGAATCAATTAAGCTAAATCAGATTAGATTAATTTAATATTTTATAATAAAAACTTAACTATTAAAAAATTATACAATAAATAGTATAACTTGTAATTTTTTCCTCATACAATATAATTAAAAAAAATACATGATCTTAAACTACTGATCAAAGTTCATATCGTTTGACCCTCAAAAATTAAATTAGGACACATTTTAGAAAAGATGAAGTAGTAATTAATTTTCACAACTACAAAGACCTTAATAGAGTAAAGGTTTGATAAAGATGAATTATATCTAAGGATATAAATAAATTAGGGCAAAATAGTAAAAAATTTCTTGCAACTAATATTAATATTTTTTAAAAAGACGTGTAAAAAAAATACGATAAATTATTTGAGACGGAGGGTTTATATCTTCACATTCTTCTAGTTGGTCACTGCTAGTTGCATCAAAAGCACCATTTCTCCATGAATTCAGCAAACTCTATTTCCTAAGATTCTCTGTTCACTGTTCTAAAAAATTATTCATATCCAAACACTATTATAATATTTCTTCTGTCTCAATATATATGACATAGTTTGATACTTAACATAAAATTTAGAAGAGATGAAAATACAAATTTTTTTGAAATTTATAGTATAAAATAAACTTAAACATTTATTACTTGGATGTAGATCGTCTTAGTAAATGTGAATTGAAAATTTTTAAAAATAAAAATATAACATTTTCAACATATAAATTGAGACAAAGTGAATAACCCATTAAAATGCATAGCATGAATAATTAATGAGTAGCTACTTGCAGGAAAAAATATCTTGTACAATATTTCAGTGATAACATAAGAAGGCAGGTATGAATCTTGTTTTGTTTTTTTAAGAATTTATAAATATGAATAAATTAATTAATAAAATCTCATTATTAATTAGAATTTAAATCAGTTATGTCTAATAATGACTTTTTTATTGGCAGTTAATTCAGCTGGAATGAGTGAGACTTTGAAACAAGAATATCTTAATAAGAATCTTTATCCTTAAAACATCCTTTTCTTGTGGAAAATAAGGAGAAAAACCTAATAAATCTGAGGATAATTTCTTACTTATTTTCTAATATTTGATGTATAAATAATTTTTTTAAGAATATTAATATTTAATTTAACAAAATATTATAGAAGTGAGATGGTTGGAGAGTGGAGTTTGTGGGTACCGGCTGTGATGGGATGGTCAAGGTGTGGCCATAAACTGGACGGAAAAGATATAATGAACTTGAAATACTATTTTTGAAATTTATTTTTCCTACTTCTGTTAAAATAGTCATTTTTCTTATTTTTCAAAACATATATATATATATATATATATATATATATATATATTAAATATATTTTTTCT
>JAOTQR010000007.1:1172811-1197188 GCA_025774065.1 Solanum ossicruentum | reverse complement strand
GACTAATATTAGTAAAAATGATGCAAATGCTAATAAAGAAAAGAAGAGGAAGATGACGAAGGAGAAGACTAGGAAGGAAAAGGAGGGGGAGAGCTTAGCCCGCGACTCTAATTCGCACCCTCCACATCTTTCTATCTAAGGTCATGTCTTCGGTGAGATCAAGATCCGCCATGTCTAAAAAAGGATTTATAAAAAATTAAAATATAAAAAACATAATATTAGTGTTTAATTTTTTTGCTAAAAGAATATGAATTAGTATTATAAAAATAAGGAGTGGGTGTTTTGAATATTATTATATATTGTATTAAAAATAATATAAATGTACAAAATGAGGTATAAAAAGGGTGTAAAAGGATATTATTATCATTGACTCTTTTTATCTCGGGATAACTTATCCCAGGATTAGTATGTCACCCATCAGAAGGGATAACTTATTCAGATACTATTTATTAGTCTCGGAATAAGTTATCCCGTCACTATTTATTAGTCCCGAGATAAGTTATCCTGCCTTTGTCAACCAACCAATCATTTAAAGCTCACTAAATTTTTATCCCGAGATTATTTCTCCTTATCCTTCACACCAAATGACTCCTTAAAGTTATATAGATGAAATTTTGCTTAAGCAAATAGGAATACGTCTTAGTCCAAAATCGTAACGAAAGAAAGTAAAATTTTTATAATTTTTATGTTGAATATATCAACTATTCTTTTTTAAATTACAAAAAATAGATTTAACATTTGAATGATTTGAAAGAAAATATGTACGTGATATAGATTTTGTTCTGCTAATGTTAATATTGACTTGTTTGTTAAATGAGGAAGATACTCATTGTTATGAATATTTCTTACCTCATTTGAAAATTTAATAGTGACTTTGTAATTTATGATAAAGTGATTTACTAGATTAATTAATAGAATTAGCTTGTTTACCAAAGTACTCTATTCCTATCTGATATTAAAAGTGATGGAAATAATCTCTTAATTTTTGTTGAATCGATAAATTTATTCAATGATAAAAGAGTATTAGATAGAGTATCACATTATCTAACGTAAAATATGAGATAATGTAAAAGATAAAAGAACAAAATTCATTATAAATATGATTTAGATACGAATAATTGTATCTCTCTTCATTGCCACAATAAATATTTAATTGTTCATTCTTTTCAACTGTCTATATTTATTATAAAATATTTTATTTTAAATTTAATCAGACTCTAACGTGAGTACTCGAAAGAAAATGAGGAGCAAAATGGAAAGAGAAGGGTAGTCGGCACCTATAATGAGGAACAGCTTAGGAATTTTAGAGACGGCAGTCAGTGGTTGGATTAAAACGAGTGCATGACGTGGCTAATTTTATTTTTTATTTTTATTTTTTGTTTTATGAAATATATTTTATTATTATTATTATAAAGGTGGCTTTTTCTGAAAATAATGACTCATCATTCATGTGTTAAATGTGGGCGCATTTGGTTTTCAGAGGAAAATATTTTTTTTATTTTTGGTGAAGAGGAAAATATTAATTATGACAAAAGTATAATAATCTTAAAAAATTATTTATTGCATTATTATTTTGTATTACGATAGAAGGAAAATTGTTTTATTTTAATTACCATTAATTAGGAAAAAATCGAAGTTTTTTATCGTACATTCTTTAAAGTTATTTTTTCAACAAAAAAGAAATTGAGCCATAACCACTAAAAATTTTGGAGCCTGAATATTTGTGGGAAATAAAGTAAAAGTTTTATTTACAACAACAACATACCCAGTGATTAAAAGAAGTAGAGTCTGGGAGGGTTGATTGTACGTAGACCTTACCGCTACCTCATTGATTCAAAAATTAATTAAAAAATGATTGATGTCGGTTATTCTTTTCTTACTTATTAATATCAATTAAAGTACAATCGAAATTTAAATATCTACAATAGTAAAATGTAAAAACTATCGAGCTCAATGGTTAAAGACTACTGCAAGATTATTTTTATAAAAACTAACCAATGTTGGTTGCTTTTATTTTAGAAAAGTCCATTACGAACGATTTTGTAATTTTTACATTGATTGTACAATGAATGATTCAACTGTTATTTTTTAAAATTATAATATAGATTTTAACATTCGAATAATATGAAAAATAATACTATAGGTACTTGGTATAATATAGTACAAAGAATTTGATCTACTGAACAATGACTTTTATGAATGTTGTATTTTAATTACCAAAGTACTCTATTCCTAAATGATACAAAAATTGATCGAAATAATTTCTTAATCCTCCCTGAATCTATAAAACAAATGCTAGATAAAGATCATCATGTAATTTGGTATAAATGATCCAATCACGAAAAAATAGAAGAACAAAATTCTCTATAAATTGATTCAGGTATGTAATCAAATGTATAATAATAATTTTACAGTAGTTATATTTTTCTTCATTGGTACAACAAACGTCTAATACTCATTCATTTCCAACTGTATTTGTTGTTCTTGAGGATCAATCAAGAAGACATGAACTCTTCCTCGTCTCCTCAGTTGAACAACCTTTTTCTCCTCTTAAATGTTCAAACCATGCCAACATAAGAAGATTGTATTCCCTTCTACTCGAATCGAGAAATTCTTTAGATATTTTTTCAGAACTCTATAAATGAAAAAAATCCATCATATGTGATGAGAAATCAAGATATTTGAGTAAATAGTTTGACGAAGCTAATAGATGTATAAAAAAAATCAATAAGGATTATAATTGAGCGATAAGTACTCAGTATTTTTGAACATGAAACTTTCTTTATTAAAAAATATTTTATCTAAATTTAATCATATCACAATACAAATATTCGATAAACTATATAGATGAGATATAATTAACAATAATTATGTGAGATCGTTTAATTTTTGACAGGTGTTTTAGCATAGGTTCCATTCTTTGGTCCCAAAAAACAATAGAAAAGCAAACAGTGAGAAATAACATAACTCAGGAATGAATTAAATCGAGTGAATATGTGATTTTTTTCTTTTTTTATTTATTTTATTATAGGCAAGGAAAAAAAAATGAAATTGAGCCATAAAACTACTAAAAATTTGGGGGTTTAAATATTTGTGGGGCCTAAAGTCAATGCTTATTTTTATTAACTTTTAGATAATCCTAAAAAATTATTCAGAAAAATGGATTGATGTTGGTCATTTATTAATACCAATCAAATACAATTAATTTTTTAGTATTCAAATTAAAAAAAGTGTAGAATCTATCGAGCTTAGTTGTTAAAATCATTGCAAAATTATTTTTACAAAAATGACTAATGTTATTTGGTTTTATTTAAAAAACAATCAATCAATTTATTTTTTTAAAAAATAAAAGATAAGTTTAAAGTATAAATTAAAAAATAAAATCAATGATATAATGGCTAAAAGGTATCCTACCATGATAAAAATGGGGTTTCATAGAGTTCTTCTCAATTTCTATGGATAAATAAAATAGGGGCATTTACAAGAATAATTTTGAATTTATACATGGCTCTTTAATTTTTACTCTTAAATAAACTCGTATTTAATTTTTATTTTTGCTATTTATTTTAATGAAAATTCATGAATCAAAACATCCAGATATTTAGAGAATTCTTACCTTACTCGGTGTACGTTCCATAGAAATTAAGTTTGCACATAAGTTGTTTAGTATTTTTGTGACTTCATTTTTCTAGGTATAAGTTTAGGAATAAATTTTTGTCTAACTTGGCAGAAGTTCTGTAAGAATTAAGTTATAGTATTACTTGTGTAGTACTTCTATCACCTAAATTCACTAGGCATAAATTTAAAGAATTTTTTCCTTGCTCCACATAAGTTCTATGAGAATTAAGCTACACCATAATAATTAGAAACTGAAGTTTCGCCTCTATTAATATAAGTTTTGTGGAAACTAAGTTATGCATTTTATGGCATAACTTATGAATGTGTAATTGAACTTTTTCTCTCTATCGATACAAGTTCTATAACAATTAAGTGGAATAATTTGTTATATCTTTTAACGAATAACATGTGTAATATTGTAACACGAAAATATAAAGTTATAATGTGTAAAATTATTTGTTATTTTGGTGTCACATGTATTTTTAGTCACTTATTTTTTTTAAACATGGCCCATCCCCCTTTTTTATGTTTTGTTTTTCAATCAAACTCTAAAAAGAAAATCGTAAAATCAAAAGTTTTCAAAAATATTTAATAACACATTCATCACTAAGTTCAAATCTAATTTGTATGTTGTGGTGAATATCTAAAGTTGAATTATAATTGCTATTTGGGCAAGATTGAAGGTGTCGAACATTAAAGTTTTATTTGTTTGATACTCATTTGAAAAATATCTTGTTATGTCTTAGGTTAGGCCACCCGACCTTTGATGTTCGGCTTTGACTTGTTGGCAACTATGTTGACTGAGACCTAGCCTCTCTCCTTTGGTTTTTGGAATGAATTACTTAAGTTACGTTAATTCTTCGTTTCATTAATTTCAGCCCAATTGCAACAAAAAAACATGACTTGTAGCACCTTTTTTTACTAGCTTTTCATGCTGTTCACTTCCACATTGATATGCTTAACACATGCAAGTTCAAAATGCAACTTTCAAGCAAGGGTGTTGGAACGACTAAGCAAGGGAACCCGTACGGAGTAGCTTTTTAAGCTTTCTACTCGCCGGACCGGGGCCTGTTGACGTTTCATACTAGATTGAATTACGCATGTTTGCAGCTTTCTTGCTTTTCGGAGTTCTCTGTAAAAATAATTAATTTGGACATAAAGCCATTAAATTATCATTTTCCCCCTCTTCTATATTTCAAATTAAAAAGAAAAAAAATAAAAGTTAGTGTTAAGACGGAAATCTCAAAAAAAATTTCTCAAAAATATTTGAATACATGCATAATATAGACAATTAGTTAGAGATATTCAATACATCCAGTGGAAAAGTTCATGTAAATTATAATGTTTATTGGACTTTGATATTGTGTCAGTTTGTATGTTGTTTGCAGTTAATTTTTTTAAGGGGAAATTACATATATATATAAAGTAAAAAGTTAAAAAAAAAAGGATAGTCCATGTTTTATTTACATAAAAATATTCAAATTAGTAAAATTATATATGAATATACAATATAGTTTGTCAAAAGTTAGAGAAAGTATACACTACTATGCAGTGTATATTACTTATATATGAGCTATATACTAAATATATACGATGACACACAAATATACACTGACTATACATGTGGCTATTTTTTTTGTAATTATTTTAAGTGAAGTGTCTTTAGGTGTAATTTGCCCTTTTCTTAATGTACGTAAAGTAAGTTGCAATCACAAAAAAAAGGGAAGTAATTTCATTAATGACTTTCTATGATGATAATTCTTTATGCTCTTCTAATTTTTTTCTTTAAATTTTTTCGTGATTCAGTGCCTCCAACAGCGTATTTTTTGAATGTAGGATGATTTCAATCTCCTTTGATATGTTTGTGATCTCTAGAACCACCATCAATACTTCATCATTTGTTCAGGTTGATATCTGAAAAGAAGTCGATTTTCTACTTCTTTGAGGACTATATAGCTGATGTTTGATCTTTTTATTTACGAATGCTTTACCAACTGTAGAATGCTTTGAAGATTCCCTTTCAAAAGTTATAAAACCTTCCAATTTATGGTTTTAGAGAGTAGACAGTTCAAGCATAAATAAACTTGAGCACACAAAATCGTATAAACAAGTGCAAAATCAAGAAATTAACATAAATCTCTCAGGTTTGGCATTAATCCAATGTTTGATTCCATATGCATAATCTAATTTTTAATAACAACTCACAGCAGTTATATTGTCTAAGCCTCACTAATTTTACGAAATACCTGTAATTTTCGATCATTAACAAATCTTCAGTAATAATTTTTTAACACAAAAAAGCCCCTTTTATCTAGGAGCAATAGTTGCACCAATATAGCCTTACTATCTTATTAATACACATTCAATTTGTGGACCACAATCTAATCTAATCAACAAAAAATATCTAATTTTGAATAACAATCCACAACAAGTCAAGTCAATTCAAAGTCAACCAACACCAATAAACATAAAAAACTTCACTAATTCCAAAAAAATGAAAAAAATTGAACATCAAATATGATCACCATTCATGTTTTTAAGTTTACACCTTTTAACTTAATTTAATTGTAACACAAACATATTTTGAATAATATTTATCAACTTGATAATTAGCTTTTACTACTTATTTATTCATTTCAACAACAACAACATTACCCCAATGGCTCAAAGACTCCCGTCCATTGCGAGGTAGGGGGTTGGATGTACGGAGTCTGACCCCTATGTTTAATAACATAGCGCGACTGTCTGCGGATGACCCATGATGAGTGTCGAAAGTTGCATTGACTAACTGCTACTTCACAATTGAAAAAAGCATAAACAGTTTAAAGAGTCATTTTGCTTTATTTCATCACACCCCAAAGTCAAAAAATAGTGAATCTTTGGCTCCATCCGAGATTGATGAAAATACTTATTTATTCATTTCAATCTTTTCATTTTCTTTCTTTCACTTTTAAAATAGACATGAAAACAATTAGACTTTGCTAAAAATCATCAATTGGAAAAGTCCTTCTCCTTCATTTTTTTTTTCGTTTGGTCATATAAATTTTTTCTATGATATAGCACTTATTGATTTTCAGTAGAAAATAGTGTTACCTTTATTATTTCTGTATTGTTGTAACTAAAAAGGTTTAATTTCAATATTAGCCTAATTACCAATCAGATTATGGACCTTCTTTATTTCTCCTGTTTATTTTTAGCATTTTATTATTTGCTTTGGATTGTTAATTACAGTTTAAGAAAATGGTGATATATACATATTTTTTTATGTATATTGTGCTTTATTTTCTAAAATTGAATGTAAAAATTTTATGTAATTAAAAATTCAGCCTTCTAAATAAGTTAACTAACAAATTTTAATAAATGCAAGTTAAATCTAATATTAATGAATTTTAGTTTCTTTGACAATTTACTCTCTTTCTTTATAGTAAAAATAACTAATAAGAAAAGTTATAAATTAAATTGGTTGTCATCTCAGAAATAAAACTTAATTTAGAAAATATTAAATGATCAAGCAAGGAAGGATGACAATAATGTCCCCCTCTTTCACTAATTGATAAGATAATTGAAGTTTTAATTATTTTAACTTTAATGATATACAAGTAACAAGAATTATATTTTCATATAGCTTATAATATTACAATTACACGTCGAGATTGATTTCATATAAGAGAGGAAAAATTAAGTACCTAAATTAATTTATACATCATAGAATACACGTGCAATGCACGTGTTTAAGAACTAACTGATATTAGAGATGATGAAAATTAAATAATCTTTTAATTCTGGTGAATCGATAAATTTATTCACCAATAAAATGAGTGCTAAATAATACTAGCATATAATTTGATGTAATATATCCAACTTATATTGTCTGTTTGGTTTTAGTTGCCTTCTACTGGTTTTATCTACATTAATTTGTTCAATATATTCATGTTTGCTGAAAACCTACACTATTATTTATTCCCAATTTGAATTCAATCATGCAAAAATGAAAATTGGAAAAAATAAAGTTTAAGATTATAGATCAAAATAGCAGATTACCTGCGGAAAGCAAAAAGTTGTTGTAGCAATTGAACGAGATGGAGGAGAAATAGTTGAAGAGTGTATTCTTCTTCTTCATGAAAGTGATTGGTGAAATTGCCAATGGATGCCACCAGATTCGAGGGGGGAATTTGGAGTTGCCGATCTGAGGTTTAGGTTTTGTGATCTTGATTGTGAGTTTCTGGATGAATTAGAAGATGAGAGAACATGTGGGCAGATGAGCAGAGTGCACGTGGATTAGGAAAAATACATGGGAAGCAGAAAGGCTGCGTATAGATGCAAAATTATGGGAGCCCTTGGTGATGTGGAGAAATTTGATTGATTTGCCTCTAGAAGCAGGCCTGTTGATACCATAAGCAACTCACTCTCTCTTCTATAATAGTAGAAATATATATATTATAGATCTACGACACGTATGTTGTACGTGGTATATTAAAGAATCAATATAGAAATTTGAAAATATTATCACGTATATCTTTTAAGGTAGACTTTTGAGGTCTGAGGAAGATAAAATGTACGCAGATCTTATCACTATCTCATAGAGATAGAGAGATTGTTTCTGAAAATTGAAACACAGATATAGCCCCATAGCTACAACAAGAGTAATAAGATGCAATAGCTAAAAAAATCTACATATTTAATCACTAAATCCTATTTGAAAACTTGTAATTTTCTCCTACTTATCAATTAAATTTTTTTTGCATGGGTTTGGCCTTGTTATTTGTATGGGTTTACGACACCTGTGTTATACTAGTATTTTAGATATATTGGTATATGATCAATATTTATCAAAATTCTACTTTAAAAGATATACACATTAATATTTTCAAATTTTTATGTTGATTCTTTAGAGTTGACATGTCTTTTTCCATGTTGATTGTTGAGTCTTTACATAATTATGATTATTTCATTTCGTCTATATTTATGAGCCAGTGATCGTACAATTTTTTTTATTGATAAATGGCACGACAAATATGGTGGAATTATGGCGCAGAGTGAAGACAAATTGGCCGTATCTCAATCCACAGCAATTCCAGGAGCTTTAAGATAGATTCAACTATATTTGCAAGTTCTAGCTAACGAAGATAGAAAAGCCTCCGAAATAGAAAATACTAGAGATAAAAATATTAGATTAAATGTATAAAAATAAAAAGTAAACAAAAAAGTACGAATGATTGCAATTTAGATTTACATATCTTAAAATACACATGCAGCATGTATCAAGAACTAGTTGATATTAAAAATAATGCAAATAATTTCTTAATCATGCCGAATTGATAAGTTTATTCACCGATAAATCTTTATAACACTTATATCTTTCTTCATCTTCACAACAAACATCTGATCGCTCATTAAATGGAGAAATCCATCATATGCGATGTAAAATAAAATTATTTGGATCAGTAGATTAATGAAGCCATTAGATATATAAAAATAATTTTTTTAAAAAAAGTTGAATGGTAAGTATTTTTACATTAATTAGATATTTTAAATTTAAACAATTAAAAAAATGGAACCTTCTTTATTAAACCAATATAATAGAAAAACAAACAGTGAAGAACAACTCAGGAATTTGGATTAAATCGAGTGGAATTTTAGAAAATGTATATGTCTATTTATAATATAAAGCTTAGATATAAATAAGGTAGTGTGTCACCTCTCCAAGACCTTCAATTACATTCATCTATTTTCTCCTTTTTTTTTTTTAAAAAAAAATTTCTTCTCATTGTAAAATTAATTGTAATTTATAAAAATAGAAAAGTCATAATTCTTTGAAAAAGTCACAATTTTTTTTAAAAAGTCACGATCCTTCAATATGAAAATGTGTATGTTTTTAATATAATGTAAATAAATAAATATAAAAAGTCACAATTTCTTTTTAAAAAGTCACGATCCTTCAATATGAAAATGTGTATGTTTTTAATATAATGTAAATACATAAATATAATATAATATGAAATTTAAAAGATATACAAAATTGAATGCTTTAAACTGGGGATATAATATTAATTTAACATTTAAGTTAGGAAATTCATACTTTTAGAATAGCATAGATTTATACTTGTTAAATGTTACTACCAATTACACGTACATTTTCATAGAATTTTTATCATTCTAATGAATCTATAATAATTTATCTGTCGCACGTGTCCAGAAACTCATTCATATTAAAAGTGATGGAAATAATCTTTAATCCTCCTAACTGATGCATTTATTCACCGACAAAAACAAATAGCAGGCATGACTATCATGTAATTTGATGTAGAGTATTGAACAATATAAAAGACAAAATTGCAAAACACTCTAAAAATGTGATTTGGAAGTGTAATCAACTTTTATGAAAATTATATCTTTCTTCATCGCTACAACAAACATCTTATTGCTTGTTCATTTATAATTATCTATATTATTTGTTGTTTTAAAGGATCAAATAAACTATAGATGAACTCATCTTCGCCTCTATGGATGAACTACATTTTGTGCCTCTTAAATGATCACAACCTGCCAAACATGAGGAGATCAACAAAAGACCATCGATATATATGATGTGATGAGTAATGTCGCTTCATAGCTCACCTCTTAATTTGATATCCGGGATTCAAACTGATGAATTAGGTTTTAAGCCTAACTCACAATCCGGGGTTCAAACTGATGAATTAGGTTTTAGGCCTAACTTACGCCCAAAAGCTAGCTCAAAGGGAGGAGGATTGCCTAAGGCTTATAAAGAGTCCACCCATCTCATTAACCACCAATGTGAGACTTTTTGTTTCAACACCCTACACCCCAGAAGCTAGAGCCTAAGCCTTATAAGGAGTCCACCCATCTCATTAACCACCAACGTGGGACTTTTTGTCTCAACATCCCACCTCACGCCCAGTGCTTAGCATCTGGTACGCGGACAATTTTTTCGGGGGCCCAACATTGGGTGAGATGAACCCTGCTCTGATATCATGATAAATTAGGTTTTAGGCCTAATTCACACCCCAAAAGCTAGCTCAAAGGGAAGAGGATTGCCTAAGCCTTATAAGGAGTCCATCCATCTCATTAACTACTAATGTGGAACTTTTTATCTCAACACAAACTCTATGAGTGGATAAATCCATCATATGAGATGTGAAATTGAATTATTTAGGTTAGTAGATTGAAGAAGAACCAAGAAGAATCGTAGTTCAATAATAGTTGGTAAGTACTTTTTTTATCGTTAATTAACCATTTTAAATAATTTGAATCCTACTAAATACGAAACCTCTTTTATTAAAAAATATTTTAGTCTAAATTTAATCAAACCGTAATACGAGTATTCGACAAATTATATGTTGATGAAACCAATAGGAAAGCAAACAGTGAGGAACAGCTCAGGATTTTTGGAAACGGCAATAGTGGTTGGATTAAACCGATTGGATGACATGGCTCTCTTTTTAAAATTTTGTATTTTATATTTTATTTTGTTTATTTATTTATTTATTTTGTGTTTTAATAAAAACAGCTTTTTCTGGAAATACAATTGACTCATCACTCACGTCTTAAATGTGAGTGCATTTGGCTTTTAGAGGAAAACATAAATTTGAATAAAAGTATATTATTTTAAAATTATTTATTGCATTATCTTTTTACTTTAGGAAGTGTGTTCTATCAAAATGAAAAATACCTTAATTTAGGGCCTATATAAAGAGCATTATATTCTCTTAAAGAGGCATCTCAAATATCCCATGAATTCTGGAGAAATTCAAAATTTGGCTCAAGGAGCAAAATCATCCTCCGAGAAGTATGTCACTAATGACCCTTGAATCACGGAGAATAATCTAAGATGAGAAGAATCAAGGAGAAATAGATTTGTACCTACATTTATTTTATTAATAAAATTATGTTCATATTTTATTTGTAATTGTAATTTATTTTGCATCACAATAAAATTTATTGTAAACACCATCCTAAAGTTTTTAGATATCAATTGGCACCTTTTTTTGTTTTTCCATACAACTAACAATCTCCCCATATAACTAATGTCACGGTCGGGGAGGGTTTTCAGATATCAATTGGCACCTTTTTTTGTTTTCATACACCTAACAATCTCCCCATATAACTAATGTCACGGTCGGGGAGGGTGCCTTTGACGTGGCCGACACTAAAAAACTATTGCTAGTCTTCGAGCGAATCACTTGACCTTATCTTCACACATCATGCTCAATAACGGAAGAAAATAATCAAGAAAGATAATTAATTTAAATAAATACTTTCAATGATAGGTTTCCAATGAATAAGGATTGGAATGTCAATAACAATCAATCAACTCTACTCAATGTTTATAAAACCACTATCCAACTCTAGAAGGTGCCAAGACAAGTCTCGCTACCTCAAAAGAAATAACTATGACCACTCAACATAAGAAAGAAAAAGGCTCCTCCGGATAGCAAGGAGGGCTCACTAAATCAGCTAACTACAATAGATCCTCAACAGTACTTGTTGATGATCTCTACTACTTGTATCTACATCATTAATGATGCAGGTCAAAATGGACGTTAGTACATAAAATGTACTGGTATGTAAAATGACAAAGAGGAAAAGAACAATCATAGATGCTCAATTCAAGGAACTCAACTCAACTCAACTCAAACGTCATCTCAATTTAGGAAACTCAACTCAACTCAATAAAACATGAAAAATTTGTATAGTAAAATAATGCTCCTAAAAGAAACTCTAGCATGCAATTCGATCAAATTAATTATGCAAAATTAGGGAGTTTCTATAACCAACAATACTCCCACCACCATAGTTGGTGATGCACAATGAAGGCAGCGTCGTCGCCATGCTCGTCCAGTACTTGCCAAGGTAAGGACTCACAAGTACTCTCTCGTGGATCCATAATTATTGTCTATCTTTTTGGGACAAAAGTTGCCAGAATTCTACACAACTATCCTACACCAACAACATAGTTATGGAGTTTGAGATACTTGTACTCTTACCCAACTTGATGCTCAATACTACTCCTAAAATATTCTCTTTAAACTCATTCAAACTCATCTTAATCTCATCTCAATCATCAAATCTTTCTTTTAAAGCAAAAGGGATATATACTTTCAAACTATTTCAGAACTCATCAAAATTTTTTCTCAAAACATCATGCGCTCTCTTTTAAAACATACTTCAAAAGTCATTCACATCTCATCAAGACTCATTCTTAAATCATTATTAATCCCCAAAAACTCAAATTCATGCAGACTCAGTAAAATATGTTCAAATTAGTTCAAAATCATATTTGTTCAACATACAAATTAAAAATGACCATTAACCTCAATTTGAAAAATGAATAAAAATTAAATATAATCATTAATTAGAGTTCACATGAATGAAGAAATGACATGCATCCAAATTAAATACTCAACTCATGAATATCATTGGCATGTTTTTACGTACAAGGAACCCAATAAGACAATAGGTAACTCAAGAATTCAATTCAAGAAATTCAGAATGACTCAAACTCAACTCAACTCGAATCAATGAAGATGAAGGAGCACGTGGATAAACTCAATCCAACGTTATGTTAGCCTTACAATTTTCCTCTGAACTATGGCGTAGCACATCTGTGACACGAACCTATCCCGTACCCTTCTGGTTTTGCAATTTTCCTCCGAAAAATTATCTTTTGATCCGGTTGACCTAAAATTCAATCGAGACCACTTTTCCTCATAATTTTTTGTACTGATCGCGATTCCTCGAATTTGCCAAAAAAGTTTGGAAAAATGCGTTATGAAAGCGTTCTCTCACCTAGGGATATTTTGATAATTTTGCAGGGTAACAACTAAGTCCCACAAGGCGATCATTGTGATTAACGATCTACCCTCAGACTAAATTTTACATATCGCATTACTGCAATCCATTTTCCATGTCAATTTTCGCGATTCTTAGTATGCGACACTTATGAACGAATATTTATGATGATCAAAGCCTAGAGCTAACCATGGTCTCTAAGCTACCTTTAACGTGATAAATCATTTTTATTACCAAGAAAAAAACTAAAAATGATAAGGAGAGAAGTGAAATATCTCTAAAAAAGAGCCAAAATTCGTGTTTGTCATATAAAAACGATGAGTCTAAACATGAAAAATGAAATAGGAGGTTATTGGGATTTAATTTTGATATAATATAAAATACGAAGAAAAGGCCAAAATTACCCGGTACTATTCAACAAACAACACTTTTATCCTTCATTAGAAATTAAGGGTTTCAAATTATACATCTAGAGGAAAGGTTCATATAAATTATAACTTTGTATTTGTCTGTTAAATTTTCTTAATGTAGGTAAAATACGCTGAAATCTTAAATTAAAATAAATTTTATAAATGAATTGTTATGAATAGGGGTGGCTCGATAGTTAGAAAAAAGATAAGTGTTTTAGGCCTTCAAATTTAAGGGGCCTCATTTTTTTTTAATAGCTTTTTTTTTGGAAAAAATATTAAGTATGTAATATTTATAATAAAAATTGTTTATTTTATATAAAAGAGAGAAATTATTAGAAGTAGTTTGGGCTAATTGAAATATGATTATACCATCAATTGAAAATAATAACTGAATGAAATCAATTTTAATTTTTATTTAATAATTCTTCATCTCAAAGAGCTAGATGAATAAAATTCGTAACAAATTATTTAATTTATTTTCTGAAGTTTAAGGTCTTCATACGATTTTCATCTTAGACCATTAATGTGCATAAGCCGCTCCTGCTTATGTGTATAGTCTTTTTTTTGTTCTTCTTTTTCTCTTTTAAGATTTTTCTTGATTCGAAGGTCTTCGCATTTATCGAACATAGGATGATTTGAATCTTCTTGTGATGTTTGCGATCTCTAAAAACTTCAAGCGACACTTTAGAATATATATTGCTATCATAGAGTATAATTATAAAGCATATTAAAAGTAGAGGACTAAATATAAATTTATTTTCTAAACAGCACAATTGTGAATAAAACCAAGATTTATAAATGCCACAACTGAATTAGTAAAACAATCCTTTTACTTTTGGCTATACTCTACGAAAAGTCAAAAATGCAAAGAAACGTAACACTCTAAATATACATGAATAGCCACGTTGCAAAACTTTTTTTTGAAAAAAAAAACTTGTAAAAATACAAACAACTTTTTTATATATATAGTCCCTTTTTTTCTCTACTTCAATTATATATATTCCCAGAAAAAGAGTTGATACATGCAAAACATTGTTATTATTAGAGAGTTCAATTTTATTTCTAGGTGAAGTTTTCTTTCTCTCTCTCTCTCTCTTTTTTTTTTGTTGTGAATTAATGTTTTGAATTGGTGAAGTGTGTGTTTAGTCGTTCCTCTCCTTTCAGTCAAGTAACTTTCCAGTTCCTCTCCATCAAACTTCATCAGGACGGTTGCTGATATTTATCTTTATATACATTTTTTCCTCTCAAAATTTGGTGAAATTAATCTTGTTTATATGTTTCTTTTCGTTTGATATCTTTGTTTGCAAAGAAGAGATTGGAGTTGATTGTTCAGAAAGTTACTTTTTTTTTGCCGAAGAAAATTGGAATCAGGAAGAAATACAAATAAATCCAAAGTACATCATTTTTGTGTAACTTGATATTTTTGAAGTATATATATCTATGTTTATATACATTTTTTTCCTCTAAAAATTTGCTAAAAGTAATCTTGTTTATGTGTTCCTTTCTGTTTAGTAGCTTTGTTTGAAAAGAAGAGGTTGAAGTTGATTATTCAGAAAGTCAATTTTTTTCCTCGAAGAAAATTGAAATCAGGAAAAAAGACAAATAAATCTAAGGTACATCATTTTTGTTTTACTTGAAATTTTTTAGTTATATATATCTATGTTTATACACATTTTTTCCCCTAAAAATTTGCTGAATTTAATCTTTATAAGTTCCTTTCTGTTTGATAGCTTTGTTTTTTTAAAAAAAGAGATTGAAGTTGATTACTCAAAAAGCCACTTGCTTTGTTGAATAAAATTGGAATCAAGAAGAAGACGACATTCTGAGGTAATAACAATTTGTCAAGTGACCGCCTGATTTGTGATTTTCGTGTTTACTTGAAATTTGCAGGGTGGTGAATTCTGTGTTTATATACATTTTTTTCCTATAAATTTTTTTTAAAATTAATCTTGTATATAAGTTTCTTTCTGTTCAATAACTTTGTTTAAAAATAAGAGATTGGAGTGGATTTCTCAATAAATCAGTCTCTTTTTTTTTTTTAAAAAAATAAAATCAGGAAGAAAAATGTCTTTTTGAGAAAATAATTACTAGTCGAGTAACCATACGAAAAATCAGTTCGAAGAGATTGAGTTTCTGGTACATGATTTTGGTGTCAATTACTTGAAATTTGCAGCATTTGAAGGCGATGAATTCTATGTTTAGATACATTATTTTTTTTCTTTTTGAAACTTTTTAGTCGGTGTGGTCAAATCTGGACCCTTCGTTGTTTACTTTTTTTAAAAGTTAACTTTTGCAGAAAAAAAGATATAGAAAATAGCAAATGAGAGTTAATTCTTTTGTCCTTATTATCTAACCGACGTTATCATCAAGAAGTGTGGTGAGATAGTTTTGACCTATTAATTTTTAACTAGTTGTCTTGGTGACTGCCTGATTTGTGATTTTGGTGTTACTTGAAACTTTTAGCCTTTGAAGGTGGTGAATTCTATGTTTATTATATATATTTTTTCCTATCAAAATTTTCTTAAATTAATCTTGTTTATAAGTTTCTTTCTGTTCAATAGCTTTGTTTAAAAAGAAGAGATTGAAGTGGATTTCTCATAAAGTCTCTTTGTCGAAAAAAAATTAAAATCAGGAAGCAAAACGTCTTTTTGAGAAAATAATTACTAGTTGAGAAACCATACGAAAAATCAATCCGAAGAGATTGAGTTTCTGGTACATGATTTTGGTGTTAATTACTTGAAATTTGCAGCATTTGACGGCGATGAATTCTATGTTTAGATACATTGTTTTTTTCTTTTCGAAACTTTTTAGTCGGTGTGGTCAAATCTGGACCTTTCGCTGTTTACTTTTTTTAAAAGTTAACTTTTGCAAAAAATGGTATAGAAAATAGCAAATGAGAGTTAATTCTATTGTCCTCATTATCTAATTGGCGTTATCATGAAGGAGTGTGGTGAGATAATTTTGACCTATTAATTTTTAACTAGTTGGGAATGGAGAGCCTTCCGTTACGAAGGATTTACCTCCTTAATGGTCCGCCTTGTTAAGTGCGAGTATGAATTAGTCGGCCTAGTAGACTTCGGATATGTATCATAAATCAAAGAAAAAATTTGTTCCCTTTCTTTGCTAATTTGGTTTTTATTTCTACCCCTCTGATGAAAATGACTTGCCTATCATTTATCGCAATAAAAATAAATGTCTGAAATTTACAGATCTACAATCTTGTTTGATATAATGTGAGTTTGATCATTTGTTTGGTAAGCTATACTACCTTTACGGATTCAACATCCTTGCTGAGGTTTGCTAATGATATACTAAATCCTGCTTTTCTAATATCCTCAGTGGTAATCAAAATGGCAACTGATAACAACTTACTTGCTCCTTCCACCCTGTTGCTCGAGGACGAGGACAAGGTAGCTCAGCTGCAGCACGTGCCAGAGCCACAGGGATTGAAACAGATTCTGGACAGCTTAGTGAGTGAAAAACCATTTCGTCCGAGCAATAAAATGAGCTTTGGTCAAAGTGATCCACAAGGATTGCTTGATTCATCCGAAATCCAACTTGAAAAGAATCCAAAATTGTCGATTGACTTACATAAGAAGACTAGCATGTCTTTGTTGCCAAATCACCCAATCATAAAGAACAAGGAAGCTAGCACTGTCATGGTAAAACATGAACCAACTTTGACCCAAAATTCCCTGATGAAGTTAGCATATCAGCAAGGGATGCTCAATTCATGCCGAGCACGATATAAGGAGAACGCAAAACCATTGGAGGACTCAAACACAGAGACGAGTATGTCTCGTACTGAAACAAGTGTGCGCCAGTCACCACCTCTGATTTCGGAAGAGCGTTTGAGGAAGGGGAAACAGAAGCTAATCGAAGAGTCATTTCCACGCACTTCTCCTCACATGAATTTAGCATCTGAGTCTACAGGCGCATCGTTGATGAATAGACCGGGTCCATCAAGAGCTTCTCAGTTGAATTTGCTGTGGCTATTACGGCAGCAAATACAACTATCGAAGACCAATGAGAAACATCAAGCATTGCTGCCTGATGTAAGATCAGTCTTTACACCAAAACTGTGCGCTCAACGTTTGAAGCAATACATGTATCGTCAGCAGCAAAGAGCAAGAGTAAGATATTCTAAGTAAAAGATGTATTTTTGACAATTCATACATACAACCTTATGGTACTTGATAATACAGGACAACAATCTCGAGTTTTGGAAGAGTTTAGTAGCAGAATTCTTTGCTCCTAATGCCAAGAAAAGATTGTGCCTCTCATCAAATAAACACAGACAACAAATAAGTGGTATTTTCCCTCAGGTGAGTAGCTTAATATTCAAAACTTTCAGTTTAACGTATTTGACGCTTTGTTTTTTCATTAGTTGGTGGTTCTATAAGATTGATTGTCTTGTTATCAACAGTTGTTCAACAAGCCTTTCCAAAATTGGAAATGGATAAATATCTTTTACAGTGAGATTTATGATCTCAACAACGACATCATTTTTGATACATTTTTTCGTCTGCCTATCTGAAAGACATCTAGCCTGAATACCCTCTCTGCAATGCTTGTTTTCCTTTCGGATTTTAATTCAAATTAAGTGCAGGAGGCATGGTGCTGTGAGATCTGCAAAGTGAGGCCTACTGCGGGTTTTGGTATGTCCTCGACATCACATTTTTTGGGTAAATAATTGTATTAATGTGGGAATACACTTGTATAAAAGCTGTTCACTAAGAATTAAAGAACCTATACACTGAGTTGTGGAATTAAGTACTGATTTGTCACTTTGTGCATTTTAGAGATGAGTGCAGAAGTTTTACCTAGGCTATGCAAAATTAAGTACGAGACGGGTATGTTGGATGAGCTTTTTCACATGGATAGACCTGAAGAACGTTACACACCATCTGGTCACATTGTTTTGAATTACACAAAAGTAACAGAACAAAGTGTATATGAGGCAGCACGAGTGGTCCGTGAAGGCCAGTTGAAAATTGAGTTCTCTTCAGATTTAAAGGTTAAATGTTGTTAAGTTAATCCTTAAGTCCTCTTTTTCTTAAAGTTCTCGAAATTTTCCAAACTGATTGATGAATGAACATCCCTTTGATGCCTTCACAGATTTGCACCTGGGAATTCTGCTGTTCTTTTCACGAGGTTTATATTGATCGACGATCAGTTACTCCCCAGGTATGTAAACATAAGACCAGATTTCCTTTGTATCAGAAGTTGATAGCGACGATTGATTATTAGAGGGAAAGTTTCTTAAGTAGGTGTTTGGATATAGATTTGGTTGAAACTCAGAAAAAGAGTTTTTGAAGTTGAAGCTGAAAAATGGTACATGTAAGTTGAAAGTGGTGTTTTGATATGCGTTTCACTTAAAAAGAATTTTTGAGTGGTAAACGATTTTTCATTTGAAAAAACTTATTTCGACAAGTTTTCAAAAGTATCTTCAAAAACTAACCAAAAAGTAAGTCCAAATTTATATCCAAACAATGTTTTGGAGAAAAGGAAAAAACTTCTATGTCTAAATGGTTCCTAAATCTATTATAGCGAAAAGATGTTCTTTTGATTCTAACTAGGCGTAAATACTTGATATTTGTCCTCGATGGCATATCCTGAATTTTTACTAAGGAGTTCAAAAATTTAAAAAGTTAAACACATAAAGAAATCAAGGGGATTCAACATCTACCATATATACGTAAAATATATTTTTGACCTTATGTAGTATAATTTTTCGAAGAAGGGGTTTAAATGAACTCCTTCACAGTACCCTGGCTCCACCCTTGCTTGCCCTTATATGTTTTTTTTTTTTTTTTTTTGTGTGTGGGTGAGAGAGAGAGAGAGTTTGAAAAGAAGCACAAACTTGTCACTGAGGTGTAAACCATTATTTTTCCAGGTTCATCAACTCATGGAAGCAATCGAGAAATACCAAGTTTTTGCAGAGAGTAGTTCAAGAATTTCGATCGAAGAATTTCAAAGAAACACCAATGAGTACGTTGTTTATTCAATTGTTTTACATTCACATCAATTAGTACATGCAGACCATGACATGCTAATTCCATCTTGAATATGTATCTGTTTAATGTCCAACAATTTTCTCATTTCCCGTATGATTTATGATGTGACTATAGGCACCTAACTTATACTCTAAAGTGGAAGAATTTTTGTCATACTAGAGCAAGTCGATAAAATCATTTTTGAGAACTCTAGTGCGTGTGGAAGTGAGGGTGTAACATCGTCAAAAATTTCCAACATTTTTTTTGCCATCCGAGCCTATGGAAGAGTTTAGGAATGAATATTTAACATTTCCCTTGTAATATTTCATATTATATGAGGTTATTGACCTTCATGAATTGCTGCAGGTTTGCCTCATCAATACGTGAATTAGCAAGAAGTTTAGACAGAACATTGGTCAACGGCTATACCAAGCGCTTTGTTCGATCCCTACAGGTATTTAGCTTTATTTGATTATTTCAGTCTAATCATCCTGTTAGTAGATTACATGTACATTAGAATGCCTTGTGTAATCTACTTCAAGTTATGGATAAAACAAAAGGCGATGAGTATTTTGTATCAAGATTGACACTTGCACTTGACATTCTTTTCTTTATTTGCTTTTCCACTGTTCTACGACTATTGTGTTTGTCTTTGTCATGTTTGAGGGACTGCACTATTTTGAGAATATTTATTATCGAAGCATGAATAAGAGATACATTAGGCATCCTATATTTCTTCGTACTTCTCGACAGTTTTGAATTGAAAAATTATGCTTTTTGATGAATTGTAGATATCAGAAATAGTCAGCAGCATGAAAGATCTAATGGACTACAGCACGAAATATGGGGTCGGACCTGCAGGTAATGAAATAACTCAACCATACTGTATCAAGGCATTCTGTGCTTACTTTGACACCAGACAGCATCCTGTTTGTTTTCATACCATGTTATGGTGGAAAACGTAATGAACTCAAGCTTGAATATTTTGTTTTAGAAGAGTAAAATGCTAACTCTTTCTAATTTTTCAGAAGCAATGGCCAGGATTCATCGTGAACTAGCTGCATCACGTGTGGCAAACAGTTCCGTTTCAGTGACAGGACGTCAACTACATATAGATGATGCAATAAGTCAGAGGTCCTCAGTAATAAGTTTTGTGCATCATCCATCTTGTGATGAAGGTAGAGCAAGTTCCTGTCGTACTGCTACATCACCAACTTCCTCTACTGCTTCATCCAAGAGGCCAGCAGTTCACCAGGAAGACCCCCCTGAACAGAACAGAAAGAAGCGGATGATAAACTCAGGGGAGAATTCTTCTCTTCCTGCTCCCATCAAGGCGGTGGTGAATCTGCCAATCTTCACAACTGCTCCTTCTTCTTCCATTAGACGACCAATTGTTCAACCATCTATTATTATTCCCTCTAGGACTACATTGGTTGAACCTAACATGAATCGGAGCTCAAAGGTGAAGGTTGAAGAAGGTCTTGTCACTTCCCAAGCATTAACCGCTGTTGAAGCTGATGCTTCTGTTGATACTAAGTACTGCTACGGTTTTGATACGGTTGACAGAAGCAATTACATGGATCAGTTGGAGAACATGAATGGGGCAAGTCTTTTCGCTGGCATACACATTGGATCTGCTTTAACCGGGGCGTTGATGGTAAATGACCCTCATAGGAGCAGCCATCAGTTCACTGAACAATTGCCTTATTTGAATGGACACATTGATCCTTTTGATGACATTCAGTTCGACTGATCAGTAGCAGTTGAATGTTAAGAAGATTTAGTAATGTAAGTTTTCCTTTCTTTCTATAACTTTTACTAGTTTGTTTTGTATGAGATGAAGACCTTTTCTTCTTTCATTGTTGTAATAGCTATATATTATGTCATAGTAGTAACTAGTGAGAAAAAATGGAAGCCATGGAGCAATGGTGAAATTGTCTACATGTGACCAATATGTCATCGGTTCGAGTTGTGGAATTAAGTCACTCATATGCTTGTGTTGAGGTAGCCTGCCTACATCGCACCCCCTTATGCGACTTGTGCACCGGGGGTGCCCTTTTATTAGATAGTCAGAACTGTCACAAAGTATATAGAAATACTATATAGAAATGTCAATGTGATTACATTGAAAATTTGCTGCTTATTTTCTGAAGTACTGATTTGTCACTTTGTGGATTGTAGAGATGAGTGCATGCAGAAGTTTTACCTAGGCTATGCATAATTAAGGACGAGACGGATATGTTGGATGAGCTTCTTTTTATGGATATAGCTGAAGAATGTTATACTCCATCCGCTCACATTGTTTTGAACTACGCAAAAGTAACAGAACAAAGTGTAGACGAGGCAGCACGAGTGGTCCGTGAAGGACAGCTGAAAATTGTGTGCTCTTCAGATTTGAAGGTTACATGTTGTTAAGTTAATCCTTAGGTACTCTTTTTTCTTAAAGTTCTCAAAATTTTCCAAAATGATTGAAGAATGAACATCCTTTCGTCGCCTTTAATGTGATAAATTTGCATCTGGGAATTCTGCTGTTCTTTTCACAATGCTTATATTGATGACGACAGTTACTCCCCAGGTATATTAACATTACACCAGCTTTCCTTTGTGTCAACTTGTCATTTTGACTACTTTCTAACCTTAATCTTAATGTTGTATCACCTTGGAATTGATAGTGATGACTGATTATTAATGGAGCTGAGTATACAAGAAATGAACTTTGCATGTCCTTCATTGATAGAATTTGTTGTTTAAAAACGAAGGAATTATGTGGTAAAGGATCCCACAATATCAGTAAAACTAATGAATCCTATCAAGTAATTAAATCAGACAAAATCAGAAAATATACAATAATAAATCAAGAATATATGATATAGATATGGAGAATCTTCTATCCAAATTTAGCTTCTTTACGACCCCGAAGTTAAGGGGTGGTGGAACAATCCTAACTTGGAGACAACCCATTGTGTTTATGTTTTGGAAAGGATTTCCTAAGTAGGTCAGCTGAATGAATGTGTACTATGCAGAGTTGTTGTGGTTGGACTTGGTCCCCCACAAAGTGAAAATCAATGGCTATGTTCTTCATTCAACTGTGGAAAACTGGATTTTGGCATAAGTAGGTGGTGCCAATATTGTCGTAGTATTAGTTAGTACATTATCAAGAGAAATATGAAGCTTTTTGAGAAGATTGGTAAGCCAATTTGTCTCAGCAACAATATGAGCAACGACACGGTACTCGGCCTCAGTTGAAGATCGAGCGACAGTATTGATTGGTGTTGAGCCAAGATAGATGACATAAGTAGAAGTAGAGGTGCGATCATCATAGTCAACTGCCTAGTCGGCATCAGTATAAACATGTAGGGAAGCATTGGATCCATGGCAAAAAGCAAGCCCATGATGGATAGTTGATTTGAGATACCGAAGGAGGCGCTTCACTGCTTGCCAATGTGTTTGAGATGGCTGACGCATAAATTGGGAGAGCTTATTAACAATGTCAATTGGAGAGTGCACTCTTGATATTGTTAATAGTTTGTAAGTTATTGCCTGTAATAACAATGTCGTCCAAATATACAAGCAAGAAAATGATAGTTTCGTGAGAACGTAAGGTGAATAAAGCGTTACCAGAATGAGTCTTGCAAAAACCAACAGAAATGAGAAAATTTGTGAGCTCGGTGTACCAAGCACGTGGTACTTGTTTGAGACCATATATGGCTTTGTTTTATTTGCATACATAGTTTGGGAAATCAGGATTCTCAAAATCTTTTGGTTGTTTCATCAAGACTTCCTCAGTCAATGTACCTTGTAGAAAGGCATTATTTAAGTCTAGTTGATGAAGCGACACTTGTTTTAGGCAGCGATGGCAAGTACTGGTCGAATGGTTGTTGGTTTGAAAACCGGACTGGAAGTATCAACATAGTCGATTCCAAGCCGTTGAATGAAACCTTTGGCTACAAGGCGAGCCTTGTCTCGTTCAATTGATCCATCAGGTTTGCGCCTGATGCAGAACATCTATTTATTCTCCACAATATTTTGGTGATCAGATGGAGGAATAAGGTTCCATGTTTTGTTGCTCATGAGAGTGTCAAATTCACTTTGCATAGCTTGTCTCCATTGTGGGTCCATGCAAGCTTGTTTAACTGTGACTGGTGGTATTTGAGATGTAAGGGTGGCCATGGATGCATACTTTGGATTGGGATTAGTGATTTTATGTTGGGAGCGAGTGACAGAGCGTAGTGGTGGTGAAGGATGGTTGTTCTGAGAAGGGGAAATTGTGGAAGATTCAATAGTAAAAAGGGAATTATCATGAGGGGAGGAAGTTACCTGATTTTGTTGGTTTGTTGCAAGCTCTGACGAAGGGCGCACAACTATTGCTGGTGCAGTAGAGTCAGTTGTACGACTAGCCAAGGTTGGATCTTTGATTGGAAGTGACTTCTTAGAGTTATAGGAAAAGATACCACTTGAAAATAGAAAAAGAGAAGATTATATTCTCATTATATATGTTACATATTACACAAGGTCTCCTTATATAAGGAACCAACTCAACAAT
>JAOTQR010000007.1:1161545-1172711 GCA_025774065.1 Solanum ossicruentum | reverse complement strand
AGCCCAAAAGTTTTGGGTGAACCTCGATAACAATTCTTTGTGTCCAAGTTATTTTATTTTCTGTCTAGTTATTATTCTGCAAGTGCTTAAATCGGGTTGAATCGTTATTCAATCTGCCTAACACATCCTTAGAAGTAAACTTTGAATTCTGGATTATCGAACTGAATTAAGTTTGTTCGCACTAAATCCAAATTGATTTCCCAAATAGGTAATTTGGCTTCATGTTAACATCAAAGTTAACTTCTTATATCAAGGCGTTGATACCAAAGTTTCATTTAACAATGGTAAATAACTTATAAATTCTAATGGTAGTAATGAGTTTTCTCACACCACCTTTTACTTAGAATAGCTTATGAATTTCCCGAATTGTATTTGAGTTTATTAGTATAAGACTTCTATATAACTCATATTGGTACTTTGAAGGTTAAGATCCAATTTGGATCAGCTTTTGATTTTTATTGTAAGTTTTGTTATTTTGGCTTGAAAGTAAGTGCTTAACAATATTTTTTAAATTTTATTCAAACACTACACAACTGATTTAACCTATTTTGACTTAAGAACACCCAAATTAAGTCAATACATACAGGATCTAAATGTATTCAATGTGATATAGAAAATCCAAACAAAGAATAGACCAATGAACATCAACTGAAAGCACAAAAAGACCTAATACATTTAACAATTGAAATAGACAAAATACATATGTCGAGGCCTTTACTTGGACTCAACCTATAAATAAACTCTTCAACTTTAAGAATGCACATCTAGACACATCAACTCATCTTCACTATCTCAATGGAATACTTCAACTTACAAAATTTATGTACCACACCAATGTCAAACGAGACATAGTAGGAATGAGTTGATGTGTCTAGATGTGCATTCTCAAAATTGCAGTGGCAGTCGAGGCCAAGTTAAAGTGTATTTCTATGTATTATGCCATTGAAATATGGTGAAAGATGTTTGAAATGTAAAGTTCTTTGTGTTGTAGTTTAGATGCTTTCTATCTTGAGAGATCATTGTTAGATAAATGACCCCTTTGTTATTAAACTTGAATTGTGCTTGTCTTTATTAAATGTTAGATGAAGTAGGCATGGTTCATTGAAGAAGGTTGTTAACACTAATACATTGCTTAATTCATTTGACTGACATGAAAATGATGGTTCTCAAAAAGGCCTCTTACCATTAAGAGTATTCAATGCTTTATAAATATTTCATCCATCCTCGTCTACTCATCCATTTTAGACTGCACGTACCTTGAGAAACAATGACTAATATGAGTATTGTATCATAATACCCATATTAATTGATGTATAGTCTTCAATCTTGGAAAATGCTTTAAAAATAAATAATTAATATTGAGGGTTAAATAGAAAAAAAATAGTTGTCTTTTTCTGATATGTTAAAAGTGACAAGGAAAAATGAATGGGGGGAATAACTTCTTTTCTACTTTCCATGTGGGACTTTATTCAGAAATACCTAATATAAATGTCAATATCGGATTACATAGTTTTGGACTCAGTCCGCCTGATGAAACTCTTAACATGATGTGATATTGTCAAGCTTGCAACATTTTTCCAGGAAGGCCTCACGCCACCTTATACATAGATTATTTTCCTTATCAACTTTCAATATGAGAATTTTGTTCATATTCAACAAGAATTTTTTTTTTCCGTATTGCTTGTTATTTAATACTCTAACCATACCATAATTGTTATTTGCTAATGATTTACTAAATCCTACTTTTCTAGTATCCTCAGTGGTAATTGGAAGTAATCAAAATGGCAACTGATAACAACTTACTTGCTCCTTCCACCCTGTTGCTCGAGGACGAAAACGAGGTAGCTCGGCCGCAAGCACGTGCCAGAGCCACAGGGCAGGTTGCAGGAATCGAAACAGCTTCTGGACAGCTCAGTGAGTGAAGCACCATTTCATTCTGGCAAAAAAATGAGCTTTGGTCAAAGTGATCCACAAGGATTGCTTGGTTCATTCGGAATCAAACTTGAAAAGAATCCAAAATTGTTGAATGACTTACATAAGAAGAATAACACGTCTTTATTGCCAAATCTCCAAATCATAAAGAACAAGGAAGCTTGCACTGTCATGGTGAAACATGACTCGACTTTGATCGAAAATTCCCTGATGAAATTAGCATATCAGCAAGGGGTGCTCAATTCACATAGAGCACGCTTTCAGGAGAATGCAAAACCGTTGGGAGACTCAAACAAGGAGACGAGTATGTATCGTCCTGAAACAAGTGTGCTCCAGTCACCACCTCTGATTTCAGAAGAGAGTTTGAGGAAGGGGAAACAGAAGCTAATCAAAGAGTCATTTCCACCCACTTTTCCTCGGATGAATGTAGCATCTCAGTCTACAGATGTATTGTTGATGAATAGACCGGGTCCATCAAGAGCTTCTCAGTTGAATGTGCTTTGGCTGTTACGGCAGCAAATACAACTATCAAAGACTAATGAGAAACATCCAGCATTGCTGCCTGATGTAAGATCAATCTTTACACCAAAACTGTGCGCTCAAAGTTTGAAGCAATACGTTTATCGTCAGCAGCAAAGACCAAGAGTAAGATATTCTAAGTAAAAGAAATACTATCAGTTTTTTAATATACAAGATGTATTTTTCATAATTCATACATATAACCTTATGGTACTTGATAATACAGGACAGCAATATCGAGTTTTGAAGGACTTTAGTTGCAGAATTCTTTGCTCCTAATGCCAAGAAAAGATTGTGCCTCTCATCAAATAAACGTAGACAACAAATAAGTGGTACTTTCCCTCAGGTGAGTAGCTTAATCTTCTCATCAATTATTTCGTCCTCTGTGAGAAACTCTTTTTGAAAATGGAAGTATGCTTTTTGATGTGATGGAATTCAAAACTTTCAGTTTAACGTATTTGACGTTTTGTTTTTTCATTAGTTGGAAAAGTTTGGTTCTATAAGATTGATGTCTTGTTATCAACAGTTGTTCAACAAGCCTTTCTAAAATCGGAAATGGATAAATATCTTTTACACCGAGATTTTATTTTCTGCATATCTGAAAGACATCTCACTGGGTATGTTGTTGTATATCTGAAAGACATCTAGCCTTATAGCCTCTCTGCAATGCTTGTGTTCCTTTTGGATTTTAATTCAAATCAAGTGCAGGAGGCATGGTGCTGCGAGATCTGCAAATTGAGGCCTACTGCTGGTTTTGGTATGTCCTCAATGTCAAATTATTTTGGTAAACAAATGTATTAATGTGATAATACTCCCGTATACAAGCTGTATATATACTCCCGCACACAAGCTGTATATTAAGAATTAAAGAACCTGTACACTAATATAGTTCTCTACAAACAACACCCAATCTTCTATACAGATTGAACTTTAAGGCAAATTATATAATATTTGGAGGCAAAAAGAAGTTTTGTTGAACTTTTTTAATTTGGAGGTTTATACATTATGTCATAGTAGTAAACAGTGAGAACAACGGTGAAGTTGTCTACATGTGACCGGCGTCTATGCAAATTATTCTTGCACCTTTAGTAGATAGTAAGAACTGTCACAAAGAATAGTCCAAAGGTGAAAAAGTGATTACTTTGAAAATTTGCTGCTTATTTTCTGAAGTACTGATTTGTCACTTCGTGGATTTTAGAGATGAGTGAGAAGTTTTACCTAAGCTATGCAAAATTAAGTACGAGACGGGTATCTTGGATGAGGTTTTTTACATGGATGTACCTGAACAACATTATACACCATCTGGTCACATTGTTTTGAAGTACACAAAAGTAACAGAACAAAGTGTATATGAGGCAGCACGAGTGGTCCGTGAAGGCCAGCTGAAAATTGTGTTCTCTACAGATTTAAAGGTTAAATGTTGTTAAGTTAATCATTAGGTCCTCTTTTTCTTGAAGTTCTCCAAAATTTTCCAAAATGATTGATGAATGAACAGCCCTTTTATGCCCTTAATGTGATAGATTTGCATCTGGGAATTCTGCTGTTCTTTTCACGAGGTAGGTATGTGAACATTACACCAGCTTTCCTTTGTATCATCTTGTCATTTTGACGGCTCTCTAACTTTAAAAGAGTTATGGTTGAAACTTGGTAAAAAGAGTTTTTGAAATTGAAGCTGAAAAATTATACTTGTAAGTTGAAAGTGGCGTTTGGATATGAATCACTTAAAAAGAAATTGATTGTGAGTGGTACATGATCTTTCAAAAGGGCGTCTTCAAAAACTAACCAAAAAGTCAGTCCAACCGTATACCCAAACAATGTTTTGGAGAAAAGGAAAAAACTTCTATGTCCAAATAGTTCCTAAATCTCTTATGCGCAAAAGATGTTCTTTTGATTCTAACAAGTCGTAATTACTTGATATTT
Source organism: Solanum ossicruentum (assembly GCA_025774065.1). Lineage (NCBI taxonomy): Eukaryota > Viridiplantae > Streptophyta > Magnoliopsida > Solanales > Solanaceae > Solanum > Solanum ossicruentum. Next base: position 1,168,340 of record JAOTQR010000007.1, on the reverse strand, counting down.
GTCCATGATGGCATATCCAGTTTTTGGTAGAGTGTTCAAAATTTAAGGAGGTAAAAACACGAAGAAATCAGGGGGATTCAACATCTATCATGTACACATAAAATATAATTTTGACCTTATATAGTACAATTTTTGGAAGATGGGATTGATTCAAATGAACTCCTTCATGGTACCCTAGCTCCGCCCTTGCTTGCCCTTATTATGTTTTTTTGTGTACGCGAGTTTGAAAAGAACAACAGACTTGTCATTGAGGTGTAAAACATTATTTTTCCAGTGTCATCAACCCACGGGAGCAATCCAGAAATACCAAGTTTGCTGAGAGTAGGTCAGGAGTTTCAGTCAAAGAATTTCAAAGAAACACCAATGAGTAAGTTGTTTATCCAATTGTTTTACATTCACATCGGCAGTACAGTTCATGACATGCTAATTCCATCTCGAATATGTATCTGTTTAATGGCAATAATTTTCTCATCTCCTGTACGATTAACGATGTGACTATAGAAACTTATACTCTACAGTGAAAGAATTTTAGTACTAGAGCAAGTCGATAACATCATCTTTGAGAACCCTAGAGTGTGTGGAAGTGAGGATGTAACATCATTCCAACATTTGTTACATTATTTTTGCCATCCAATCGGGCCTATTGAAGAGTCTAGGAATGAAGAACAAATTTGTTTTGACAAGCACCCCATAAATTGTCCTTCTCATTTTAGTGCAACCATGTTATATTATTTCCGACCTTCATGAATTGCGGCAGGTTTGCCTCATCAATACGTGAATTAGCAAGAAGTTTGGACAAAACATTGGTCAATGGCTATCCCAAGCGCTATGTTCGATTCCTACAGGTATTTAGCTTTATTTGATTATTTCAGTCTAATCATCCTATCAGTGGATTACATGCATATTAAATGCCTTGTGTAGTATACTTCAAGTTATAGATAAAACAAAAGGCGATGAGGATTTTGCATCAAGATTGACACTTGCACTTGACATTCTTTTCTTTTTTTGCTATTCTACCGTTCTACGGCTATTGTGTTTGTCTTTGTCATGTTTGAGGGACTGCACTCTTTTGAGAATATTTGTTATCAAACATGAGTAAGAGATATATTAGCCATCCTATATTTCTATTGACAATTTTGAATTGAAAAATCACACTTCTTGATGAATTATAGATATCAGAAATAGTCAGCAGCAAGAAAAATCTAATGGACTACAACACGAAATACGGGGTCGGACCTGCAGGTAATGAAATAACTCAACCATACTGTATCAAGGCATTCTATGCTTACTTTGTTTCCTCATTCTGTATCATGAAAATCACATTTATCCATTTCTTCCCTTAAAAAAAGTGGCAATGACTAAATGTTTTTGTTGTTGATATCTTTCATTTATTCCGAGTGACACCAATATGGTTTGTTTGATACTCATTATACTCCTAAAGTTATAAATGTGCCACCCACGCCTTATCTTTCCGCAACCTATGGCGGAACTGGGATTTTCATTAAGAAAATTTAAAATATGAAGTAAGCACATGAAGAAGTCAAAGGGGTTCAACATTTAGTAGCTATACATAAAAAATAATTTTAACCATGTATGTTAGCATAATTTTCCGCCAAAGTGGAAGCAAGTCTTGATCTTAATGGACTGTTGTTGTGTGTTTAGTGAGTAGCAAATTTCTGCATAAAGATAAGGCGAACCTTTAAATATTTTAGTAAAGAGTGCAAAAATGAACCTAAACTAAAATAAATGATGTCTTTGACATTGGACAGCATCCTGTTTGTTTTCGTACAATGTTATGATGGAAAACGCTATGAACTCAAGTTTGAATATTTTATTTTAGAAGAGTAAAATGCAAACTGTTGAGAGATGATTGCAGCTAACTCTTTCAAATTTTTCAGAGGCAATGGCCAGAATTCATCGTGAATTAGCTGTGTCACGTGGGGCACATAGTTCAGTTTCAGTGACAGGACCTCAACAACAGATAGATGATGAGAAAGGTCAGAGCTGTTCAGTAATAAGTTTCGCACATTATCCATCTAGTGATGAAGGTAGAGCAAGTCTGACATGTAGTTTCCCCCATACTGCTACATCGCCAACTTCCTCCACTGCTTCATCAAAGAGGCCAGCAGTTCACCTACAAGACCCCACTGAACTGAATAGAAAGAAATGGATGGCATACTCAGGGGAGAATTCTGCTCTTGCTGCTCCCATTGAGCCCATGATGAATCTGCCAATCTCCACAACTGCTCCTTCTTCTTCCTTAAGGCGGTCAATTGTTCAACCATCTATTATTATTCCCTCTAGTACTTTATTGGTTGAATCTAACATGAATCGGAGCTCAAATGTGAAGGTTGAAGAAGATGTTGTCAAAAAAGAAGCCCACAATGGATAGTTGATTTGAGATACCGAAGGAGGTGCTTCACTGCTTGCCAATGTGTTTGAGACGGCTGATGCATAAATTGGGAGAGCTTATTAACTGCTAAGCTTATGTTAGGTCTAGTAAATGTAAGATACTGCAGTTTTCCAATTGCACTTCAATATTGTTTTGCATCTGAAGTGAACTCGTGATGGATAGAGTAGGAGAGCCACCCTGACAGTACAACATAGAGAACTCCTACAAAGTATCCATTATGTACTTGGTTTGAGAAAGAAATAATCCAACAGATTGTGGAATGACTTCAATGCCCAGGAAAAAATGTAAGGGTCCAAGGTCTTTGAGTGAAAAAAGATTGGAGAGTGTACTCCTGATATTGTTAATAGTTTGTAAGTTATTGCCTGTAATAACAATGTCATCCACATATACAAGTGAGAAAAATGATAGTTTCATGAGAACGTTAGGTGAATAAAGAGTGATCAGAATGAGTATTGCAAAAACCAATAGGAATGAGACTTTGTGAGCTCGGTGTACCAAGCACGTAATGCTTGTTTAAGACCATATATGGCTTTGTTTAATTTGCATACATGGTTTGGGTAATTAGGATTCTCAAAACCTTTTGGTTGGTTCATGAGGACTTCCTCAGTCAATGTTCCTTGTAGAAAAGCATTATTTATGTCTAGTTGATGAAGCGGCCACTTGTTTTGGGTGGTGATGGCAAGTACTGTTCAAATGGTTGTTGGTTTGACAACCGACTGAAAGTATCAACATAGTCGATTCCAGGTCGTTGAGTGAAACCTTTGGCTACAAGGCGAGCCTTGTATCCTTCAATTGATCCATCAGGTTTGCGCTTGATGCGGAAGATCCATTTATTCTCCACAATAATTTGGTGATCAGATGGAGGAATGAGGTTCCATGTTTTGATGCTCATGAGAGCGTCAAATTCACTTTTCATAGCTTTTCTCCACTGTGAGTCCTTGCAAGCTTGTTTAACTGTGACCGTTGGTATTTGGGATGTAAGGGTGGCTATGGATGCATACTTCGGATTGGGCTTAGTGATTTTATGTTGGTTACGAGTGACAGGGCGTCGTGGGGTGAAGGATGGTTGTTCTAAGAAGGGAAAATTGTGGAGGATTCAAGAGTAAAAAGGGATTATCTAGAGGGGAGAAAGTTACCCAATTTTGTCGATTTGCTGAAAGCTCTGGTGAAAGGCACACAACTATTGCTAGTGCAGTAGAGTCAGTTGTACGCCGAGCCAAGCTTGGATTTTTGATTGGAAGTGGACTTCTTAGAGTAATAAGAAAAGATATTGTATAATCTTGGCAATATTGAGTAGAGGAAGATGTATCAAAATCGGATGCAGAATTAAACCACAAAAATATTCTGAGAGACTCCCTTATATTTGGAAAAGATAAGTTCATAAGGAAAAATATTTTCCATAAACTTTAAATCTATAGAGAAACAAATTTTTGAGGATTGGGGATCAAAGCATTGATGACTATGAAAGTGAGTGGAGAATCCTAAATAGACACATGGTGTGGATCTTGGTTCAAGTTTATTTTTAGTATACGGCTTAGCTAAGGATAGCATAAGCAAGCAAACGTAAAAAGTGAAAATATACTGGGAGTTGTACCAAAGAAAGCTTGATATGGAGAAATATTATTTGAGGGTGCGGGAAACCTATTAATTGGGTAAACAACAATTCAGCAAGTGGAGCTCCAAAAATGGGGAGGTAATGATGCCTGGTGAAGTAGGGCAGTAGGAGATGAATGTGCTGAACTTGCAAAGTTGGCCATTCGTACAAGTCATCTCTATTCAGGCCTTGTAATAGTGGTGTCCCCGCAGTCAATTCCTTCACAATAAAAAAGAAGGAAAAAATTCAATAGATGTTTGTTTTTTGTGACCAAATTTTAAAATAGATATAAGATTCTTTTTTTATGGATGGAGCACAGAAAATATTATGTGGAGAAAAAGAATGTACGGGAGTATTTAGTGCAGTGAAAACATTGTGAATGATCGAAATACCATTACGATCACCCATTGAAACTTGTTCAAGACCCGTGTATTCATATGGGGAGTCTATATTTTGAGAATCAGAAGTAATATGATGTGAGGCATCGGAATCCAAAATTCATGGAGAAGTACTGGAAGAAGTTCGAGCAGCAAACATAGCCTTGGCTTAAAATGGTTATATGACCTGGAAAGACAAACATTTGCAGTGTGTCCAAACTTTTCACATAATTGACATTGAATTTGCATTTTGGCCTGCAAAGGGATGGTGGGACGCCATGGCTGGGAGAAGTTGCCATTGCTTTGAGTGTGTTGGGTACATCATTGTTGCATTCCAGAAGGAGTGGTTTGTGGACGCTATTGAGGCTGACTAGACCAGCAATGAGGTTGCCTGTTGCTATTGTTATTGTGATTAGTTGTTCATTGTGCAACTTGAGATGATTGGAGTTGGTGGTTGTTTCTTTTCAGCTTACTTTGGATAAAGTTCATGATCTTGTGAGCTTGTGTGTCAATTCCTCATATGGAATAAGAGAATCTCTTGAATGAATAACAGTATGTGGGGCCTCATATTTAGGTCCAAGGCTACTCAGAATCTTGACAATCAACTCTTCTTTAGAAGTGCAAGCACCGACAACAACTAGTTCATCAGTGATAGTTCTTATTTCCCTGAGATATTGGGCGACAGATTTTTGATCTCACTGGACTTTTGCCAATGCATCTCGAAGACTGTTGATCCTGGTTTGAGATCTATTTGCATATGTGGTAAGCAAATAATCCCATGCTTCTTTTGAAGTTTCAGTAGAGGCAACTGATGGTGCAAATGGTGGAGTCAGCAGATGCCATCAAGGTGTTGCAGATAAGATTATCTTGCTGAAATCATATTTTGAAATTTGGGCTGACAACATCTTCTGTCTTGCTTAATGGTGCATGGAGGTGGTGCGGTGGACTAGTTAATTAATTATATGTCCAACAACAAGTTGTTTATCCAACTGTCGACCAGTACAGTTAATGACATGCTAATTCCATCTAGATATTTATCTGTTTAATGACCAATAATTTTCTCATCTCCTATACTATTTATGATGTGACAATAGAAGCCTAACTTATACTCTAAAGTGGAAGATTTTGTACTAGAGCAAGTCGACAACATCATTTTTGAGAATAGTGCGTGTGGAATGAGGATGTCAAAAATAATCAAATTTTTAGTTGTTATTGTTGACCGATGAATCGGCTGTGGTGAGCTCATCAGATCGAAAGTTAATCTCACAAAGATGATCAATAACAAATTTGTTGTCTTTGCTTACTCGATTGAGTTGGTGATGGAGGTTAAAGATGCAAGTTTGAGATTTGTTCGTAAAGGAAGTGTGAAGTTGATCTTAGGCAACTTTGGAGTTGGATGCATAAGCTACAATGGATGCGATTATGGCATCAACAAAGGCCATAAGAGCATTTTGGATTAGTTTATCTTTTCGAAAGCAATCCTTGTATTAAGGGTTGGCAGTTTCAATTTCATTACTGATGATCGTTTTCGAAGGGGACAACATGGTGTCGTCAAGATGACCATATAGGTCATGGCCATAAAGTAGCATAGCAATTTGGGCTGTCCAAACCTTGAAGTTGTGGCTGCTAGATAGTTTAATGGGAAGTTGAGATGATGGATTGAATTGAATCAAGTGTTTAATGACAGGGGAGGCATCACCATTAGCAATTGGACTGGAAGGAGCCATTTATGTGCAGGAGCAAAATTTACTCGTTAGATTATTTATGGATCTAATACCAAATAAAGAATTAGAAATAGAATAGATGAAAAGTATTTTACTTTGATGAGACTCCCATAGAGTTTATGTACAGATGCAGTAAATAAAATTAGCCTAAATTAGCTCATAGAATGTAGGAACAAATAACAATAACTAAAACAAACTAATGAAATTGAATAAACCTAATTCTAATCAAATTATGTCAGTAAAACAGTGTTATAATACTAGTAAAATACTAATCCTAATGCACTGTTAGGGAGTAGTCACCTATATTGCTAAAGATCAAAGGCAGATTCAAGATTTTGAATCTCTTGGTGCGACCGTAGAGATGGCAATTTCAGCCTATATAAACCGAAATGGGTCATTTAACTTATTTTAATGAATCGCTCATATTTTCTAAATGCGTAATATAGTTAATCTATTTTAAAAAATCATACAAATATGATCAAAATGGGCAAAATAAAAAATACATATAAATCTTTAGATCCCTCACTCATAATAAAAGATTCTTAATTGCATGAAATAGATATATTTATTTAAAATTAGAAGGGTGGAGGACCTCCCGAAGGGTGGGGGTATGAAAAAAATTTAACTTTTTAATTTTTCTTCTAAAAAAATTATGGTGGGCGGGGGAGCGGAAGCCTTCGCTCCCCA
>JAOTQR010000007.1:1127593-1161445 GCA_025774065.1 Solanum ossicruentum | reverse complement strand
ATTAAAGAGTGAAATCATGCAAGAAATCTTGAAGTAAATCATCCCACCAATACTTGGTAACACCATCATACAATATATATCAAAATCCTTCATTAAATCTCAAGTTAGATCCAAGATTCATAGCTCAAAACATGCTAAAACAGTCACACTTTTACCAAAACTCCAACATAGTTCATAGTCAAATTCATATTAATACACCCATATATAAAATCAACTAAAAGACATGTAAATTAGATGAAACGGAAGCTTGGGCACCATGGGTGAAAGGACCGAATGGTTGAAACTCATATAACTTGACTTTGGAGAATAACTTGATTAAGATTGGAGATGGAAACTTGAAGCTTGAGTGAAATCTTAAGATCCAAATGAGTTTTGGGACTTGAGGTTTAGGGTGAAATATGAGTATAAGTGTTTGAGTGAGTAATGGGGAATGTCTTGAATGATATGAGTGTGAAATATGGCTAAGTATAGGCATTTTCACATATGTGAACACTTAGGGCCAAGACCCAAAAGCCTTGGACCGAGATAGAAACTGGCAACCAAAAATACACAGTAGCGCACCCTTGGCGCGTCGCGCCAGGAACGCGGATCGTCACTAGAAATTCCATTTTTATGATTTTTAAATTTTGATATGGTTGCTTTAAAATCGGGGTAAGACCCCCAACTCAATTTGATCACCTAATCAAGAATATAAAGTTGGATTTTGTATCACGCACGAATTTTGAGATATATGAAAATTACGATTTCAGACATTTTCGAAGCACATTTTCACACTTTTTTTGGGTCATTTCAATATCTCCCCATCAGTAACATTCATCCCTGAATGTCAAATAAACATATATGAGAGAGGTAAACTTGAAAATTTTAACCCACATAAGGATGTAACAATGCAGCTAAACATTATTTCAAAAATCTCAGCATAAGTGTAAAATCATCATGAACTTTTCAATTTAAACATGAATGCATGCAAATGTCATGGGCTGAACTTAGACTTGAAATCACATAGGAGACTTAGATCAATACCTTATCTTGAATGGAGTGGAATAGATAAGGTTATCGCTTTTGCATGTTCGCTTCGGCCTCCCAAGTAGAACTTTCAATTTGTTGATTCCTCTAAAGGACCTTAACTGAAGCAACGCCCTTATTCCTCAACATCTTCACTTGTCTATCCAAAATCTAAACTAGAACCTCTTCATAAGTCAAATTGTCTTCAACTACACCCACAACATCCAATGGAACAATAGCATTTGGATCACTCACACACTTCCTCAACATAGACACATGAAACACCGGATGAACCAAATTTATTTCACTAGGCAGCTCTATATCATAAGCCACCTCACCAATACTCCTCGTTACCCTATATGGACTGATATATCTAGGGCTTAACTTATACTTGTTACCAAAATGAATCACAGCCTTCGTGGGTGAAACCTTCAAATAAACCCAATCACTAACTTTGAATTCAAGATCCCTTCTCCTCATATTGGCATAGGACTTTTGGCGACTTTGAGCCTTCTTCAACCTTCCTCTAATAATCCTAACCTTCTCAAGAGCCTCCATAACCAGATATAGTCCCAACAAAGCCACCTCTCCAACCTCAAACCATCCAATCGGTGATCTACAATGTCTATCATAGAGAGCTTCGAAAGGGGCCATATCGATGCTAGAATGATAGCTATTGTTATAGGTAAACTCAATCAATGGAATATGATCATCCCAACTACCCTTGATCTCCAATATACAAGCCCTAAGCATATCCTCAAGTGTTTGGATAGTCCTTTGAGGCTTGGCCATCCGTTTGATGGTAAAAGGCCATATTAAGTTTAGCTCTTGTAGCAACATCCCTTTGGAAGGACCTCCAAAAATGTGAACTAAATTGAGTACCACAATCCGATATGATAGACAAGGGTACCCTATGCAATCTCACCAACTCATGAATGTATAATCTAGAAATCTTCAGCCCCATATGTAGTCTTAATCGGTAGAAAATGAACTGATTTTGTCATCCTATCAACCACAACCCAAATGGAATCAAAACCCTTCCTAGTGTTAGGCAACCCAACCACAAAACCATATTAAACTCTTCCTACTTACAAGTAAGGATCTGTATGTCTTGGGTTAGGCCACCCGGTCTTTGATGTTCGGCTTTGACTTGTTGGCAACTATGGCAACTAGAAACAAACTTGGCAATGTCCCTCTTTATACCTCCCCACCAATACAACTCTCTCAAATCTCTATACATCTTAGAAGACCTGTAGTAAATAGATTAAGAAGAACCATGAGCCTCATCAAGAATCTTTTCTCTCAAGCCATCGACATAAGTTACATATGACCTACCTTGGTATCTAAGACTACCATCTCCCCCTTGGGAGAAAACCTCCACCTTGCCATCTTTTACCAGTGCCTTCAATTCTAACAAACTGGGGTCAAGATCTTGCTTAGCTTTCACCTCCTCAACCAATGAAGATTTAGAGCCATCAACTACCATAACACCTCCAGTATTAATCTCTTCCAACCTAACTCCCAACCTAGTCAACCGATGGACCTCCCCAGCCACCCCTTTGCCACTATCATCAACATGTGCTAGGTTACCCATACACACCCTACTCAAATTATCGGCCACCATATTAGCCTTATCGGGATGATAATGCACACTCAGATCATAATCTTTAAGAAGTTCCAACCACCTTCTTTGCCTCAAGTTTAGATCTTTTTGAGTGAACACATATTGGAGACTCTTATGATTGGTAAACATATTAACATGCACTGCATACAAATAATAACGCCAAATTTTCAAAGTAAATACCACGGCGGCCAATTCAAGATTATGAGTAGGATAATTTTTTTCATATACTTTGAATTGTCTAGAAGCATAGGCTATTACCTTACCCTTTTGCATCAACACACGACCCAAACTAATTCGGAAGGCATCACAATACACAACATATACTTTTAGCCCTTCCAGTAGAGGCAAAATAGGAGCGGACACAAGCTTATCTTTCAAAGTTCAGAAGTTCTTTTCACACTCATCAGTCCACACAAACTTAGCCTTTTTTGAGTCAATTTAGTCATAGGAGAAGCAATAGAAGAGAACCCATTCACAAATCTCTGATAGTAACCCGCTAAGCCCAAGAAGCTACTAATGTCCGATGGGGTCAATAGTCTAGGTAAATTTCTAATCACCTTAATTCCATCCCTCGACACCACATGACCTAGAAAGGCAACTTCTTTCAACTAAAATTCACACTTCTCATATTTAGCATACATCTTTTCTTCCCTCAATATTTGCAACATTGCCCTCAAATGAGCCACATGCTCCTCCTTACTACGAGAAGATATCAAAATATCCCCAATGAAGACCACAACAAACAAATAAAGGTAAAGTTTAAAGACCCTATTCATAAGATCCATGAAGATAGTCAGTGCATTGGTCAACCCAAAAGACATAACCACAAATTCATAATACCCACACCTAGTCCAGAAGGCCATCTTGGGAATGTCACACTTCCTCACCTTCACTTGATGATAACCGGACTGAAGATCAATCTTAGAGTAGTGACTAGCCTATTGCAATTGGTCAAACAAATCATCAATCCTTGGAAGAGTATACTTATTCTTTATGGTAAACCTATTAAGTTACTGGTACTTAATACATATTCTAAGAGACCCATACTTCTTTTTTCACAAACAACATCGGTTCACCCCAAGGTGATTGGCTAGGCCTAATAAAACCCTTTTCCAACAAGTCCATCAATTGCTCCTTCAACTCCTTTAATTTCGTCGGGGCCATACGATAAGGGAGAACAGAAATGGGTTGAGTATTGGGGAGGAGGGCTATATCGAAATATTGCTTAATTAATTGTTTCCGATGCACTGGATCTTACCTCTTTTGGAAGGAGTCAATAAAAAAGTAAAAATTTGGACTAACTTAAACTAATTTTAAACAATGGAGTTTGGCACAGGTCAAAGGGGAAAGCAAGGAGGAATTCCACCAACACCGTATTCTCCGAAGATTAAGGAACAAGAAGAGATCTATTAAGAGAAAGATTAATTCTAGAGAAAGTTCTAGTTCCCCCTCTTTCTTTCTTTCCTGCAGTTTGAGTTTTAGTTGTCATTCCTGTCAATATCGGCTCCCCTCTCCTCTGAGGCTGATTGCATCCACTTTTGGAGCCCCTCGCCTTTGAGTATTCATTTCCCTTTCGGGAGGAACACCGAGAAAGTCATTAGGAAATACATCGAGTAACTCATTTACAATCAGAACTGACCCTATAGGAATGACCTTGGACTCTATATCTCTAACCCTCACAAGATGGCATAGACACCCTTTAGAAATCAACTTACGAGTTTTAATGGAAGAGATGAATCTACCCTTGACCACCACATCATGACTCTTCCACTCAAGAACGGGTTCATTTGGGAATTAGAATTTGACCCTACGGGTTTTATAATCAATAGAGGCATAGTTGCATGCAACCAATCCATCCAAAGAATGAAATCAAAATCGACCATATTAAACTCAACAAGATCACAAGGCAATATTTTATGCAAGATACAAATGGCACAATTTCTATAGACCTTTCTAGCAACAATAGATGCACCAATAGGGGTAGACACCTCATATGACTCACACAACAATTCGGGCTTAACATGGAACTTTTTGGCAATAAGAGGAGTAATAAAAGAAAGAGTGGCACCTGGGTATATCAATGCATACATATTAAAATCAAATATTTTTAACATACTGGTGACGATATCAGGCACCACATCAACCTCTTGCCTCCCATACAAAGCATAAAATCGATTGTGCCTTGATGCACCACCTTGTTGACCACCTCTCCCGAAAGTAACCACATTGGCACCTCGGCCTTGAGGATGAACATCCTTACCCTTGTTGTGATTTTGAGGGCAATCTATTGCCTTATGCCCCATTTCCCCACAACCATAACAAGCATCGGTATTCCTCAAGCATGGGCCACCACAACACTTCGGACACACACCAATAGGACCCATACCACCATCACCTTGGGCCCTGGGGATGTCATTGGCCACCTTCATATAGGGAGAATGAGAAGGTCTTTGGCCTTGATGAAATCGGCCACCCTCGCGACCTTGGAACTTTCCCTCAAAAAGGGCCCTCTCAGCCTCATTACTCCTCCTCTTCCTCAAATTTTCTCCTCCATTTTCTTGGCATAGGTCATCAAATAGGAAAAATACAGTCACTAATCAACATAGCAGACTGTCACTCCTCATTCACCAAGTCGGATACCCCTATCACAAATTTATTCATTCTTGACCTCGAATCGGCAACCATGTGCGGAGCATACTTTGTGAGTTGGTTAAACTTGAGGGCGAACTCCCTCACACTCATTGATCCTTGTTTCAAATTCATAAACTCCATCATCTTGGCCTCCCTAAGGTCAAGAGGGAAGAGCCGATTAAGAAAGGCTACCTTGAACTCCTCCCATAGAACAACATTGTTGATCCCCTTCTCCTCCTTCCATTGTGTGAACCAGAGTTGTGCTACCCCCTTGAGTTGGTGAAACGATCCTAAAAAGTTCCCAAAAATGTGCCTCAAAATGCCCAGAATTTTAAATTTCATATATCTCGGAATCCATGCATGATATCAAAAAGTTGACTTCATATTCTTGTTCAAGGGGTCAAAATTAGGTGAAAAGGGGTCTAATCCTGATTTTAGAGCAATCAAATCACAATTTCAAATTTCTAAAATTTCATTTTATAGAGACAATCCACGTCAGCACCGTGATGCGCACCTATCACAGACATGTGTTAATTTGTCCTTCGCAACAGGTCCGCATCGCAGACCTGTGTATTTTATTAGCAGTGATTTTTATCTTGGTCCAAGGCTTTTGGGTCTTGGGTCTAAGTGTTCCCAGATGTGGTTTTACCTCTGCTTAGCCTTATTTCACCCTCATATCATCCAATAAATTCCCCAATATCCTCTCAAACCCTTAGAATCATACTGCACCCTAAATTCAAATCCCAAAACTCAAGACCAATCTTAAAGATTTCTTCAAGGTTCTTCTTCAAGCTTCAAGTCTCCATCTCCAATCTTCACCAAGTTCATCTCCAAGCTACGGTATATGGTGTTGAACCATTAGGTCCTTCCACTCATTATGTGTAAACTTCCTTTTTACTTAAATTGCATGATTTAAAGTTGATTTTACATATGGATTTTGTATATTAAGAAATTTACTGCACAACGATTTGAGTTCATGAAAGTATGGTTGTTTTAGCATATTTTGAGCTCTATATCTTGGATCTAATGTTGGATTTGATGAAGGGTTTTAATGTATATTGCTTGAGGTTGTTGTAAGGTGTTGATTGATGGATTTATATTGAATTTTCTTGCATGATTTTACTCTTGAATTGCATGGTTTTACACTAGCACTACACACCCGCTAAGTATTTGATAAAATATCCGGCTAGAGTTTCCTGAGGAATTGAAGGTCTAATGTATATTTTATGAATTGAATAGTGTTATGATGATTATATGATGATAAAACGAAGATGGAATGATGATGAATCAATGATATGCATATGATGTATAATGATGAGAGCAAATGTTGGTATATGATGACCTTGTAATGATGAAAGTATGTCATATATGTGTTGAATTCATGAAAAATATCTATGATGTTGCATCAATCAGCTTGTTGAGAGGGTGTCAAGCCTCAATCACCTTGTTGAGAGGGTGCCAAGTCTCAATCACCTTGACGAGGGGGTGTCAAGCCTCAATTGCCTTGTTGAGAGGGTACCAAGCCTTAATCACCTTAACGAGGGGGTGTCAAACCTCGGGTGCCTTGTTAAGGGGGTATTAAGCTTCAGTTGCCATTCAAGGAATGGTGTGCATTGGAGTTGGGAAGTGGCTCACTTGGTCTATTATGATGGTCTTTCCTATGCATGCTCTAATTCTAGATAAGCATATGATTCACTAACATGTTTTACTTCAAGCATCATTCATACATACCATGTTGATAGTATGTTATCCATTGTCTATGTTTATGCATTTTGCCTATGATGTCTATTTCTTGTTGCATTGCATCCCACATACTTAGTACATTCAAATGTACTAATACATACTCTATGCCTACATAATGTCACCATGCAGGAACTGGAGCTCCATTTGGTTATCACCATCCTCCACATGGCTAGTGATATCCAATCAAGCTAGTTGGTGAATCCTTATGTCCGAGCATAATATCTATGTTCTTATGCTATGTATTTAAGACTATCTTTCCTTATTGGGTGTACTTACTATGTGGGTGAGTTTGGTTGCTTGTCTTCGCCCTCGCTAAGTTCTATGTTAGAGATGTTGTTGGACGAAATATGTATTATGCTTGAGCTTTGACTCACTTATGATATCCAAGCTAGTTAAATATGACTCTCTCTCCCTTAATCTCAATTTCCCTTGTTTATGTTTCTTATGTCATTTTCTCTTGCTTCTGTGACCAAGGATGTGTGATGATATGAAATGAGGCTTGTTTGGGGGTTCCTTTGAGTTTGCCATTCGCCAGTCACGTCTAGGCCCTAGGCTTGGGTCGTGATAGTTGGTAAGCCGCCAACTTCGCCTTCTCCTCCGACTTAACACCCATGATAGTCAATACCTTGTAGACCTCATCAATGAACTCTTGAGGGTCCTCATCTACCATAAACCTGTAGAATTATGGTAGGTTCTTCCTCATGAAGTCTCTCACCCGAGATGCCGGAGTAGGAACATGAGAGGCTTGGGGCCCTCGGTCAGCTTCATTAGCCACAACTTGTGCAATCAAGGGGAGAGCATCTTGAAGCTCTCCATGAACCGATTGCTCCTCGAGTGTACAAGCTCTTCTTCTTATTGAGTTAGGCATGATTTAGCATAGCAACGAACAATATTTAGAGGGAGAAAACCTTAACTTAACTTCTATAGCACAATATAGAGTAAGAAGAAGGGAAACATTTCCTAAAATGTCTCATAGCCTCTTACTCATCGTTGTGGTGCACAACACAACCATGAATAAGACTCGAATCGATGTCGTGTGTTAGATGTTGAGGACCATTAACAACCTCATTCTTTGATACCAAGTTTTTACACGACCCAAGCATAGGGTGTATACATGACATGGCACATAGGAACCCGAAGGGGCCCCAAGCAAGCCTCCTAACATATCATCACGCATCCTTGGTCACGAAAGCCATAAAATGACAACAATAGAGAGTAAATAGGGATAACTTGGGCTAAGAGACATCTTTCATATCATAAACATCAAGAGTCAAGAGAGAGTCAAAGCTCATAGCACAACACAAACATGTCCAACAACATCACTAAAACTTAGATACTTTGAGGGAGCCAAGAAAAGTAATTGAGCTTACCCTCATAGTCAAAATATACAATAAAGAAAGAGAGTCATAATACATAGTAAAAGAACATAGACATTGTCCCCTAAATAGAGGACTCACCAACTAGCTTGAGAGAAGTCGTACTAGCCACGTGGAGGTGCATGATCAGGTGGGGCTCTGGTCCCGACATGATAACATCATGTAGGCATAGAGTATGCGTTAGTACGTTTGAATGTACTAAATATGTAGGATGCAATGCAACAATAGGTAGGCAACATAGGCAAAATGTAATATCATAGGCAATAGATAGCATAGTAACAATATGGCATGTATGAAGGATTCTTAAAGTAAATCATGCTTATATTGAACGAAATACATGTGTAGCAAGTGACCATCAATATAGAATATTCATGGCCTACCACCCCCTTGGAGAGGCGAATGAGGTACAAACCCCTTAATATGGTTAATGAGGTACCAACCCCTCTATATGGTTATACAAGCCTACTACCCGTCGTACTAGCAAACGAAGGTAAACAAACCCCTCAATATGGTTAATGAGGTATCAACCCCTCAATATGGTTATACGAGCCTACTACCACCCCTCCTTACATACTAGGAAACCAAGGTACAAACCCTTCGATATGGATAGATGGGTCTATTACCCCTCCCCCCCACCACCACCATACTAGGAAACTAAGGTACCAACCCTCGATATGGTTACTCGGACCTACAACCCCCAAGCTAGGTTTGGTCAACTCACAACACTAGGGAAGGTCATCATGAAATTAACATATACACAACATAATTTCTTCATCATAAAGTCTTATATCTCATATGCCAAGCATTAGGCCTTCAAAAACTCAGGAATCATAATCCGGACATTTTGTCAAACACTTGGTGGGTATGGAATGCTAATGTAAAATCATACAATTAAAGAGTGAAATCATATAACAAATCTTGAATAAATAATCCCACCACACTTGGTAAGACCATCATACAATATATATCAAAACCCATCATCAAATATCAAGTGAGATCCAAGATTCATAGCTAAAAACATAGTAAAACAGTCACACTTTTACCAAAACCCCAACATAGTTCATAGTCAAATTCATATTAATACACCCATATATAAAATCAACTTACAAACATGTAAATTAGGTGAAATGGAAGCTTGGGCACCATGGGTGGAAGGACCCAATGGTTGAAACTCACATATCCTGACTTTGGAGAATAACATGGTGAAGATTGGAGATGGAGACTTAAAGCTTGAGTGAAATCCTTAGATCCGGATGAGCTTTGTGACTTAAGTTTTAGGGAGAAATTTGAGTCTAAGTATTTGAGTGAGTATTGGGGAATGTCTTGAATGATATGATGATGAAATATAGCTAAGTATAGCTATTTTCACACATGGGAATACTTAGGTCCAAGACCCAAAAGCATTGGACCGAGATAGAAATTGGGAGCCAAAAATACACAATAGCGCGCCCTTGGTGTGTCGTGCCAGGGCAGTGTATTGTCACAACAAATTGTATTTTTGCAATTTTTAAATTTTCATACGGTTGCTCTAAAATCGGGGTTGGAAGCATTTCCCACTCAAGGTTGCTCCTTGATCAAGAATATGAAGTCAGATTTTTGATATCACACATGGATTTTGAGACATATGGAAATTAAGATTTTGGACATTTTCGAGGCATATTTTTAAGCACTTCTGGGGTTGTTTCAGATATCGCCTCTACATGTACGCTCTGGCTCCCAAGTGATTCTTTCAACTTTTTGATTCCTTCAGAGACCCTTGACGGGTGTTACATACTTATTTCTCAACTTCCCACATGTCCATCCAATATCTCCACAGGGACCTCCTCATAGGTCAACTCATCCTTCACAACCCCCACAACCTCAAAGAGTTCTATAGCACTTGGGTCACCAATGCATCTCCTCAACATAGACACATGAAAGACCAGATGAACAATACCCATTTCCCTAGGCAATTCCAATCCATAAGTAACTTTACCAATTCTCTTCAACATTCTATAAGGACCCACAAACCTTAGGCTCAATTCCCTCTCTTGCCAAATCGGATCATACCCTTCATGGGTGGGACTTTCAAGTGAAGTCAATCATCAACACAAGCACACATAGCCTATCTTAGTACCTGAGGACATCATCTCCCCCCTTGGGAGAAAACCTCCACTTCACCATCTTCCACCAAAGCATTCAACTCTATCAAGGCGGGGTTAAAGTCCTGCTTGGACTTGTCCTCATCAACCAAAGAAGATTTAAAACCATCAAAACCACTACACTACCATTCTCAACTTAATCCAAACTTATTCCCAACCTAGTTATGACGTCTCGACTAAGTTCTGCCCCTAAATCAGTGCAGAGACGTGATAGCTATGACAAGCAGCTCAAATTCCGCCAAAATAAGCCTTAGGAACATCCAAGACTAGTTGGAGCACTCCGGAATTCTCTAGAATTCCCTAGAAACATATAGAGCTTGCAAGAAGACCCTGGGAGTTTCTAGAAGACTCTAGGCTAGTCTTGATGTATAAATATCTTAGATATTTGGTAGGAAATATCTACATATTTTGTAGGAAAGTTTAGGCCATCATTTGTAATCATTGGGTCAAAATGATCCTCGCCATCCATTTAGAGAAGGGGCAAGTATAAATACCCCTTAGGCTTGTCATTTTAGGCAACCAAGCAAGCAACAAAGTAATCAAATCTTGTAAAGCTTCCAAGAGTTCTCTAATAAAGAGTTCTTTCTTCCTCCAAATAGCCAAGTTCCTTCGTAAAGTTTCTTAAGCTTAGTCTTTCTAAAGTCTTGATAAGCTTCGGGTGTCAGGCTGACTAGCAACTTGAACATTGTAAGTTTGCTAGGCCGCACGATTAGTTAGAGTTAAAATCCAGCCTCGTGACAGTTGGTATCAGATCCAAGGTTCGAAGACTATTGGAATATCAGTGGGAAATGGAAGGAACCAGTGAGATCACCCAAGTTAGCGAGGAGAAATCTTGGGGCCAGAGGTCTCATTCCAGGAGCCCATGGTGGAGTTTGAGACACGACTAGCCAAGGTGGAGTTGGTCATAGCCGACGAGCAGGAGAAGTTCGAGGAGGTCGAACAAGGCGTAGACGGATTGCGGGAGGAGATGCAATCAACCATGAACCAAATCCTGGCCCAATGTCTTGACCATGTGAAGGCCATGGAAGAGACTCACAGGGCGGAGATTTCTTCGATGCGGGAAGAGCTAGGGAGGCTTTTGCACGAGCTAGAGAGCACCAAGGAGGAGCTTAGCCTGTGCAGATGGGCTCTTGCCCAGGGGACTGCAAGTATGTCCGAGGTAAGGATTACACCTTCTAGATTAGATGTTTCGAGATCCAAGTCTTTCAAAGGGTCTAGAAATGCGAAGGAGCTGGACAACTTCATCAAGAAACTCATTAACCACTGGAACCGACTCAATAGGAAGGACTTTGGACTCAACATCCCTAACCCTCACAAGATGATAGAGACAACCAATAGAAATAAACTTTTGGGCTTTAAAACAAGAAATAAATCTACCCTTGACCACCACATCACAACTCTCCCACTCAAGGACGAGTTCATTAGGGAACTGGAACTTAACCCTACGAATTTTACAATCAATGGAAGCATGATATACATGTAACCAAACCACCCCAAGAACAAACTCAAATCCACCATGCCAACTTCAACAAGACCACAAAACAACACTTTATGCAATAATGACAGAGGACAGTCCCCTACAGACTTTTCTAGCAACAATAGACTCATCAATGGGGGTAGACATCAAAAAGGTTCACATAACAATTCGAGACACACACATGAAGCTTATTAGCAACAAAGGAATAATGAAAGAAATAGTGACATCTGGACTTATCAAAGCATGCACCTCAAAATAAAAAACCTTTAACATACCGATAGCGACATCGGACACCTCATCCCCACCTTGCCACCCTTGAAGGGCATAGAACCTATTATGTCGTGGAGCACCCCTTTATTGGCCACCTTGAGACCTTTGATCAACATGACCACCTTGTTCTTCAGGTCGACCACCTTTTCCCCTTTTTCGAGCATAAGGATAATCAACTACCTTGTGACCCTCTTCACCACAATCATAACAAGCATTGGTGGTCTCTTATCCATGGAAGCCACCATCAAATCGAGCCCTCTTTGACTCCTCACTTCCCTTCTTCCTAAACTTCTCCCCCTCAAGTTTATCAGCATATGTCATAAGCCGGGACAAGTCCATATCACTTACAAGTATCGCGGTATGGCACTCTTCATTTACCAAGTCCGACACCCTCGACACAAACTTGTTCATCCTAGATCTAGGGTCGGCCACCAAATATGGATCATACTTGGAAAGCTTGTTGAATTTGAGGGCATACTCTCTCACACTCATGGAATCTTGCTTGAGGTTCATAAATTCCATCATTTTGGCCTCTTTCAACTCAATAGCAAAGAACTAGTTGAGGAAGGCAGCTTTGAACTCTTTCCAACAAATATCATCATGATTTCCCCTCTCCACCTTCCATTGCACAAAACAAATTTGAGTCACCCCTTTGAGTTGGTAAGCCGCCAACTCCATCTTTTCCTCTGAATTGACCCCTATAATGGATAGCACCCTGTATACTTCATCTATGAACCCTTGAGGATCCTCAACCATCTTGGACCTATGAAAATCTGGTGGGTTCATTCTAATAAAATCTCTCATCCTAGAAACCGGAGTGTGAGCATGAGGAGCTTGGGCCCCTTGATTGATTTGGTTGGTCATAGAATGGGCCAATATTGTGATGGCATTCCTGAACTCGACTTGAGAAGCCAATTTTTCTTTAGAGGCTTAGGGAGCGGGATAATCTAGTTACCCCATGCAGGGTGGCCCTCCTTGGTCTTCCTCTTTTTAGTGGCATGATCTAGAAGAGCAAAGAGCATTTATTAGGGGGATTAAGCCTTATCTTACATCTAAAGCACTATATAGACCATGAAGAAGTGAAACATTTCCTAAAATGCCTCATAGCCTCCCAGTCATAGTTGTGGCATGCTTCACAACCATGAATAAGATCCTAATCAACGTAGTGTGTTGGATTCCTATGACCATTAACAACCTAGTGCTCTAATACCAAGTTTGTCATGATCCAAGCCTAGGGCCTAGATGTGACACAGCAAATGAGAAGTTTGAAGGCAACCCCAACAAGCCTCTTGATGTAACATGCACACATCCTTGGTTGCAGAAACAAATGAACAATAACAAGAGTCAAGTAAAAGGGAAAATGGGACTAAGGGAACATTCATCATAAACATAGAAATCATAAGATAAGTTAAGCTTGAAAGTACACACAAACTTAACATCCAACAACACCTCTACTTAGATTTGGAGCGAGGCCCAAGACACTTCCTGGGCTCACCCTCATAATAGTAAGTATTTAACATTGAGAAAGACTTTCAACATAGCATGAAATAAACAGATATTGTCCTTGGAATTGAGACTCGCCAAGGCTTGCTTCAATAGACCGAACTAGCCATGTGGAGGAACAGGATGGTAAAAAGGTGTTCTGATCTCTGCATGGTAATATCATGTAGGCATAGAGTATGCATTAGTACATTCAAAATGTACTAAGTATGCAGGATGCAATGCAACAAAACATAAGCCAATATAGTCAAAATTCATAATTATAGTCAATAGATAGCGTAATTTCAATATGACATCCATGGTCAATGGGTGAAGTAAAATATACTTGTAAAATATTCAACTTGCATAGAACATAATACATATATGGTAGTAGACCTTAATCGACATAAGCTGAGTGGTATACAACATAGAATCCGAGGCATAACACCCCCTCAACAAGGTGACCGAAGCATGGCACCCCTTCCACAAGGTGACCGAGGCTTTACACGGCCTCGATAAGGTGACAAAGTGACCGAGGCATGGTACCCCCTCGATAAGGTGACAAAGTGGCAGAGGCATCGCACCACCTCGATAAGGCGACTGAGGCATGGCACCCCTTGACAAAGAGACCGAGGCATGGTACCCCCTCGACAAAGAGACCAAGGCATGGCACCCTCTCGACAAGGTGACCAAGGCATGACACCCCCTCGACAAGGTGTGGTATGCTCACCAAGGTAAACCGAGATAACTTATGTAACTTGTAAACTCATAGATGTCTTAATGAATTCAGTACATACATACAATCCCTTAATCATCGTAAAGTCACTTGACATATAAACCATATAATAGACCATCAACAACTTGCGAATCCTTGTCAAGATATTCTATCAAACACTTGGTGGGTGTGTAATGCTACCTCAAGTCATGCAACTCAAGAGTGAAATAATATGAGAAAACTCAATGTAAATCAACCTACTAACACATAGTAAAACTATTATGCAAGATACTTTGAAATCCATCATTAAATTCCATAGTAGATCATAGTTTCATAGCTCAAAACATGCTTAGTCTCAATAGGCAAAACCACTTCATAGTATAAGCTTGAAATAGATAAACATGTATATTCGATCAATATTTCATAAAACTCCAACATATTTCATGCTTATAATCCATAATAACAGATACTCATAGATAATACAACTTGAAAACATGCAAATTTACATAAAATAGGAAGATTGGGCTCCATGGGTGAAAGGACCCAATGCATGAAACCCACATACCTCAGACTTGGGTTTTCTTGGTGTAGACTTGAAGGAGACTTGAAGCTTGAAGGGAGTTCTTGAGATCCAAAATTATGCTTGAGATATTAAAATTTGGATGAAATAATTAGTTAAGTGTTAAAGAAGGTTTTGAGAGTGTTTTGAGTGATGTAAAGTTGAAAAATGGTTAAGTATTGGTTTTTTTTATGCATAGGTGGGCATGCGATGACCACTAGGCCCTTGGGATAAAATGAAAACAAAATGAAGTGCTAACACTGCTCCACGACAGTCTTCATCATGGAGCCACGAAGGATAGAAATACACTGATCCGCACCCAGTCCACATCGCGGTCTGGTCATAGATGCACACTGGATAAGAAAATTTTACAAAAATGAAATTTTGCTACGGGTTCTCTAAAATTGGGGTTATATCTATTTTACACTCAATTGTTCCCCCTGATCTCGAATATGAAGTCAGATTTTCGATATCACGTACGGATTTTGAGATATATAAAAATTATGATTATAGCCGAGGAATATTTTTGGGACATTTTTGGGGTGTTTCAGTAGACTTCTTAGAGTAATAGAAAAAGATATTGTATGATCTTGGCAATATTGAGTAGAGAAGGGTGTATCTGAATTGGATGTAGAATCAAACCATAAAATATTTTGAGACTCCCTTATATTTTGAAAAGATATGTTCATAAGAAAAATATTTTCCATAAACTTTGCGTCTCTGGAGAAATATATTTTTGAGGATTGGGGATCAAAGCATTGATGACTATGAAAGTGAGTGAAGAATCCTAAATAGACACATGGTGTGGTTCTTGGTTCAAGTTTATTTTTATTATACGACTTTTAGCCAAGGATAGCATAAGTAGCCAAACATAAAAAGTGAAAGTATATTGGGAGTTGTACCAAAGAAAGCTTGATGTGGAGAAATATTATTTGAGGGTGCAGGAAATCTATTATTTAGGTAGACGGTAGTTCGGCAAGCAAAGCTCCAAAAATGTGGTGGTAGTGAGGCCTAGTTTAGTAGGGTTCTAGTAGTTTCTATAATGTGCCTATGGCGTCTTTCAGCTAAGGCAATTCTTTGTGGGGTGTATGGGGGAGAGGATAAATGTTGAATCCCAAATTCAGCAAGAAGTTGTTTTAGTCCCTTAAATCCTCATCTTCCATTAGAATATAGGGTGAGAATCTTAGTATTGAAAAAGTTCTCAATGAGTGGATGGAATTCAGAAAAGACCTTTACTACATCACTTTTTTTTAGAGTATATAGCCAAGTGTAATTGGTAAATTGATCAACAAAAATAATAGAGTAACATTTTAAGTCAAGGTAGGGAATGGGTGAAGGACCCCAAACATCAGTATATAAAATGTTTCAAAAAGCTTTGAACTTTGCAAAGTGTTATGTGAGAAAGGACTCCTTTGGCTTTTATTGCAATTGCATGAATAGCAAGATTAAAAATTATCATGATAATAAAGTAACTTGTATTTTCTTAAGAGAAGCTTTAAGAGACGGATATTAGGATGTACTAAATGATGATGCCACAGAAATAAAGGACTTTTAGAAGTATTTGTTGTATAGGAGGCCGGAGATGAATGTGTTGAACTTGCAAATATTGGTCATTCGTACAAGTAATCTCTATTCCAGCACTATTATTTGCATACCACATATGCAAATAGATCTCAAACTAGGATCTATAGTCCTCGAGATTCTTTGGCAAAAGTCCAGCGAGATCAAAAATCTGTCACCGAATATCTCAGGGAAATAAGAGCTATCACCGATGAACTATCTGTTTCCAGTGCTCACACTTCTAACAAAGAGTTGATTGTCAAGATTTTGAGTGGCCTTGGACCTGAATATGAGGCCCTAAGTATTGTTATTCGTTCAAGACATCCCACTATTTTCATATAAGGAATTGGCACACAATCTCACAAATCATGAAATTTGTCTAAAACAAGCTGAAAAGAAACAACAACCAACTTTAATCACTGCTTAAGTTGCACAATAAATAACTAATCACAATAACAATAGCAACAAGAAACCTCGTCGTTGGTCTAGTCAGCCTCAATGGAGTACACAAACCACTCCTTTTAAAATGTAACAATGGCGTACCCAACACTTTCAAAGCAATGGCAATTTCTCCCAACCATGGTGTCCCACTATCCCTCTGCAGGCCAAAATGCAAATTCAATGTCAATTATATGAAAGTTTGGCCACACTACAAATGTTTGTCGTTCCAAGTCACATAATTGTTTTGAAGCTAAGGCTATGTTTGTTGCTCGATCTTCCTCCAATACTTCTCCACTGATTCTAGATTTTGGTGCCTCACATCATATTACTACTAATTCCCTGAATATAGACTCTCCACATAAATGCACGGGTCTTGAACTAGTTTTAATGGGTGATGGTAATGGTATTTCAATCACTCACACTGGTTCCACTGCACTAAATACTCCCATACATTCTTTTTTTGTACATAATATTTTCTGTGGTCCATCCATTAAAAGAAATCTTATGTCTATTTCAAAACATTATCAACAAAATCGAACAACTATTGAATTTTTTACCTTCTCTTTTGGTATGAAGGAATTAGGCTGGAATAGATGAGCAAATATTGGTCATTCGTACAAGTCATCTCTATTCCAGCCTTGTAATAATCGAATGACCAAGTATCATTCATGTATGTCATATTGTTATGTGCTCATCTATTGCCTAATTATACATTTTGACTATGTTGTTTATCTATTATTGAATTGCATCCTATATATCTATTACATTTAAACGTACTAATGCATATTATATGCCTAAATGACATCACCATGTAGACTGGAGTTCCTACTGATTCTCCTTCATGTGGCTAGACGGATTGTTCAAGGTTAGCTTTTAGAGAGTCTTCAGGTCCGGGGACAATATCTATCTACTCTCATGCTTGTGTTTAGACTATATCTTGTAAATTTTGATTACCTATTGTCATTATTATGAGGGTGAGCCCGATTGCTTATCTTGGAAATTTGGATTACCTATCATCATTATTATGAGGGTGATCCCTGTTGCTTATCTTGGCCCCCGCTAAGTTCTATGTTTAGAGGTGTTGTTGGACAAGTATGTAATGATGCTATGAGCCTTGTCTCTCTTAACTCTTTGACGTTAGTCACGACCATGCCTAGGGCCTTGACGTGACTGACGAATGGGGAACACAAAGGAACCCCAAACAAGCCTCATAGCATATCATTATACATCCTTGGTTGCGGAAGCAATATAAAACATAAGAAACATGAACAAGGTGAATTGAGACTAAGGAAGAGAGAGTCTAATACTTAAATAACATAGATGAGTCAAAGCTCATACATAATACATAACTTGCTCAACAACACCTCTACTCATAGATACTTAGTGGGGGCTAAGACAAAGCAATCGGGCTCACTCTCATGGTAGTAAATATACAATAAATGAAAAAGAGTCTTAATACATAACATAAGAGAATAGTCATTGTCCCTGGAATGGAGTACTTACCAAAGGCTACCTTAAACAATCCGTCTAGCCACGAGAAGAATCAATAGGAGCTTCGGTTCCTACATGGTGACATCATGTAGGCATAGAGTATGCATTAGTACGTTTGAATATACTAAGTATATGGGATGATGCAAAGAGATAGGCAACAAATCAAAATGCATAATAATAATCAATAGATAGCATAATAACAATATGCCATGTATAACTAACGCCTAAGTGAATCATACTTTGCAAATCAGTCATCTTACATAGATCATAATATATAAGTGTGGAAAGAAACTTCAATCGACAAAACATATGACCTTTTGGAGGAGCAACCTTCCTAACGGGAGCCATCCCTTTTTAGATTAAGTGACCTTCCTTACGGGAGCCCATCACTTTTTGGATTAAGTGACCTTCCTTATGGGAGCCCATCTCTTTTCTATTAAGTAACCTTCCTTATGGGAGCCCATCCCCTTTCGGATTAAGTGACCATCCTTACGAGCACCCGTCCTTTTTCGGATTAAGTGACCTTGCTTACGGGAGCCCATCCTTTTTCAGATTAAGTGACCTTCCTTATGAGAGCCCATCCCTTTTTGGATTATGTGAACTTCCTTATGGAATCCCATCCCTTTTCGGATAAAGCATTTCACAGAACTAGCTCATCAAACCATTACATTTCAACCACAAAGAAAGAACTCCTTACTTTCCCAAGAATACAACAACATGAGGACCCAACAATTCACTTGCAATACCATAGGTTCTTTACATGATTTAGACATGCATATATACATTATTTCATCATCATATAATCATCATAACATCATTCAACTCATAAAACATGCAGTGGACCTTCAATTCCTTAAGCAACCCTAGCTGGACATTTTATCAAACACTTGGCGAGTGTGAAATGGTAGTATAAGATCATGCAATTTAAAGATGAAATCATGGAAGTAAATCCATTGTAAAACCATCAATCAACACCGTGCAACATCCTCAAGCAATATACATCAAAACCCTTTATCAAATCTTATAATAGGTCAAGATTTATAGCTCAAAACATAGCAAACCAGTCACAACTTTACATAGTTTTAACATAGTATGCAATGAACTTCATAATATGCAAGACCTATTTGTAAATCAACTTTAAATCATGTAATTTGAGTAAAAGGAGACTTGGGCATCATGGGTGGAAGGAATCTATGAAAGAAACCCACATACTTAAGCTTTTGGAGAAGCCTCGAAGAAGATTGGAGATGGAGACTTGAAGCTTGAATGGAATCCTTGATGAAATCCTTAAGATTGATCTTGAGTTTTGGGACTTGAATTTAGGGTGAAATATGAGTTTAAGTGTTTGAGTGAGTATTAGGAAAAGTTTTTGGTGATATGAGAGTGAAATAAGGCTAAGTATAGGTATTTTCAAGTGTGAGAACCCTTAGGCCAAGACTTAAAGGCCTTGGACCGAATATAAAAAATTAGGATAGTTTTAATACAGGTGCGCGTCTCCCAGGGAACGCGGAAACCATTTTGGAATTTGTATTTCTACACAAATGAGTTTTACAAAAATAGGCATTATTTCTTCATCTGAACGCAGAATGAGGTGAAACTAAGTGCATAGGAAAGCTAATTCCAAGACCTTTAATTTAGTAGGTTTGGGCCACCCAATTTTTTGTGTGCTAAGAGATATGCCCCTTTAAAGTTAACCCTCCTAAATCACATTTTTGCGATTTTTGGATTTTGATACGGCTGATATAAAATTCAGGTCAAACCCATTTCCCACTCAATTTTTCCCCCTAAATAAGAATATGAAGTCAGATTTCCAAAATAACGAATGGATTTTTAAATATCTAGAAATTACGATTCTAGGCACTTTCGAGGCACATTTTCGGGCACTTTTTTGGTGTCGTTTCAATATCTCCCCTTTGGAACATTCGTCCCCAAATATAAAAGAGACATACAAGACAAGAGTGATCATGAACAAATCAGCCCCAATAACAATGTGACATTATATTTAAAACACCATTTTCAAAATCTCAAAATAAGTATAAAATCATCATAAACTTGTCAACTTAAACATGAGTGCATATGAATGACATGGGGCTGAAACATAGACTTGGAATCATAGAAAAGGGACTTGACATGTCATCATAAGGTTAAATAGAATGAAGATAATATGGATATTGCTTCTCCATGCCCGCATCGGTACTTCGAGGAACATATATGAATAGACAACTCTTCCAAAGGTCCTTGACGAATATCTCATTATTATCAATCAATTTTTCCACTCATCCATCCAACACCTCTGTCGGGACCTCCTTCTAAGCCAACTTATCCTCCACATCACCAACAATTTCAAAGAGTTCTGTAGCACTAGAGTCACCAATGCATCCCCCTAACCTAGAAGCATAACAAACTGGATAAATCGTACCCCTACCATAGGCAATTCCCAAACTCATGCAACCTTACCAACTTCCCCCTACATCTCATAAGGACTCACAACCATAACTCAATTATCAACCTTATACATACCTAACCCACTTGGTACCACAAACCACCATCTTTCCCTTGGGAGATAACCTCCACTCTATCATCTTCACGCCCAAAACTTCCAAATCTAATAAGGCGAAATCAAGGCTTTGCCTAATCTAGACCTCTTAATCAAAGAATATTTGGAACTATCAACAATGTTAAACCACCATGCTCAACTTCCCTTAACCTATCTAACCAACCAATGGATCCTACTAGTCTCCTCCTTGCCACCATTATCCACACATTCTAGGCTACCTAGAGCATCGACCGCAACATCAGCCTTATCGTGGAAAAATAATCCACGCTCATTAATAATCATTAAAGAATCCTAACCATCTTCTTGCCATCCACAAGAACGCCTATCATATTTAGCAAACAACCTATCATCCTCCAAGACTTGCAACACTACCCCCAAATGATTCACAAACTCTAAACAAATAAATACCTCATCACTAGAGACCATCACGAACATATCACGGTAGGGTTTTAAGACCCTATTCAAGAAACCCACAAACATTATCGGTGCATAAGCCAACCAAATAACTCCACCAGTATTCAAAATGATCATCCCTAGTTCAAAAGGACACTTAGGGACACACCTACCCTCTTCCACACTTAAGAACAAAACTCGAACCAAAGATCAATCCTAGAGAAATGACTAACCCATTGTAGTTGACCAAATAGATTGACCATCCTTAGCCATCATATTACAACCTTACGGGTCTTACACTTATCGGAAGCATGCTACGCAAATAGTCAAACCACCTCAAGACCTCCAACCTATCAAGCTGGGGTCAACCAAGATCACAAGACAAGACTCTATGCATCAAGAACATGGGGCAACCCCTAGAGATCAATTGAACCTTAAGATAAGAATGGACTTATCTCTTTTGCTACCAGTTGACCACCACATCAAGACTCTTCTAGTCAAGGATGGGTTCATTAGGAGTCGAATTCTAACTTTATGGGTAGAACCACCAAAGGATACACAACATGCATACAACTATCTCATTCCAAGTATCATATCAAAATCCACCACATCAAATTCAACAAGCCACAAGGAAAGACCTAATGCAATGTGAACATGGAACAACACCTATGAACTTTCTAGCAATAATATACCCAACAAAAGCATAGACAACAAAGATCCACACAACCATTTAGGCACACTAGAAGCCCCACTAGCAACCAAAAAGAATAGAGAAGAAATAGTGAAACTCAGATCCCTTCACATCAAAACCTTCAACTTACCTTCCTTTGCCTTCCTCTTCGAAGCGGCATGATCAACTAGAAGAGTAAAAAATATTCGTTAGAGAGGAAATCCCTACCTCACTTCTAAAGTACGACATAGACTATGGAGAAGGGAAACATTTCCTAAAACGTCTCACACCCTCCTACTCATAGTTGTGGTGCACAACATAACCATGAATAAGCCTCTAATCGATGCAGTGCGCTGGACTCTAAGGATCTAAAAACCTAGTGCTCTGTTACCACCTTTGTCATTACCCAAGCCTAGGGCCTAAACGTGACCGGCGAATGGGGAACCCAAAGGAACCCTAAACAAGCCTTATAGAATATCATTACACATCCTTGGTCGCGGAAGCAATATAAAACAACATAAGAAACATGAACAACAGGAATTGGGAGTAAGGGAGAGAGAGAAAGTTTAATACTTAAATAACATAGATAAGTCAAAGCTCATACATAATATATAACTTGTCCAACAACACCTCTACTCATAGATAGTTAATGGGGGGCCAAGACAAAGCAACCAGACTCACCCTCATGGTCATAAGTATACAATAAATAAAAAAGAGTCTTAATACATAACATAAGAGAATAGTCATTGTCCCCGAAATGGATGACTCACAAAGGCTAACTTGAACAATCCGTCTAGCCACGAGAAGAATCAATAGGAGCTATGGTTCATGCATGGTAACATCGTGTAGGCCTAAAGTATACGTCAGTATATTTGAATGTACTTAGTATGTGGGATACAATGCAACAAGAGATAGGCATCACAATCAAAATGAATAATAATAATCAATAGATAGCATAATGACAATATGACATGTATAACTAATGCTTAAGTAATCATACTTTGCAAATCATTAATCTTACATAGATCATAATATATATGTGTCGAAGGAAACCTCAACCGACATAACATAAGACCTTTTGGAGGAACAAACTTCCTTACGGGAGCTCGTCCCTTTTCGAATTAAGTGACCTTCCTTACGGGATTCCATCCTTTTTCATATTGAGTGACACCGCGCTTTTTCGAAGAATCCTGAACCTATAGGCACGGCCTAGCAGGATTTCCCTTCTTTACGGGATCCCATCCCTTTTTGAATAAAGCATTTCATAGAACTACCTCATCAAACCATTACATTTCAGCCACAAAGAAAGAACTCCTTCCTTTCCCAAGGATACAACAACATAAGGACCCAACAATTCACTTACAACACCATAGGTGCTTTACATTATTTATACATACATATATACATCATTTTATTATCATATAATCATCATAACATCATTCAACTCATAAGACATGCATTGGACCTTCAATTCCTCAAGTAACCCTTGCTGGACATTTTATCAAACACTTGGCGGGTGTGAAATGGTAGTATAAGACCATGCAATTTAGAGATGAAATCATATAAGTAAATACATTATAAAAACATCAATCAATACCCTGTAACACCCTCAATAAATATACATCAAAAGCCCTCATCAAATCTTACAATAGGTCCAAGATGTATAACTCAAAACATAGTAAAACAGTCACAACTTTACATAGCTTTAACATAGTGTGCAATGAATTTCATAATATGCAAGACCCATTTTTAAATCAACTTTAAATGATGCAATTTGATTAAAAGGGGGCTTGGGCATCATGGGGGAAAGGAACCCATGAAAGAAACCCACATACCTAAGCTTTTGGAGAACCCTTGAAGAAGATTGAAGATGGAGACTTGAAGCTTGAATGGAATCCCTGATGAAATCCTTAAGATTGGTCTTGAGTTTTAGGACTTGAATTTAGGGTGAAATATGAGTCTAAGTATTTAAGTGAGTATTAGTGAATATTTTGGGTGATATGAGGGTGAAATAAGGCTAAGTATAGGTATTTTTAAGTATGGGAACACTTAGGACCAAGATTTAAAAGTCTTGGACCAAATGTAAAAAAATTAGGGCAGTTGTACTATAGGTATGTGTCACCCAGGAACGCGAAAACCATTCTGGAATTTACATTTCTGCACAAATGAGTTCTACGAAAATGGGCATGAATTCTTCATCTGAACTCGAAATGAGGTGAAACCAATTAAACTGGCAATCTGATTCAAAAGGATTTAATTTGGTAGGTCATGGGCCACCCAATTCTCTGTGTGCTAAGAGATATTGCCCTTTAAAGTTGACCCTCTTAAATCGCGTTTTTGCAATTTTCGAATTTTGATACAGTTGCTCAAAACTTTCGGTTAGATCCATTTCCCATTCAATTTTGCCCCTTGAACAAGAATATGTAGTTGAATTTTTGAAATAACCAACAAATTATTAGATATTTAGAAATTATAACTCCGGGCACTTCCGAGATACATTTTCGGACACTTTTTTTGGGGTTGTTTCAACATTAAGATATGAAATATGTCCCTTAGCCCCAATTTCCCATGTTTATGTTTCTTAGCCCCAATTTCCCATGTTTATGTTTACTTTTGTTGTTTATTCTTACTTCTGCGACCAAGTATGTGTGTACGATATGCTAAGAGCCTTGTTTGGGTTTCCTTCGGGTTCCCTATTTGTCGTTTCACGTCTAGGCCCTAGTTTGAGTAGTGGAAAACTTAGTGTTAGAGTACTAGGTTGCTAATGGTCCTCAGTGTACAACACACCGCATCAATTAGAGTCTTATTCATGGTCGTAAAACTTGTCACGACTATGAGTTAGAGGCTATAAGGTATTTTGGGAAATGTTTCACTTCTTCATGATCTATGTCTTTCACGACTATGAGTGAGAGGCTATAAGGTATTTTGGGAAATGTTTCACTTCTTCATGATCTATGTGTACCTAGGTCCTCTAGGGCTTGTTACTAATCTCTAACCATTATATTTCAGAGTATGTGTCAAGTTACTCAGGACGGTGATATATCAAAGTTCACAATGTTTTGTGGGTATTGGCCAAAGCGGTGACGAAATTGACAACTCACTTCAATCAACAAATGAGTGACCTTGAGACTTCAAATAGTACGAGTGGAGAGAGGGTGTCCAAGATATCCCGCATTGAGGGAGCTTCATCTTCTATAGACTACTGGTGCCCAAATTCAAAAAGAAAAGGATCCTTATTGGTAGTTGTCAAGAGTATGGCAAGAGGCATCAAGGGAGGTGTTTTGTGGGCACTAAGTGTTGTTACTAGTGTTGTGGAAATGGGCATGAGATGAGGAATTGCTAGGTGGCCTCAAAGGAAGGAGGGAGAAGGGTTCAAATAAAAGGTTTTAATAGTGGGAGGACTCGCCCTAAGGGCCCAAAGTGTGGGAAGAACTATGATGGCACATGTTTGAGGAACATGGTTATATGTTGTGGATGTGGCAAGATGGACCATAAGATTCCATACTCTCGGAAGAGGTGTAAAGGTGTTCATGTTGATCAAGAGACTCATGGGGGTGATGACGGGGTGGCAAAGCCTAGATGCCGAAAGTGTGAGAAAGGTCATGGTGGCCCATGTTTGAAGAAGTCTAATGCTTGCACTTGGTTGTGATGGATTTAGGCACAAGATTGGTGGTTGTCCTCATGCTCAACCCAAAGATTGAGATGATGGTACTCAAGGCTAAGGTGTTAATGTGGGCCAAGGAGGGAATGAGCCGCCCGATATTGCTACTGTTATGTTAAAATTTCCTTTGGCTTTAATATGTATGCATCAATGGGCCCAGGTGCTACTATCTCTTTCATTATTCTTCTTTGTTGCTAGTGGGCTTCAAGTATTCCCCGAGTTGTTATGTGAACATTTGGACTCTACCCTTTTGTTAAGTCTATTATTGTTAGAAAGTTCATAGGTATTGTTCCGTGTTTATATTGCATTAGGTCTTGCCTTGTCACTTGTTGGGTTTGATGTGGTAGATTTTAATGTCATACTTGGGATGGATTAGTTGCATAGATATTTTGTCTCCTTTGATTGTAGGGCCCATAGATTTAGCTTCCAATTCCCTAATAAACCTGTCTTTGAGTGGGGGCTTGTAAGGTGGTTGTGAAGGGATAAGTCTATTTCTTGTCATAAGGTACATTGATCTCTAAGGTTGCATTTATCATCTTATAAGATTTAGGGGTGTTGAACCTAAGTTATTTCTATTGAGCTATTTCCGATGATCAATGAGTTAATGAATGTCCTTTATGATATTTTGAATTTGGGGTAGTGTCTTTTGGTTTGACTTATGCACCGGTTATGTCTATAGGTCTCATGAATAGGGTCTTTAATCCCTACCTTGATTTGTTTGTGGTGGTTTTCATTGATGATATTTTGATCTATTCTCATAGTGAGGAGGAGCATATGGCTCATTTGAGGATAGTGTTACAAAGATTGAGGGAAGAGAAGTTGTATGCTAAATATGAAAAGTGTGAATTTTGGTTGAAAAAGGTTGCCTTTCTAAGTCATGTGGTCTTAAGGGATGGTATTAAGGTGGATCCTAAAACAACAAATGTTATAAGAAATTGGCCTAGACTATTGACCCCATCGGACATTAGAAGCTTCTTGGGCTTAGCGGGTTACTACCGGAGGTTTGTGAATGGGTTCTCTTCTATTACTTCTCCCATGACTAAGTTGACCCAAAAGAAGGCAAATTGTGTAGACCGATGAGTGTGAAAAGAGGTTCCAAACCTTGAAGGATAAGCTTGGTGTCCGCTCCTATCTTATCTCTACCAGAAGGGTTGGAAGGATTTGTTGTGTACTGTAATGCCTCCCAAATTAGTTTGGGTTGTGTTTTGAAGCAAAATGGTAAGATGATAGCCTATGCTTTTAGACAATTTGAGATGCATGAGAAAGATTATCCTATCTATGACCTTGAGTTGGCCGCCATGGTATTTGCTTCAAATTAGACGTCATCATTTGTATGGGGTGCATGTTAATATGTTTACCGATCACAAGACTCTCCAATATATGTTCATCCAAAGGATATTAGCTTGAGACAAGAAAGTGGTTAGGACTTCTTAAGGATTATGATATGAGTGTGGATTATCATCCCGGTAAGACTAATTTTGTGGTATGTGCTTTCAGTAGGGAGGCTATGGGTAGCCTAGTTCATATCGATGATGGAAGCAAAGGGGTGGCTAGGGAGGTCCACCAGTTGGCTAGATTAAGGGTTAGGTTGGAAGAGTTTGATTATTGTGGTATTGTGGTTGTTAGTGGTTCAAAAACCTTCCTTTGTTAATGAGGTAGAAGCAAAGCAAGGTTTTGATCCCTCCTTATTCGAATTGAAAGCTTTGGTGAGCATTGGCAAGGTGGAGGTTTTCTCCCAAGGGGGAGACGGTGCCCTTAGGTACCAAGGTAGGTTGTGTGTGCCTAGTTTTGATGACTTGAGAAAGAGGGTTCTTGATGAGACTAATAGTAACTATCGTTCAAGCATTGGTATGGATCCTTTTGACACTCCATATGATAGGCATTGTATGTCCCTAGTTAGGTGGTTTGAAATGGGAGAAATGGCTTTATTGGGTCCGGGTCTAGTTATGGAGGCTATGGAGAAGGTGAGGTTGATTAAGGAAAGGATGAAGCAGCCCAAAGTCGTCAAAAGTCTTATGCCAATGTGAGGAGAAGGGATCTTGAATTTAAAGTTGATAATTGAGTTTAAGGTTTGTGAGTCCTTATAGAGTGTTGAGGAGGATTGGTAAGGCTGCATACGAATTGGAATTGCCTATGGATATGGATATGGTTCGTCCGGTTCTTCATGCAGCTAGGTTGAGGAAATGTGTTGGTGATTCAAGTGTTATAAGACCTTTTTTTAGGTTATGGACGTTGTGGAGGATGAGTTGACTTATGAGAGGTTCCGATGGAGAAGTTGGATGGATATGAGTACAGGTTGATTTGTAAGGGTGTAGTGTTCATCAAGGCCCTTTGGGATAATCATCAAGTTGGAAGTGTCATTCGAGGAATCGAAGCGGGCATGAAAAAGAAATATTCATATCTCCTTTATTCTATTCAAGCTTATGATAACACTTCACGTCATTTGCATGATTACAAGTCCTATGTTTCAGCCCTTATGCCATTTGCATGCATTCATATTTATGTTGACAAGTTCTTGATGATTTTGACACTTATGTCAAAATTTTGAAAATGGTGTTTTAAATGTGTTATTGCATTCTTGTTGGGGATGATTTCTTGATTATTACTCTTCTTATGTACGTTTCTTTGACATTCGAGAACGAATGTTCCCAAGGGGGAGATATTAAAATGACCCCAAAAAAGTGCTCGAAAATGTGCCTCGGAAGTGCCCGGATTCGTAATTTTCATATATCTCAAAATCCGTGTGTTATATCAAAAATCCAACTTCATATTCTTGTTCATAGGACAACATTGAATGGGAAATGGGTCTAACCCCGATTTTAGAGCGACCGAATCACAATTTTAATTTTTCAAGTTTGCAAATTCTAGTGAAGAATCGCGCCACAGTGTTAATTTTGTTCAGGTTTTTTTTTTCGTCTCAGTCCAAGACTTTTGGGTCTTGGGCCTAGGTCTTCCCATGGGTGAAAATACCTATACTTAGTCATATTTTACCTTCATATCATACTTCATATTAGACATTCCCCATTACTCTCCCAAACACTTAGACAAATATTTCACCCCAAAATTCAAGTGTCAAATCTCATCCGGATCTTAAGGATTTCACTCAAACTTCAAGTCTCCATTTCCAATCTTCATCAAGTGATTCTCTAAAGTTAAGGTATGTAGGTTTCAACCACTGAGTCCTTTCACCCATGGTGCCCAAGCTTCCTTTTTACCTAAATTACATGTTTCTAAGTTGATTTTACTTATAGTCTTCCATTATGAATTTGACTACGAATTATGTTGGGGTTTTGTAAAAGTGTGACTGTTTAAGAATGTTTTAAGCTATGAATCTTAGATTTATCTTGAGATTTGATGAAGGGTTTTGATGTATGTTACATGAGGGTAACCAAGTGTTGGTGGGTGGTTTACATTAAGTTTTCTTACATGGTTTCACTCTTGAATTGCATGATTTTACACTAGCATTACACACCCACCAAGTGTTTGATAAAAATACCCGGTTAAAGTATCTTGATTTTTGAAGGCCTAATGCTTGGCATATGAGCTAAGTGACTTTATGATGATGAAAGGGGGTTATGTATGTGTTGATTCCATGAGAAGTGTCTATTGTGTTGTGAGTTGATTCAATGAGAAGTGTCTATTGTGTTGTGAGTTGATTCCATGAGAAGTGTCTATTGTGTTGTGAATTGACTATAGCCAATTGAGGGATGATGCCTCAATCGCCTTGGATGGGGGTGGTAAGCCATCAACCAATTGAGGGGTTGGTACCTCAATCGCGTAAGATGGGGGTGGTAAGCCATCAACCAATTCAAGGGTGGTACCTCAATCGCCTAAGATGGGGGTGGTAAGCCATCAAACAATTGAGGGGTTGGTACCTCAATCACCTAAGGTGGGGTTGGTAAGCCATCAACCAATTGAGGGGTTGGTACATCAATCGCGTAGGATATGGGTGGTAAGCCATCAACCAATCGAGGGGTTGGTACATCAATCGCGTAGGATATGGGTGGTAAGCCATCAACCAAAGGGGTGTTCTACCTTAGATTCCAAGTACAAAGTTGTTTGGTCTATGATGATGGTCTATTCCTACATATGTAATATGATTTATGTATAAGCATGTTTACTCAAGTATCATTCATACATGCCATATTGTTATTTGCTCATCTCTTGCCTAATTATGCGTTTTGACTATGTTGCCTATCTATTGGTGTATTGCATCCTATATACTTAGTATATTCAAACGTGCTAATGCGTACTCTATGCCTACATGATATCACCATGTAGGAACCGGAGCTCCTATTGATTCTCCTCCACATGGCTAGACGGATTGTTCAAGTTAGCTTTTGGTGAGTCCTCAAGTTCGGGGAAAATATCTATCTTCTCTCATGCTTATGTTTAGACTATATCTTGTAAATTTAGGTTACCTATTGTCATTATTATGAGGGTGAGCCCGGTTGCTTATCTTGGCCCCCACTAAGTTCTATGTTTAGAGGTGTTGTTGGATAAGTATGTAATGATGATATGAGCCTTGACTCTCTTGACTCTTTAACGTTGATGATATCAAAAATGTCCCTTAGCCCCAATTTCCCTTGTTTATGTTTTCTCTTGTTGTTTATTCTTGCTTCCGCGACCAAGGATGTGTGTATGATATACTAAGAGGATTGTTTGGGGTTCCTTCACGTTCCCCATTCGCCATGTCACGTCTAGGCCCTAGTTTGGGTCTTGACATATACATTATGTCGTAGTAGTAAACAGTGACAACAGATGAGAGCCCTAGAGCAAGGGTAAAGTTTTCTACATGTGAACTATATGTCATCTGTTCGAGTTGTGGAGTCAAGTCAC
The DNA here is from genome assembly GCA_025774065.1 of Solanum ossicruentum. Classification (NCBI taxonomy): domain Eukaryota; kingdom Viridiplantae; phylum Streptophyta; class Magnoliopsida; order Solanales; family Solanaceae; genus Solanum; species Solanum ossicruentum. The sequence goes on along the minus strand of JAOTQR010000007.1, from coordinate 1,130,813 downwards.
TCGTGCTTGTATTGAGGTAGGCTGCCTACATCACACCTCCTTATGTGAATTTTTCTTGCACCGAGGATTCCCTCTTATTAGGTAGTGAGGAATGTCACAAAGAATATAGAAATACTATATAGAAAGGTGAAAAGGTGGTTACTTTGAAAATTTGCTGCTTATTTTCTGAAGGACCAATTTGTTGCTATGTGGATTGTAGAAATGAGTGCAGAAGTTTTACCTAGGCTATGCAAAATTAAGTATGATATGGATATGTTGGATGAGCTTCTTTGTATGGACATACCTGAAGAACGTTATACTCCATCCGGTCACGTTGTCTTGAACAACACAAAAGTAACAGAACAAAGTGTATATGAGGTAGCACGAGTGGTCTGTGAAGGCCAGCTGAAAATTGTGTTCTCTTCCGATCTAAAGGTTAAATGTTGTTAAGTTAATACCTATGTCCTCTTTTTTCTTAAAGTTCTTGAAAATTTCTAAAATGATAGATTTGTATCTGGGAATTCTGCTGTTCTTTTCACGAGGTTTATATTGATCCACGATCAGTTACTCCCCAGGTATATAAACATTACACCAGCTTTCTCTGTATCAGCTTGTCATTTTGACTAATTTATCACCTTGAAGTTGATGGTGATGACTGATTATTTTTGCAGGTTCATAGCTCAAGGAAGCAATCCAGAAATACCATGTTTTTGCAGAGAGTAGTTCAGGAATTTTGCCAAAGAATTTCAAAGAAACACCAACGAGTAAGTTGTTTATCCAACTGCTTTACGTTCACATCAACTGGTACAGTTCATCATATGCAGCTAATTCCATCTCGAATATGTATCTGTTCAATGGCCAATAATTTTCTCATCTCAATACGATTTATGGTGTGACTATAGAAGCTTAACTTATACTCTAAAGTGGAAGACTTTATGTAGTAGGGCAAGTCGATAACATCATTTTTGGGAACTCAGGTGCATGTGGAAGTGAGGATGTCACATTATTCCAAATATTTTCCAATATTATTTCTGCCATCCAAGCCTATGGAAGAATCTAGGAATGAAGAACAAATTGCTTATGTTCTAAAATTCGCTTCGCCAAGAAGAGAAAATAGCACCAAAAAGAGCAAAAATCGGACACATACTTTGATGACAATATTCCTAAACTGGTCCTGTATGAATATTTAAAAATTTCTCTTGTAATATTTCATATTATATGATGTTAGTCCTTATTTAGTGAAACCATGTTATACTATTTTTCGCCTTCATGAATTGCTGCAGGTTTGCCGCATCAATACGTGAACTTGCAAGGAGTTTGGACAAAACGTTGATCAATGGTTATCCCAAGAGCTATGTACGAAGCCTCCAGGTATTTAGCTTTATCCCAACCACACTGTTTCAAGCCATTCTTTACTTTCTTTCCTCATTCTGCATCATGAAAATTATATTTATCCATTTCTTCCCTTAAAAAATGTTGCAATAACTAAATGTTTTTGCTTTTGATATCAGTCATTGATTCCATGTGACACCAATATGGTTTCTTTGATGCTAGTTATAATCCTAAAATTAGTATATCAAAGCTTTGATCTTTATGGACTGTTATGCGTTTATTGAGTAGCAAATTTCTGCATAAAGATAAGGCCAACCATTAAATATTTAGTGAAGAGTGCAAAAACGAGCCTAAACTAAAAAGATGATGTCTTTGACATCGGATAGCGTCCTGTTTGTTTTCGTACCATTTTATGATGAAACATAATGAACTCAAGCTTGAATGTTTTATTTTTAGAAGAGTAAAATGCAAACTATTGAGAGAAGATTGCAGCTAACTCTTTCTGATTTTCAAAGGCAATGGCCAGGAATCGTCATAACTTAGCTGTGTCACGTCGCGTGTGACACATGGTTCAGTTTCAGAGTCAGGGCCTCAACAACATATAGATGATGTGATAAGTCAGAGCTCTTCAGTAATAAGTTTCGCGCATTATCCATCTACGGACGAAAGCAGAGCAAGTTTGAAATGTAATTTTCCTCATGCTACATCGCCAACTTCCTCTACTGCTTCACCCAATAGGCCAGTAGTTCACCAAGCAGACCCCGTCGAACCTAAAAGAAAGAAACAAATGACAAACTCAGGGGAGAATTCTGTTCCTCCTGCTCCCGCCAAGACCGTGTTAAACTGTAAGTTTTGAATTCCATCACATCAAAAAGCAATTCACTGAACAATTCATTCACCATCAATGTCCCAGTTAAAGCAGATCCAATGTGTATGCCAGGGAAAAGACTTGCCCCATTCAAGTTCTCCAACTGATCCATGTAATAGCTTCTGTCAACTATTGGAATTTGGCAAGTCAACAGTGGCCACCAACCATGGTAATATTCAAGCACACCATTGAAGACTAAGAAATATTTCAGCACACTATTGGAGAAAACATGGCACACCATTGATGACCACCACCTTCTCACCTACCCCTTGTTTTGTTGAATAAATAGAGGGCTTGAGGTGAAAACAAAATATATCAAGAACATCTAAGTTTTGTAAAAGAGAGTGTGAGCTTGAGTGTTCTGTAAAACTTTCTTCCGAATAAAATCCGTTGCTTCCTCCCATGGACGTAGGCAAATTGCTGAACCACGTAAATCTTGTGTTTTTGTGTCATTTGTTATTTCGTTTATCTCCGTGAATCATCTTGGGCACAACAATTGGTATCAGAGCCTAGTTAGAAGCGTTGGTCGAGTTTTCTGGTGACGGGTCAAATTTTAGATTTTTTGAATTTCATTCGAAATCCAATTCTGATTGCACCATTGGATTCGTCTCATTGAACTGAATCCAATGCTCCAAACGGCGACCTAATCGGAACTCAGACGAGCCCGAAAATCGCAGTCAATGTTTGGTCAACGCTATCGGAGTTCCGTCGGAGAAGACGACACTGTTCACCGGAGTTCCGCCGGAGAAGACGACACTGTTCACCGGATTTCCGCCGGAGAAGACGACACTGTTCACCGGAGTTCCGCCGGAGAAGATGACACTGTTCACCGGAGTTCTGCTGGAGAAGAAAACACTGTTCACCGGAGTTCCGTCGGAGAAGATGATCGGATTTACTGTTCATTCCCGTAGTTGACCGGATTTGAATCCATTTGACTGATCCGATCCAGCTCATTTTTCATCCGATTTCTGCAAAATTAGAGTGGTTTCCACCATTTTCGACCATTCCGGACGCAACCGTGCCCTTTGTTTCTGCTAATTC
>JAOTQR010000007.1:1091268-1122562 GCA_025774065.1 Solanum ossicruentum | reverse complement strand
CTCCTTACGTATTACCCCCACCTCCACCTCCCCAACTTCAACTCTACCCCTACCCCTACCCCCACCTCTACTCCACTCCAATTTTTTATTAAAGAAAAAAATAAAGAAATTCTGATTCAGTAACTTATACCCACACAACACCGGTTAATTATGTATTTGCGGTAGTGAAAAGGGGCTAAAAGAGGATGTGATGGGTTATGTTAAGAAATGTGATAATCTATTAAAGGTCTTCCTAAGTTTAGGGACAGGGCTAGAAACTGAGGTGAGATATGTGTGGGTTTGATCGAATTTAATTGACATAATATATAGATTATATTAAAAAATTCATTACATGTGTATAAATATTACAAATTTAAATTCCTGTAAAGAACCATAAATTTCAAATTCTAAAAAACTACCATGCATATGAATAGTGGTTGACCGTTTGACTAAGTGTGCCCATTTCCAGGCAATGCCTGTCTCATCTATATTCAACCATATTAAGTGAACAGACATAATTAGATAAGATTAAGTCGTATAAATATAGGGCTCAATTGTAAAGACTATTTAATCACTTAATTAACATCTCATTTAATTATCTCAACTGTGCATATTTTTTTTTCCTTTATTTCTGCCATTTACTTGATTTCTTTTTTGTCTAGAGTGTTGGATCTGAAACCCAAAAGAAATGAGAGTTGAGGCTAAGCTGGTTATATGAGCAATTATAACAAAGGAGTATACATCTTGTTCTGTAGTATTCTGAAACTATTAAATATGCAAACAAATTTTATATTCTACAAAGGTGTCGCGGACCAAGGAGCAGAAGACTTGATATAAGATTCCATGGTTCTGCTTTGCCAAAAAGATACAGAATGTCTGTTGTCTGATAATAACTAAGCTCACTTGTGCTTCTTCCCACCAGCAAGAATACGTTGAATTTGAAGCCCTCTGCTGAAGGCCTGGTTGAACAGCAGCCTTGCCTGGAACTCGTTGACAAAAGGGAACCAAGCAAGAATAGCAACAGGTGTAAAGATCGTGAGCCCCATTAGATAATCGTATCCTCTAGCTAGAGCCTTCACAGATCCCCACATTCCTATGCCCTTCACTACCGGCCTACATGCCTGTGCTATCTGCAGGGCAGACAAAAGTTTCAGACATAGGTACACACAATTATCTTAGTGAGCTGTGTCAAAGGCAGGTATGTGTTTTTTTTCAGATGCAATGAAGTTGTCAAAATTGTGAAGCATGTCTCGCTGTTGTAGCATCAATCCCACTGACTATTAGTAACAAATATGCAAAGACCGGAAACCTTCTGAGGATAAAATTGAAGATATGAAATAGTTACCGAAAGAACAGCCCATCCAGTTGGCAAGAAGGCCAATAAGCTGGCAAAAATATCTCCAACAGTAAGACTTAGGAATTTGAACAGCATGACGAGTGTGACTATGAAGCCAATGAAAAGGAACAACTTCAGAAGCCTGAACATCAGCTGGAAATCAGCACTGAACTTCTTCCTGCCCAAGGATACAATCTACAGATAGGAAGTACAATTTTAGAACACTATGTATGAAAGACAACATTCTGTGAGGAGAGTTTAAATTAATATTTTTCTAAAGAATCGTTGCATGATTCAAAAGAGATTCCAATACTGACCTTCAAGATGACCATGACCAACACAATGACCGACCAGGAGAAACCATAAACCTGTGATCATATCAAAATTAGGATAAGAATATAAATGGGCTGATATTACACCTTCCATATATTGTATTGAAGCTGAAAATTCAAGATATACTAACCACAACACTTTTATCACCATTGGACACATTTAGCTGATAAACAATTCCATACTGGAAAAGCAAGAAGCGCAAAGAAAGAAGAACTTCACAGAAGCGGCCAATTAGACCAGAGTACTGCAGATGCTCTTGCTCTTCATCCCACCAAGACTCCCAACTCTTGGTTGCTGGAACACCAATGCCTCCATGGTTGCTTATCCACTTGGACCAATCTTCCCAATCATCAACTATCTTTTGCCATTCAAATCCTGAAGGATTAAAGAGGAATGGAGCAAACAACCATGAAACCACAAGGAACCACATTGAGCCACTGAAAAGCATGAAAGCTATAGAACCCTGAACCGCCACACCAAAAATTTCATAAGATATGAGCAAAATCATAATTTCCAGTGCTTTGGTGAAATGGCTCCTCGAGTACATCCTGTAGTTCTCAGCAAACTTTTCATGTTTCACGACAAAACCACGCCCAGTTGCTCTGTATTTTGCGCCACCATGTAAAATTGTGCGGCCAAAGTAGTGGAGTTTTGTTCCAAGAGAGAAGGTAAAGAAAACAGCAGCCAACTGCAGGTTCATGATGATGAAGTCACTTAAAGCAGTCCTGAAGCCTCTTTCGAGCCCAATCTCCATAAACATGGGCATGGCCATCAATAAACCTAGTTGAACGACAGACTGTGAAGCCATTGCAGCTTTGAGAGCATCATCACCTCTAGATCTTGCAACTTTGACGATCGATTGTTCCATTCCACTCAATGCAAGGTATAATTTACCATATAAAAATGCATAAACTGTGAGGACTACCAACTGCAAGGAATAAATAAAATGATGTCACAGTATATCTTCCTTTACATCATCTTACAAAAGCAAAGAGATTGACACACATGCTTTAAAATTGAAGTAATTGGGACACATTCTAATTCTAAAGTAATGAAGTCCATACAAGATGAGTTAATACTTCATATATTAATGTTGTCAAATGTTAAATAGGAATTACCACTGAGCTGATATAAAATCCAGTAGTTGTGAAATAACAGGACAGCATACGGAAAAAATCAAAGCGATGTCCTAATCTGTACAGATCTCGGCTAAGAGTCTGCTCTCCATTACCACATGCCACTTTTGCCTCAAAGAGAGAGATCTGGTTAAGACCAACATCTCGCCCCTTTCCAACTTGAATGTATTCATGATGAGTAATATTTCCACGTCGCAATGTTGAATTGAAACCTATAGAGCCAAATGTCATATTTATGAACAATAAGGTGATCTGTCTATGCGCCAAAAGACATATTTCTAAAAGTTACCTGCAAATATGTCCTCACTGAGATTGATACCCCTTGAAGCTTTGCTAATTCCACCTCGAGTGATGTGGAAAATTCTGTCAAATACATCTGGATGTCCATAATGGAAGCGGACCCTATCAAAGTACAATAGAAAATAAATCTCATGGTCTTGTCAAAAACCAGAATATATCATAAATGTAAATCATTTAGATATACCAGGTGAATGCTAACTGCGAGCAAACCACCGAAAGGAATTACCCACTTCTCCTGATGTAGTTTCTTACTACAACAACATACCCAGTGGCTGATGTAGTTTCTTAATAGAAGAAAAATGTGTGTTTGTCCAAGAAATGGTCTTGCTCAACTTCACATTCACAATCCATTTTCTACTCTTCATCTCCATTTTGGAGAAAGAGAAAGAGTTACTTACACTATGTTTAGTTCTTAAAAGGTCAGTGGCTACAGGGAAATTACGAAATTAACTGGTTTGCTTGCCTTTTTCTTTGATATTGGTGATTACTTCCAGTTGGTAGTTACAATTAGGAGGGAAGTAAAACAAATATAATCGCTCTTCCTGTCAAGTTCTGGATAAATTGAGAAAGCTGAAGTTACCCCATTCGTCCATTTTACTTGGCCAATTTATTTACTTCTTTACCAAATAAGGGAAATGATTTGTACCCTTCCGTTTTTCCTTCTACTCCTCCAACCTCCCTTCCCCTCTTTTGATCCAACCACAATTAGATGAATAATGCATTAAAAATAAAATAAAAGTTGAATAGCACTGCAAATGTTTTGCCAAAACATGTTGTTTGACATGGAAATGCTGGACTGTCTGTTCAGTAGTTTTATGCATTAAGGAACCAGGAAGACATACCTTAAAGGCCTTGCAAGAACTCTCTGACCAATGGTGACAAAACTTGTCTCTTGATTAGACATAAACCAAGCCAAAGAAGACACACTGTAATTGGAAGATGTGAGGACTTATCAGATATGTCCAAAACCTGGATTTAATGAAAGTAAGTAGGCTGAAAGAGAAATATTATGCAACCTTCCCGTAAAGATGTGCTCACGAACACCCAATATTGTAGGTGCACGCACTCCGTGATCTTCATTAAATTCCTCAAGAAGGTTGCGCATTTTTAAAGCTTCTTCCAAGTAATTGTCCTGCAAGACAAAATATTGAGTTATAATTTTCTGATCACTTGTCTTTATTTATTTTAACTCAGTCTCTCTTCACCTGATTCATGTCAATGGTTTGAAGAGCTTCCCCACGAGAGAAGATGATGGCATGATTCTGATTTTCAGGCTTTCCTTCTCCTATCTTTGCTGCGCCAGGCAACTTTATACGGTATATTTCCTTCAAACATAGATCATAGAAGAAATCAGGACTTGTAGTGCAAGAATCAATTAGCCAATATTAATTTTTAATATAAAAGAACTGCGATAACCTGATCAAGATTATCAACTGCTTTCACCAACACTGAATAATAAACCTTCTGAGTTTTTCCACCTTCCTGTTCTTCAACTTCATCAATATATGCTACACGGAGAGAGGGGTTGCTGCACGGGAAAAGGAGAAAGGATTTTTTTCAACAGTACTCTCAATAGCACTTGGGGATAGGAGAATACAACTTCTTTTAGTTTTTCCTTGTTTCTTTGGAGAAACAGAACTTACTTGACCATCAAATTCAGAATATCAGTTGCATGCCGATCTCCATTTCGCTTTTGAATTCCATAATTCTGGCAAGTGGCGACATAGGTGAATTTCATGTCAGCCACAGCTTCTAATTGAGCATACAATGATCTTTGACTTTTCTTATCCTCCTCAGATGGTACTGTAACAGCTTTGTATCCTTCGAGAATCTCTGCGTATAAATAGTCAAAATGTAGTGCTTTACCATAAAAGGAATTTAACACTTGGTACCTTATCTCAAGAACCTTAGGTGACGTATAGATGAAGCAGACTAAGCAGCTATAAATTGTCGGCTGTTTAATAATGTAGGTGTTCTCTTCATGTTGCTCATTATAACTTGCTATAATCTTAAACATAACAGAATGAGAGTGTTAGTATAAAAAACAGTTTCTGTTCATCATTGATAACTCCCATCACCAATGCAACAGACCAACCACCCGAGAAGTTCTGGTACGACAAAATAAGTGATACTGTACATGTCAAACTAGTACAGAACTCAGCTCTCACACCACACATGTATCATGATCAGAAGGCAAATACATGTACCATCACTTATGTGGAGTCCTATTGTTGGTTCAAATGGCTACTTGTAGACCATAGCATGCCTTAATAAACTTTAGCTGTAAATTATGTCGAGCACAAATCATATGCAAAGGAAAATACTCGGAGCAGATAGCAATTATTTCTTTCTAAAGAAAATTCAGCAGATGTAGCTCATTACTTCTTTTATTACAAGAACTGTCAAGGTTCTTAGCCCAAAGATAAAATCTCTGAACTGGAAAATGGCACTAAAAATATTATAGTTTACCTCCTTCTGTAGCCATGTCAAGAAATGCTAGAAGCTTCAAAGCCCTCCTGTAGTACATCATTCCTCTTACTGAAAAGAATATACAGTAAGGATGAATAATCAGTAGGAAACTGTTATGTCCAAAAGAATATGATAAGAGAGTATTTAAAGTGCCTGTTCTGCAGAGAGTCTGTCCCCTTAATGAGGCCCAATGACGTAGCTGCAAGATGTTCTCTTCATTTTCCCAGACCTCCTGGTCCTTTGTACATCCAATACGTTCCATGAAGTTAGTCCATTCATCTAAAAGGAAACAAAGTGGTGTCAAATAGACAAAAAAAGATAACAAAATAGGAGAGAAACATCACACTGAAAGGAAGTTCATTTTCAAGTAGTTGATAATAGAATGAAACCTGGATAAATCTTTTCGAGATAGTAAATGATTGATATACCGTCTTCATTTTCCATCTCAAGATCACCTTTTGAGTAGACAGTTTCCTCACTGTAGTATGGGGTCATGACACTGCATATGAAAAAATATTATTGCACAACTGAATTGGGGATAGTAGTATTGGGTCCATGTGACAAATGAGATAGTTTGCATATTAGCAACAATAAACAAGTATTTCTGCCGCTATTATACAGATTAGTAGTGTGTTCTCATGCTATAGTAATGTTGTTACTTATTAACCGCATATAATTGAATGTTGACTGACTAATATTAACTGCACACCAGGGAAAGTCAAATTTTCAAGGAGAAAGCTCAAACTGATAAGATAATTTATCTATAAACTTGAGGATGTACACCATAGTGAATTATGAGCAGCACCTGAATGAAAGCATTTTGCGCACTCGAGGTGCACGTGGCATTTCCATGAACAATGAATTTGTGAAAAAGCAAATCCTTCTCCGTGCTTCCAGGTTAGTTGGAACTTCAATTGCTGATTCCCTCACAGTTAAGAGAAGATAAAGACGCCGAAGCTGAGAAATAAATCAACATGATGTTTGTTTTTCTATTTATCCATTAATTGAAGTCTAATCATATGATCATACAACATATCAAAAGACCTGTTCTTCCCACTGTGCTGTTAATGGAGGAGGGAATGCAATAGCTGTTCTTGAGTCAGTATTAGCAAATAGCTGTTTCCCAGAATCCCTTCCACTATGACCAAGCTCTACAAGTTCCCTGAAATAATAGACCAGAGCAAAAATCAAATTGAATATCTTATATAACATCAATGCTATGCATTTATTATCTGAAAAGTTCATTAAAAAATAGCAGAGAATTCACTAACCCAATTTCATTCACCATCATGTCACGGGTCACTATTTCTAACATATCCTGCAGTGCTATGACAACGTTGTTCCTTTTAGATGGATCACTTTCTCTCTGCAACAAGAAAGGAAGTGAAATATCTGACATATGAAGTTCCACAGCTACATACACCAGCCAGCGCATCACTTACCAGTATCTCAAGTAGGCCTACAAATTTCTTAACAAGGTTTTGCAAAGGTCCTGTTCTGAAACTCGCAAGGAACGTGTTCTTTGAAATGCTGTTTTCAACTTCTTTTATGATGATTCCTATGATCCTAGACGCATAAATTAGACAGGATTAAGAAGATATGCATGTAATGAAGAAGTATGAAGTGTCACTATATGAATTGATTGGAAGGACCACATTAAACAGCTAAAATGATGCATGAAGGTTACAAACTACATGTAATTATGTTGAATCACCACTTTATACAAGGTCACTGATATGAGATTCCACAGAGCTAACAAGACAATGGCTCAATAGCAAAAATTAAATTGAAGAACCTGTAGAGAAGTGAAGATTAGAGAGAATGCAACTTCTCTTTTAAAAGACAAAGAACACAGGTTAAATCAGAAGGTTTATGGATAAAAAGAAAAATCTAGGACTCTGATTACCCAATTTAAGGACTTAAACGAAGCGAAAAATGTAATAACAAAGACCATTCTTATGAAACCAAAGCAAAAACCCTAGAAACCTAAGGTGATTCAACAAACAATATCACTGTATCTGAAAACTAACCATTACAGCATACTACAGCTAGAGAAAGTGCTGCCTGTCTAAATGAACAAAAAAAGGGGGTAGTGGAGCGGAAAGAAACAAGTTCCAAACAATCCTGATGAGTATTCAAGAATATATTCGAATTCAGATGCATGTATTCATGAAGTTGAGTGACCACGAAGCTATTATAATGATTCATAGATCTATCAATCGGCTAAATAAGCAACCTTTTCTCAGTTTCTCCAACAACCAGGGCATTAAGAACAAGTTTAAAAGACTCATAACACTCAATGATGGCACACTTCATATATTCATCAGAACATATGCGCTTCCAAAGATCAGCATCTTTGGAACGAAATTGTAAAGCCATATCCAACGCAATTGGAATCTGCAAAGGGAAGACAATCAATCAGTGTGGAAGAAGAAATTAAAACAGAGGTGCATCAGCTGACAGTCTTACCTTGCTAGCAAGCAAAAAGGGTGGCCATTGAATGACTTTCAGACTTGGATCTGAGGAATAAGGAACAAGTAATAGGTCCATCTCCCTGAAATAATGCACACACAGTTTAACTCTTAATGTATGATGAACCAACTAAAAAGCAAAAAGATGAGTTAAGGGGCTTTTCCTGTCACTTATAAGATCCTCTTCGCGAAAACTGCATATAAATTCATTCCATAACTGAGCAAACTTTGCAGCTTCGCTTCTCTTGCTGGGTGGAACCTAGACATTAAAAAATCATATGTTTTATAAGATTATTACTCTTCCAAGTCTTTGGAAATCTATTTATCTTCATGGACTGAAGAATAAAAAGCATATACACGACAGAAAAGGTGAGGACAAAATAAACCTCATTAAAACTCTTGGAGAGTGAAAATCGTTTTTTCTCAACTTTGTCATTAGGCACCAAGTAAGTGTTGAATGCACCAGGAAGAGAAAGAAATCTTGACCTTAACATGCCTAAAGTTCTTATCTGTTTGAAAGTAAAGCAACAAAAAGAGCAGAACCATATGTTAGTAAACATTGACAAACTCAACAAATTAACAATAAAATTAAATATGATGAAAACATAGTTTTTCAGGAAAGCATAATTTAATTGCTTCCAAACCTAAATTATCTCAATTAACCCTGATCTTTGATGCCCAGATTCCAGTAGTGACAATTTAAGTGATGGAACCACAGTTATGCTACCGGAAAAGGAACTACCACTTATGTGAACTTTATATATGGATAATTAGTTGCAACAATAATTAAGGTAATGCAGTTCATGTCTTTATCACTGTCCACAAACAATAAGGTTTAGTCTAAATCTTGCTTCATAATTAAAAGAATACACACTTCAGATATGCTTCTGCAATCTACTGATGACCACTGCTCCTGATACTCTACAACATCCTTCTTTGGTTGGAACTTTTCTCGAACAAAAAGAAGCACATTGAAGAGATTATGTTAACTAACAGTACAAAGGTCGTCTCACTTTCAACTATGCTCATTCCTGTCTCCCGCTAACCTGATGTTGGATTGAACTCAGGAAATTATAATTGTTGTACACACAGATTTCCAATTTTTAATATATTCCCAGGAACATCACTACTATTGTAATGATGTTCTACACCGGACATCATAATGAGAAGCAATAATCAAGTTGTCTCTAAACTAAATTTCCGAAAGATCTATTGACAAGTGATAATACATTAGCCATATATATTGACGGCAAAGTAAATGACAATCAAAATGCATTCTGAAAAGTCATTACCTCACCCAGACGATCAAAGGCACCTATAACACCACCGCACAAAGTTGAGAAAATAGCATACCATATTTGAGCGTCCATAAAGTAAACCTGTATAAATTGGGAAATTACAATATTTACAGGTAAAAGATAACCATGAAACATTTAAAAATGAAAACAAAGACAAGACATACCATGACAACTGGTAGCCACAGGGCAAGAACAGCTCCATAGTTGCTCTTAGCTGCACAGATAGGATAGATTCCTTAGCAGCAATTCGCAAATAGAGAGTCTGAAAAAAAGAGAGCGAAATTTGGAATATATACCATCGGGGAAAAACTCATGCCAAGCATACTGAACGCGAGTGATGTCCATTATCATTTTGGTGGGTTTTATAAGAGGTTTTATCTGAAAACACAATTACACCATGATTAGAAGAAAAACACCACCACCACGTCCCATTCCAAAGAAGAGCAATGGTATTGGCATCCAATTACCTGAATAAAGTAGCTGAATGAAAATTTCGCACAAAGCAGCAGCACCCAGAAGAGAGTATACCTGATGCAAAAAGTAAATCATCCGATAAAGCAAGTGTCGAAAACAAATAAGAGAAAGTTGGATGTAAAAGACTTGTTAACATACTTTATAAGTGCAAACTGACTTTCATGCATTCCCCTCCCAACATATATTCTTGGCTGCAGAAAAACAAGAAGGCCCAGACAGTAAAAAATGTTTGCTTTAGAAAATAAAATACGGCATATAAATACAAAGTAGCCAGAAAAATGGAGAAAATTATGAGCTGTTGTTTTATGGACACAGATAACTGGATGAACTCTATCCTATTTTTGCAAATGCTAAACCATATGATCAGAGTACAAAGAAACTCAAACAAGTAAAGTTCACCTAAAAGTCGAAATTTATATAATTACGCATAGATTCATTCAAGTTGCACCCCTGATGTATTATCAGTGGTTATGACCAATAAAAACGTAATAAAGACCAGATTTGGTAAAAGAAGAAGAAGAAGCATAGAATATCACAAAGAATTTGCTTTCAACTCACGAGATTGATTAATTGCAGATAGCATGCAAGCCCTTCTAGACAAACAGCAATAGAAAATGAAATTTTCGTAAGAAACTAAGCAAATGCATTTTTTCGGGTCAGAAGGCTTTCTGTTATTACCTGTGACCACCATAGAAGTAACCTTACAATAAGCCAATCTGAGTTCTCAATCCATCGACGGAGCATTGGGAAAATAAACAAAGCTGCAGCAAGTAAATTGGGTAGTAGATACACAGCCACGGCCATTAGGTACAGAGGAGGAATGCCCTTCATCTTGTCTAGAAATGTCAGAGAACTTCGGATCTTCGTAAGTAGCTCTGAGTTGCCTTCTTGGAGATAAAATAGTGGAAGGATGATACACCATGCAAGGCTGACAACTATCTTCAGAACATTCCTCAGTACATCTGTGAACCTCCATCTATGATAGCCCGGAAAGTTAAGAATAAGGTCCAGGATACCTACGTAAAAAACAAGGGATGGTTATTTTTCTACTAAATTACTACTAATTAGAATGTAAAATGGAAATAATAAAAGTAGAAAATCTTACGAGATATTAATGCAATTTCAAAGAAATTCATAAATTTACATACTTTGGATAAAGCGAAGAAAAGCTGCCGTTATGAAAATACTGGACAGGTTGTATAAAGAATCCTTCTTTAATATATCCAACACAGGAATGCCACTCCATGCAAATATGACCATGGCCTGCAAAAGTACATTCCAAAAATAGCCCAAAACGGAACAAGTAAGCTATAAGGCGCAAAAGAAACAATAGTATATAGTGATATTCACAGTTCGAAATTTCCACCTGGAAAGACAGGAGAAAAAAGGTCCAAAGACGGTCAAAGCTTCGGAAGATATGCCAAAATGACCGGGTCTCAATAAAGTATGACTTTCCCATTCTTCCAGGCTTTTTATTAGAAGCTCCTTTTCCCTGTAACAGAAGTCATTAGGTTACCAACTCTTCTGCTGATAGAAGTAGAAACTTTCAATAAAAGTACAAGGCATACTTGGGTGGTGTCACGTGTTGATTTAAAGAAGTCACCATCATCACGCATTGGCCAACCTAAAGAAAAGCAATCTTGCGACCTGACAATGTATATCAAAATCAATGATTTATGAAACCATTTGTCATTTTATTTCTATTATCACATTACACATTTTTTGTTCTAACTAAAACAACAACAACATATCCACTATAGTCTCACATGTGGGGTCTGAGCAGGGCAGGATGTACACAGACCTTACTGTTATCTCGTAGAGATAGAGAGGTTGTTTTCTGTGGACCCTCATCTCAAAACCAATAATCAGAAAAACAACTAGATATGGCACAAACAAAAGGAGAAGGGAACGAGAAGAAGATACAACTACTACTGAAATGCTCATGTAAATATGATAAAAAATATAAAAATAGCACACAATACGATATATTATTCTAATTAAAAAAGTACCAGAAATATTCATTCAGATCATCATAATTGCACCAATTCGAGTACGGTGCTTTTCCGTTTTTGCTTTTTTTGGCTTCCTGGAAGAGCAAATCATTGTTACAAACATTCGTAAAAAGGTAAACTTGAAGTGGAAGAAAATGCAGATATGTGAAACGTATTACCTTATCAATCACATGATAAATGGGAGTAATGACCTTTCGCAGGAATGATTCATCATCCCCACCATAAGAAGGCTTGATATTTTCTCCAGTGACAATGCTCACATTTCCTGCTAATAGGCCATGGAGTTCATATGCCATCTGCATCAACAATGTAGAAGTTATTTCACATTAAAGGAAGGATTCATCTGCAAATGTGTGTTATTGGAGGTGCTTAATTTTGACATCTATAGACCAGAAGTGGTGATATAAAAGAAGATTAATGAACCACTCACATTATGGAAGATGTAACATAGACACTCTGGCATAAAGCGAACATTAGCTGCTTCACCCCAGATTAGAAGGTAAAGGCCCATGTAAAGTATCTTTCTCTGTTGTGCTTCTTGCTGAGCTTGAGGGAGCCTAATGCAATAAGTTTGTTACATGAAAACGTTACTCAATATTTATGGTTTATACACTTCTAAATCCGAAAGAGCAAAAGCCTATAAGAGAACGTCCACTTAAAAGAAAGTATATGGATTGCCAATATCTTACCGTAAGCTGTGTTTTTTTCCCAAGTACTTACACCATGTTTTGTAGTTTTTGAACAACTTGTTCATTAGAGCATCCACAGCTCGATCGTCAAGCTACATTGAAAACAATAGTTTATTATAAGAACATATTTTGAGTTTGTCACTTTCTGGTATAGTCTTGCTTTCTTGCTATTAATAAATCCAGCCAAATCAAAAAATGCATTTACTTAAGATTCTAGAGTAATCAATTCAGAAGGAGACTGATAAGAAAATTAAGTAATAGAAAACATGTGCTTAAGGATGAGACTAAACGGTCTAGTTTAATCCAAGTTAAAACTAATAAGAAATCCTAGCAGCATCAGATATTAGATATTGAGTATAATGGGGAATAGAGAACACTTAAATTAGCTATATGTGATACATGCCTTGTTAAGTGGCTCAGCCTTGGGGATTAGCCTCATATGAATATTTGCAAGGAGCAAACTCAGATTCTCCCGCTGGTTTCTTACATTATCCCTCTGCAGACAGCACTCAGAGGTTAACAATTTCTCATTCTGACCAACAACCTGAGTAGAGTTTCAAGCAATTACAATCTCATTCTTTGAAGTAGAAACTGTTACCTGAAACCCAAACATTGCCCTCAGCCAATCTAGAACATCCAGATCCCCTGTTTTCTGCCTCTGCGGTTCAAACGAAGCTGGCCAATTCAGCCCACGTGTATTTGAGAGAGCAGAAACGGCCGCTTTAACCTGGTGAGGAGTTTTAAAGGAAAAAGCTAAAGTTCTTGACATACTATTTCAAACTACATTTGGCTATATTTCCGTACGTATGAGTTTATGTAGTACCTCCTCAAGTTGCATAATGGACTGGGATGCTCCAGCCGAATCCAGGGGGAGAATATTATAGGGGGCATATATTTCCTTTTTGGCCTGAACATCATTTGCTGCGGCAATGATCTGTTCAATAATTCATGTCATTAAGTTCTTGCATAGAATCCTCCCGTGAATGCCATAAAAGTTGAGAACATTTAAGTGGAACATTCATGATCCATAATTGGTCACCAAAGTTTTAATATTACTACTAACCTCAGGAGCAACTTCTTCAACTTTCTCAGACTTATTAACGGCACAAAGAACTTCAAAAAGCACCCCAGCAGTCTGATATGCTTTGCCAAGCTGAGCTCTGTTTTCAAAAGATTAAAGAACCTTTCACCAATTAGTACCAAGCTACAGTAACAAATTTATAAAGAAGATATTTATGATACCAAGGAAGTTACAGTTACCTGTCTGCTTGTTCTCCCTTGTTAAGCGCCACGACATACTGCTCATAGTATTGCTTGTAAAAGCTCTCAATTTCCCGTGCATCAGTCTTCTTCACCCGAGAAGCAAGACTCGACGCATCGTCCTAAATGAAAGCAATTCCTTTAGCTAACCCCTTTACTTAACGATTGGGCACAAAGAAAATTTGTTGGGAATACTGAGGGGACCTCCTAATCAATTTGACTCAACCGTGCTCTACCGAAAATTAATGGTAATAAACACCCTAATAATTCTGGAAATATTATACTGCAATGCTTTGAATCTGAAAATTATGCTTTCTTGCACGTACCCCCGCCTTTACATTCTGAAAAAGTCATCTCTCTATCGTACAAATTCCATTGAAAACTAGCAGCCATAAGAAAATTTTGCCCCGCCAACTGAAACGAACTGGTTTAATATCTCCCTTTGCCCCAATATAACAGTGAAGTAATCCTATTAGCTAACGCTTGATATTCTAATTTAAAAACAAATAAGTCATAAGGGGGAAAAAGCAATATAGAGAGAGAAATAAAAGCAAAGAGATCAAATCAAATCATACGTACTCGCTCTAAACGTTGGAAGAGATTGGTTTTGAATTGCCGAACACCACGTCCACCTGAGGTGGGGTCCAATCTATGCGCCTTCTCAAATGCATAGAACCGACCTGTAACAACGAAACCAACCAGAAAAAAATGAGAAATTGCAGAGACCAATGTGTATGTAGAGGTTGAATGTAATGGTAGGTGAAGACAAATCAACGACATACAAAGATAGGCGACGCGAGGGCGCTCATTTTGTATTTCTCTGGCGACGCGAAGAATTGGTGCAATGGACTGGAGAGAAGAGGGAACAACCTCGTTGTCAAACACCTCCATAGAGAAGGTAGTGGTGGCGGCGCTTCGTGAGGGACGCCGCGTCAGAGACGACGGACCGACGTCCGTTCCCTCTGCGGGTCTCACCGGATTCGTCATCCTAATTTTGTCCTCTCCTAGTCGGTGTTGTCGGTAGCTTAGCTAACTGAATGTAGCTTGGCTTCGACACCACCGCTCTCTTCCAGCTCCTCCAGCTCCTTTCCGTTTCTCCCTCTCTTCCGTTCAATTTCTGTTCAATCATAGATCCATAATCATCATCAAAACATACATTCACCATCAAACACGCACCATATAAATCCACATACATACATTCACAATCATCCTTAAACACATAAGCACAGATAATGCAGATGCTTAAACGTGTATATTCAAAGTATAACAAAGATCCTTCCAGAATACACATGCGGACTCACTCAACGACACAATCATTTACAGACATAACGTATGAAAACTTACAGCCTAGCAGCTAGCATCTTAACTGAATTGAAACTTTCAATCGAATTTGAATTCTACAGCTACACACATACATATAAATCCATATACATGCATGAACACACACAGATGAACAAACATACATCCATACATAATCATGCACTATATACACAATAACACATACACATTCATACGTTATCATGCACTATATATATATATATATATATATATATATATATACACACACACACACACACACTCCTTTCATCATCTCATATAGTCATTCAACTCATAAGATATACATTGGACATTCAATTACTCAGAAATCCATAATCGGACATTTTATCAAACACTTAGAGGGTGTGTAATCTAGAATAAAACCATGCAATTCAAGAGTAAAATCATGCTAGAAAAATCATTGTAAAGCCATCAATAGATATTTGGTATCTCTCTCAAACAATAGACATCAAGACCCTTCATCAATCTCACCATAGACCTTAGATTCATAGCCCCGAACATAGTAAAATAGTCATAATTTCATAAACCCAACATAGTATGAAGTGAATTTTATAATGAATAATACCCATGAATAAATTAAATTTGAATCATGTAATTTTGAGTAAAAGATCTTGGGCATCATGGGTGAAAGGAACCCATGAAAGAAACTCACACACTTTAGCTTTGGAGGTTGAACTTGATGAAGATTGGAGATGGAGACTTGAAGCTTGGGAAGAAATCCTTAGATCTGGAGAGGGTTTTGAGACTTGAGTTTAGGAGTAAAGTATTTCGCTGAGTGTTTGAATGAGTATTGGGGAATATTTAGAATGACATGAGAGTGAAAAATGGCTAAGTATAGGTATATTCACGTTTGGGGACACTTAGGCCCAAGACTTAAAAGCCTTAGACTGCAAGAAAAATAATTGAGCAGAATTTACACAGGTCCGCGTCTGGTAGGTATATTCACGTTTGGGAATACTTAGACCCAAGACTTAAAAGTCAGACCGCAGAAAAATGACTGGGCAGAATTTACACAGGTCTGCGTCTGGTCCACGACGCGGACCTTT
The DNA here is from genome assembly GCA_025774065.1 of Solanum ossicruentum. Classification (NCBI taxonomy): domain Eukaryota; kingdom Viridiplantae; phylum Streptophyta; class Magnoliopsida; order Solanales; family Solanaceae; genus Solanum; species Solanum ossicruentum. Next base: position 1,106,421 of record JAOTQR010000007.1, on the reverse strand, counting down.
CGTGGAGGTTGAATTTACACATGTTCGGGATAGAGGCGTTACGGTACCATCGCGGACAAACACTGGATAAGCAAAATTGTGAAAATTGAAATTGCTAATCATTTGCTCTTAAATCGGGTTTAGACCTGTTTTCCACTCAAAGTGACCCCTTGATCAAGAATATGAAGTTGGATTTTGAGATATATGGAAATTATAATTCGTGGTATTTTTGAGGCATATTTTCGGGACTTTTTGGGGTCGTTTCATCATGATTCTTATTCCCCTATAGGGCTAGTTATGAGGACACCCAATAAAGAAAAACCTTGAGATTTTCTTCTCATATCTTCATTCCAAACATTGCTCTTAGTGAAATCCATAGAGATCACACTATTCGGAGAAGAATTTAACAATAAAGTTCTATATATTTTCAAAGAGTTGATATAGAACCAAGTAGAAGCAAGCCTTGAATATCTTCATCATATTTAATACCCATAACAGATAACTGGTCCATGATTTCCTAAAAGTTATTCAGATGATTTGTTATTGGAGAATCATCATGATTTTTAAACTTAATTTCTGCTTTGTTAAGAACATTTTGTTGTTCCCAATCTTCTAAGTAGACAAACTTTCAAGATGCTCACATAAGGTTCGAGTATGTGTTTTTCTAGAAATATGGCTCAATATATTATCGTTAACCAATTATCTAAAAAATATACAAATCTATCTGTGCAACAGATTTCACTTATCATCTACTTTATTTTCAGGCTTAACGTGTCAATATTTGGTTGGTAGAAATTCTGAAGAGCGAGCAAATCTGTTATTTTATCCCCTTTCAAATGGCATACTTTACGTCATTCAAAGTAACTATTAACTTATGTTGGTTTCCATTGTTTCCTAAAAAGTGTAGCTATTGCAAATAATTCTTTGATACTAGTTTGCTAGAAAAATACAATTAATACAAAAATATATGGTCCAAAAATAATGAGAATAAAATGAAAAAAAATAATGACGCCAAGGATTCCACATATTAACCCTTTTAAATAAGAAAAATTACATGCTAAGAGGAGCAACTGATATCACTATAACAAAAAATTGTACATTGTGTAGTCACGAGTACAATACTCAAAGTAACTACTAAACACTCAAAAGAAATAATCCTTCTTTGTTTTTTCACTTTATCAAAAATATTGCTCATACTCTATTTTTCTTTACAGACTATTTTCTTATATAGTTTATTGTATACCTAATAAAAATATTTATATGACATTTTTCTCTTTGTATTGATGTGTCTAAAATTATGAGTTGAAGAGCTACTTATATAAAGAAAAATACACTACTATTGATGTCACTCATGACATAATAAAGAAGCAAAACTTCAAACTTTGCATCATCTTTTTTTGACATTACAAGGACTTTTGGTTATTTGTAGGTGCAGTTTTCGTTGAATAATGGGTTGGACCCCACATAAAGCTAAGGAAGAGTCAAAGTCGATGGTACACTCACTGCCTCCACAAAAGAAAAATACAAGTAGGGGTCAGTACATGACAACATGTACTGAATAGGTATTCTCGGCCAAACTACAAATAGAAACAAATATGTATAAAGTAATAGCAGAAAATCAGATATGTCACTTAACAAGTGATAAGCAACAAGCAACATATATAAATGGTGACAACAATGAAGCAAGTACATTACTTTAAAATCATTTTCATCTCTTAAATTATTTTTAAAATCAAACTCTCCCTCAACTTTGAACAACAGACATTCTCCTCCTATATGGCAATTAATTTTTTAAAGTATCTGTTTTACCCTTACATCAGTAGTTTTTATTCTTTTTTACTTCTTTAGAATTATAATATTCTTTAAAAAAATCTGAATAATAAATTTATCTATCCAAATAAAATATTACCTCAAAGATGAATAGAAAGTGAGAAGTACTAATTGAGTATATAAATTAATAATATTCTATAATAAAAATAAAGTAGCATAATATGATAATTCAATTTAATTAAATTTATAATAATTCAAATTTTGATATCTACTTGAACAAGTGAAAATAATGCAAATTCATAATTTTATAAACATATTATTCAATGTAGGTAATTGACACAATCTGAAATCGGGTGTGATGGAACTTGACTTTAACCCATCGAGGCAAATCAACCTAAACAAGAAATAACATAATAATGCGGAAGAAAAAGTGACAAGTACATTCTCGGTATGAAAGGACAAGCATAAGGAGCGAAAATCATAATCCAAAACCATCCCAGATCTGGTGTCACATGTACAAGAAATTTTGAAAATGAAATAGATCCTCAGACTTGGTACTACGAGAGGGGTTACGAGTCGTGGTCTAGAGTATGGCCTGTAGATCAGCTCATAAGAGGTGTTCCAGAGTTGAAAGATATTGGCTATGTATAGAAGGGAGTCTACAAGAGGGAACACGATCTATAACCTGTTCCACTGTCTGTCTGACAAGTCGTAGATGAGATCCAGAAATTCATAATGTTTGTCTAATTTCCATGAGATAGAAGACAATTCATAACCTGTTCCACGAGCCATCTGACAAATCATAGAATGAGATTCAGAAATTCAAATACACGACCCGTAACCTGTTTCACGGGCCATAAAAAGGGTTTTGTGGTCAACTTTTGATAGTTTTCTTAAAGGGTAATTCTGTTTTAGACTCCCTTGAAGGTTAATTTAAACCCACAATGTTTTAGACTTATTTTAGACCTCTTATCAGTACCCTAGAGGTATTACTCCTTTAAAACACATAGAAATTCGGGAGAGCATCAAGGAAGAGAAAAAGCTAGGGTTCTAAGCACGCAAGTAGAAATTATCTGAAAGTTGATTGTCGGTCATAAATTTAAGGTATATAAGGCTAATCAAAATATGGATTATGTTCTTACATGTGCCCCAAAACCCGAATTGATGGAGTTACGAATGAATTGAGTTTTCCATGGATGTTTCTTGAAGGTTTTCTTAAAATCCTAATATATTCCTATATAATCTTGCATGAATTATAGTTTTATGAATCAAATACTTCAAATAGATGATTTCCCTTTTCTCCATGAACCCTAGAACGAATTCTTGTTATTTTTACATATTGTACAAAAAGAGGTCTGTGTGCTCATAATTTGAGCCTAAATAGTTTATAGAGTTCCTGAATGCTTTAAATTCTACTTCTATTTCTCGAATATTATGAGTTAGAATGATGCATGATCGAGAGTCTTCATAAGTCATGAGCTAATCCTAAAAAAATGGTCCAAACCAAGAGTTGATAGTTGATATGATGAATTGAGTTGACAAATATCCGATGAGACTAGTTGAATAAGTTAATCATTGGGTTGATGTTTTATGATCATTGAGTCTTGAGAGGAGTATCGAGTACCGAATTGGGTAAATGTAAGTCCACCTCGAACTCAATAACTATGTCGCCAAACATATGAGAGGATTGAAACTATTAAGTTCAAAGTTTACTCTTGATAGGAGCCTGAAAGAACAGAGGACTCGTTTGATTTGATCTGATCCATTGTGGATCAATTTGTTGTTTACCCTAGCAAGTACTGAGCGGCTGTGGAAACATCAAAGAGATTGTCATATAATCACTGGCTCATAAGTGATTGTTGTCTAATAAGAGAAACTTCCAAATAGGTTCCATGCCAATGGTACTATGATTTTATTAGATTGGATTGATTGGTCATTGTCTTCTCTTTGTTATTGCTTTAGATATACATTTGACATCATGATTGAGTTTCTTATCTCTTGACTTTAGTTGTCTAAGTTAATTGTAATCTACCTTGATGCATATTCCATTCTGCCATTATACATACTTGTATATTCCACGTACTGAAGTCTATTTGGACTTAATCATTTGATGATGTAGAGAAAGGTACTAGAGATCATCAAGAGCACACTGTTGAGGATTTGTTGCAGTCCGCTGATTTTGTTAGTCCTCCCCTACTTTCATATGATGCACACTTATGCTTCCATCTAGCTTGAGTTTAGTATTTTATTTTCTTTGATTGAGGAGGTCATGAACCTGTCATGGTACCATGTATATAGCTTAGATAGAGACTTCATAAGCTAGATTTCGAATTGATGATTTGACTATCATCTAACTAACTTCTTTTATACTAGCCCTGTTAATTTATTTCAAGTACATTCAATTAAAATTTCCCACCTTATATTATCTTTAGCCTTCTGATGATATGATGAATATTGATTGAATAAATGTGATGAGACCAAGTGGTTCTCTTAGGGACTAGCAATATTCTGAGTGTCGGACACGTCTAGGTTCCCTCTCGGGGTGTGACAAACTTAGTATCAAAGTACAAAGTTCTAGTATCCTAGGAAGTCTATGAAGTCGTGTCTAGTAGAGTCTTGTTTATGGGTGTGTTGTGCACCACATATAAGCAGGAGGCTATAGGATATTAGGAATGGTTATATTTCTTCATATTCAAATTTGTGGAATAGAGTTAAACTCTATGAAAGCTCTCTTCTAATTTGTGCGCTATACATTTGCAGAGTTGTGATCATGCCTCCAACAAGAGCTGCTAGAGAAAGAGGACACCAAGATAGACATGATACTCTTCACCATCATCAGAAAATTTTGCCTAGCAGCAACCTTGAAATAGGGAATTAACCAACCTAAGCTCCAGAATCAAGATAAACCCATAGGCCCAGCCATCCCTAAACAACCACAGGCTGACATCTCAAATGCTGAACTTCGCTAGGCCATCCTGACTTTGGCCTAGGCTGTGAACGCATCGGTTGAAAGAAAAGGAGCAAGAAGAAAAGATGCTCTATATATCCAGGGTTCAAGAGTTCTTGAGAATGAACCCACCCGAGTTCATAAGGTATACACCTAATGAGGATCCTGAGAAGTACATTGATGATCTAGAGAAAATGTTCCAGGTGATGCATGTGATCAAAGTTAATAGGGTTGAGTTAGCTGTCAACCATCTCAAAGATATTGCTAGGTTGTGGTATGACCATTAGAAGAATAATAGAGGAGCAGGGGTCCCAGTTTTGTCTTTGACAATGTTTGAATAAGCTTTTCTTGGGCGTTTCTTTCCAAAAGAACTGAGGGAGGCCAATGTAAAAGAGTTCTTTTATTTAAAACAATGATTTACTATGGTGAAAGAATACGGTCTAAAGTTTATGCAGCTATCTCGCTATGCTCCTAAGATAGTTACAGACATGAGGAACAGGACGGGTTTGTATATTGACGGGATGAACAAGTGGCCTAAGAAATTTAGGAGAGGAGCTATGCTTATGAGCAAAATGGACATAGGTAGATTGATAGTTTTATTACAACAGGCTAATGAGGAAAGGCAATAATATAGGGAGGAGATCAAAAATAAGAGGGCTAAAACCTCGAGCCATGAGGTTGGGAAAATAGGATATGGGAATGGTAGCAAGTTTCAGTCCAGGCCAGCGCCTTCATCTACCATTGCACTGTTACAAAAGAATTGGAATGAGCAGAAGTCTCAGAATTTCAGAGCCCAGGGATCCTAGTCATGGGCTAGTGTGACTCCATATTTACAGGGTAATCCACCATGTGGCAAGTATGGCAAACTACACTTGGAAAAGTATCATGAGGAAGGAGAGGCATACTACAGGTGTGGCCAAATAGGTCATTTTCAGAGAGATTGTCTGAAGTGGGCTGACAAGGCCTAATATTTTACACTGGCAGTACTAGTTAAAGGAAATTAAAGGGGTGCTACTTCAGGTGCCATAGGTAGTCATCAAGATCAGGAAAACTACCCATATATTGTGACGGTTATGATTCAAGTCTCTACTCTTTATTGTTATATTTTGATAGATCCTAGTGCCACTCTAGCTTTCATCACTCCTTATGTGGCTAATAGATTTGAGATCCAACTTGAGTGCTTGCTTGAGCCATTTTCTATCTCTACTCCTGTTGGTGAGTCTATTCTAGCTAAGAAAGTTTATAGAGATCGCGTAGTGTCTATCTATCATAGAGATACTTTTGCTAATTTGATTGAGTTACTGGTGGTTAACTTTGATGTGATTCTTAGCGTGCACTGGCTTCACATATGTGCCTCTGTTGATTGTAGAACTCAAATTGTCAAATTCTAGTTTCCAAATGAGCTCGTTATAGAGTGGAAGGGTGATTCAGTTGCGCCCAAAGGTAAGTTTATTTTCTACCTTAAGGCCAGAAAGTTAATCTTAAAAGGATGTATCTACCATCTCATGCAAGTCAAGTTTGATGACGTTGAGCCTCCTACCTTTGAGTTTGTCCTGATTTTGAGTAAGTTTCCTGAAGTATTTCCTAAGGATCTACCTGGAGTCCCTCCTAATAGGGAGATTGACTTCAGAATTGATGTTCTTCCCCCAGCCTATCTCCATTTCACCATATAGAATGTCCCTTACTGAGCTAAAAGAGTTGAAAGAGCAGCTAAGAGATTTGCTAGAGAAAGGCTTCATCAGGCTAAGTGTCTCACCATAGGTTGCTCTGGTCTTATTTAGGCGAAAGAAGGTGTTCCCTTTGAATATGTATTAACAATCACCAGTTGAACATGGTAACAATCAAGAATAAGTATCCTCTCCCAAGGATAGATGACTTGTTTGACCAACATAGGGTGCCACTATTTTCTCTAAGATAGATCTTAGATTAGTCTATCACTAGTTGAAAGTGAAAGAATGTGACATCCCAAAGTCAGCCTTTCGAACACGATATGGTCACTCCAAACTTTTAGTGATGCCCTTTGGGTTGATAAATGCACTTTCAGCCTCCATGGACCTAATGAACAGTGTATTTAGATAGTATCTTGACATGTTTAGATCATGTTTATTGATGATATTTTAGTTTATACCAAAGATGAGGAAGACCATGATAATCACCATAGAATTGCTTTGCAGATGCTCAAGGATAATGAGTTATATGAAACATTTTCGAAGTGTGAGTTTTGGCTTAAATCTATGGCATTCAAAAGATTATATGAGTGGACTCTCAAAAGATTATATGAGTGGTTTCCAGCAATGGTTGTATGAGTGGCCATGTGGTTTCCAGCAATGGTTATATGAGTGGACACTCAAAAGATTGAGGCACTCAAAAATTGGCCTAGACCAACCTCTCCGACTGACTAAGAATCCTTTTACGTTTGGATGGCTACTACCTCAGATTTGTTAAAGGATCCTCTTCCATATCTGCATCGTTGACTAGATTGACTCAGAAGAAGGTCAAGTTTCAATATTCTGATGAGTGTGAGAGGAGTTTTCAAGAGTTAAAAACAAGTTCTACTACTAACTAGTGTTGACCTTGCCTGAAGGAGCTGACGAATTTGTTATTTATTGTGATACCTCAAGAGTAGGATTGGGATGCATATTGATACAGAAGGGTAAAATTGTTGCTTATGCTTCCAGGAAACTCAAATTGCTTAAGAAGAATTATCCCACACACGCTAGCACTGAAGCGGTGGTGTTTGCTCTAAAGTTGTGGTGCCACTATCTATATGGAGCGCATGTCAATGTATTCACATATCATAAGAGTCTGCAATATGTTTTTACCCAGAAAGAGCCTAACTTGAGGCAGAGGAGATGGCTTGAGTTACTCAAGGACTATGACATGAGCATCCTCTACCACCCAGGTAAGGCTAATATGGTTCCTAATGCTCTTAGAAGGTTGTTTATTGGAAGCACTACTCATGTGGAAAAGGAGAAGAGAGAGTTAGCCAGAGAGGTTCATAGATTGGCACAATTGGAAGTTTAACTGGATGAATCTGGTAAAGGTGGAGTTCTTGTGCACAATGGGGTTGCATCATCACTAGTAGTGGAGGTTAAGGATAAGCAAGATCAAGACATTATCTTGCTATAATTGAAAGCAGATGTGCTTAAACAGAAGGTAATTGGTTTCACCAAAAGGGGAAATAGAGTATTAAGATACCAGAGTAGATTGTGTATTTCGAATGTTGATGGTATTCGAGAAAGAATCATGGAAAAATCCCAGAATTCCAAGTATTCTATTTATCCATGGTCAATTAAGATGTATTGTGACTCGAGAGAAGTATATTGGTTGAGCAGAATAAAGAGACACATTGCTGAGTTCGTTTCCAGGTGTCCAAATTGTCAACAAGTTAAAGTTGAGCACTAAAGGCCATGTGGAGTAGATCAAAATTTTGAGATTCCGCAATTAAAGTAAGAGATGATTAATATGGACTTTATCATAGGCTTTCAAGGTCCCGCATACAGTATGATTCGATTTGGGTGATAGTTGATCGGATGATAAAGTCTGCACTCTTCTTTGCAGTAAAGATAATTGACACTGTAGAGAATTATGCCCGATTATACATAAGAGAGACTGTAAGATTGCCTGGAGTTCCCTTATCCATCATCTCAGACAGAGGAGCTTAATTTAACGCTTAATTTAGAGATCTTTCCAAAAAGTCTTGGGTTCAAAGGTGAAGGGTAGCCTATTTTTCACCCTCAAATTGATGGCAGGTAGAGCGCCTAATTCAAACCTTGGAGGATATGTTGAGAGCCTGCGTCATTGACTTTAATGGTAATTGGAATGACCATTTGCCTCTACTTGAGTTTTCCTACAACAACAGTTTCCATTCGAGTATTCAGATAGCTCCCTATGAGGTTCTTTATGGAAGAAAATGTAGATCACTGATTGGTTGGTTCGAGGTAGGTGAAGCAGAACTAATTGGACCAGACTTGATTCACCAAGCCATGGAGCAAGTGAAGATCATTCGAGAAAGATTAAAGACTACACAGAGTCGACGAAAATCCTACATCGATGTTAGGAAAAGAGACTTAGAGTTTAAGGTTAACGATTAAGCATATTTGAAGGTGTCACTTATGAAAGGTGTGATGCGATCTGGGAAGAAAAGGAATTTGTGCCCGAGGTACATTAGTCTTTACCAAATTGTGAAAAGAGTGCACAATGTGGCTTATAAGTTGGAGCTGCCACCAGAGTTAGTAGCCATCCACCCAATTAAGAAGTGTTTGGGAGATCGGTGTTGGTCGTGCCTACTGAAAGTACAGGAGTGAAAGATAGTTTGAGTTATGAGGATATTTCTATTCAAATCCATGATCGTCAAGTTCGCAATCTGAGGGCCAAGGGGCTTGCATCTATCAAGGTATTGTAGAGGAACCAATTTGTAGAGGAAGCCACATGGGAAGCCGAAGAGGATATGAAGGCCAAGTACCCTTACTTATTTCTACCTGTTGATGATGAGAGAGTTGATGGTAAGGATTCATTCTTATCTCTTGAGCCTTGTAATATCCTGAGTTTGTCTAATGATAGCGTTTTAGAGTCCGACTGATGATTGAGTTGATTTGTTGACTATTTATTAAAAATTGACTGGTTGCATAAATGATTTGTGAGTTGTTTTGATTGGTGGAGTCCTAGATAGGATTCGTGCCTCGACTAGGTCCCTAGATTCCCTCGTCATTCGACGAAGAATGATCACAAAGGGGAGATAATATAACACCCCAGAAATTTTGAAAGTGAAATAGGTCCTCAGACTTGGTTTCACAAGGGGGTTACAAGTCGTGGTCTGGATTGCAGCCTATGGACTAGGTCGTAAGAGGTGTTCTTGAGTTAGAAATTTTTGGCTAAGTATAAAAGGGAGTCTACGAGAGGGAACACAACCTGTAGCCTGTTCAACGGCTTATTTGACAATTCGTAGAATAAGTTACAAGAATTCATAATTTTGGTCTAATTTCCACAGGAGGAAACATGATTGGTAAACTGTTCCACAAGCCATCTGACAAGTCATAAAATGAGATCCAAATATCCAAATTTTGATGTATTTTCCATGAGAGAGAACCACAACCCCTAACTTGTTTCATGGGCCGTAAAAGGTTTCGTTGTATACTTTTGATAGTTTTCTGGAAGGGTAATTCTATCCTTTCCCACCCTTTTTAAATAAAACCCATGATATTTTGGACTTTTTTAGACCCCTTATCAGAACCTTAAGGGTATTACTCCTTAAAAATACTTAGAAATTCTGGAGAGCATCAAGGAAGGGGAAATGTTAGGGTTCCAAGCACATGAGTAGAGATCGTCTGGAAGTGGATTGTCCTTCGTAAATTTCAAGTATGTAAGGCTAACTACAACATGGATTACGTTATTCCATGTGTCCTATAACCCGAATTGATGGAGTTGTGACAATTTTCCATGGATGTTTCTTGAAGGTTTTGTTAAAATCCTCTTGTATTCCTATATAATCTTGCATGAATCACAGTTTTTATGAATCAAATACTTGAAATAGATTATTTCTCTTTCCTTCGTGAACCCTAGAATTAATTCTTGTTATTTTTATAAATTGCACTAAAAGGGGTCTGCATGAGTATAATTTGAGCCTAAAGAGTATACAGAGTTCCTGATTGCTTTAAATTCTAATTATGTTTCTCAATTATTTTGAGTTGGAATAATGCACAATAGAGAGTCTTGATGACTCATGAGCTAATCTTGAAACAAATGTACCTAACCAAAGAGTTGATAGTTGATGTGATGAATTGAGTTGACAAATGTCTGATGAGACTGGTTGAATGAGTTAACCATTAGGTTGATGTTTTATGAGCATTGAGTCTTGGGAGGAGTATGAAGCTCCAAATTGGATAAGAATAAGTCCAACTCGAACTCAATAACTACAACGCCAAATATAGGAGAGGATTGAAACTATTAAGTTCAAAGCTTCCTCTTGATAAGAACTTGAAAGAATAGAGGACTTGTTTGATTTGCTCTGATCCATTATGGATAGATTCGCTCTTTACCATGGAAAGTACTGAGTTCTTATGGCGACATCAATGAGATTGTTGCATAATCACTGGCTTATAAATGATTATTGTTGGATAAGAGAAACTCCCAGATAGGTTCCACATTGATATTACTCTGATTGGATTGGATTGGATTGACTTTGATTGGATTGATTGATCATTGTATACTCTTTATTCTTGCTTTATATAGACATTTGATATCATGATTGAGTTTCTTATCTCTTGACTTGAGTTATCCGAGTTGATGGTATTCTGCCTTGATGCATGTTTTATTTAGCTATTTTACATACTCGTACATTCCATGTACTGACATTCATTTGGATTGCATCATTTAATGATGCAAAGACAAGTACTAGAGATCATCAACAAGTGCATCATCAAGGAACTATTGCAGTCAGTTGATTTGGTGAGTCTCCCTGCTTCTGGAGGATGCTTACTTATGATTCCATCTCGCTTGAGTTTATTATTTTATTTTCTTTGGTTGAGGTATTCATGGCCTATCATGGTACCATCTAGATAACTTATATAGAGGAGGTTTCATAGACTAGATTTGGGATTGATAATTTGTATATTGTCGAACTAGCTTCTTTCATACTACTCCTGTTAATTTGTTTTGATTACCTTTAATTGAGATCGTCCACCTTATATCATCTTTAGCATTCTGCTGATATGATAAATATTGATTTAATGAATCTGATGAGGCCAAGTGGTTCGCTTGGGGACTAGCAATAGTCTCTAAGTGCCAGCCAGGTTTAGGGTACCCTCCCAAGGCATGACAAAGTGATAAGCGACTAACTCTAAATCTATCTCAAGCTTAGTCTGTAAAGAGGGAGAAGCATCAATTAGATCTGGTCTCATGACCTGCACACATTTGTAGAAGCAAGGGTGAGTATCTACAACGTACCTAACAAGAGGATCTAAACGTAGCTAGAGGATAATGAACATAACACTCCTTCGATCTTAACTACATACCTTTGAAACTATAACCCTGCAAGCAAGAAAGTGAGGATATACAAAATATGTACGTATTCATAGTTCCAGTACACAGCATCCCAATTGATAGGTTACAATAATTTACATGAATAGAGTTTACATCATCATACTTGAAAAAGATACCCAGAATACCAGCAGTGAATGGAATGAAATGGGATGTCATGAAATGCAACTAACAAAATGCAATGTCAAATAATCACGATGCATATTTGTCCTATGATACCCATCTATTGATTTAATCATATTAGAACCCATGGGGGATATATTTTTCCATGTACTTTCCTTGAAGCGTGAGGCCCGACCCCTCAGTAGTCAAGTATCTATTGTTATGGAGCGTGTGGCATGACCCCTCAATCTTCAAATATCCATTACCATGGAACTTGTGCCCAACCCCTGTATGTCATCAACATAACAAACCTACCACGGAATGTGTGACCCAACCCCAAGTATACATATATAGCTGGAATCATTTTTTCAACTTATATTAACAGTGAGACTCAATCAAGGTTTCATATCAACAGAATAATTACATTAAAATAAGCATGAGAGTATGCAAAGAGTCTACATATTAGCATTCAAGTCAATCATTCTCATCATCATCATCAATTGAATTCTTCAATGGAAGGCTCAACATCATCATTCACAATCGCAATCATCATTATTGAATTTGTTTTATAATTGATATATCATTCTCAATCAAGTCATCCTTCACAATGAGTTAAACTATATCAAAGATATTTTATAAAGAATAATCAATATCATCAAAGTTATTTAACAATTTTACAGCAACATGCATTGGATTCAGTTATCTCATACTAATTCCAATATTAGGATCATCGTTGATTGAATCATTCAATGATAACATCCCAACTTTTCTCAAGTTTTCAATAATCTCTTCATCATAGTTCAAAATTACTCATCAAATATTAGGATTATGTTTAACTAGTATTCTTTCAACAATCTCAGCACAACGTTAGGATTATACAACACTTGTCCAATATTAAATTCAAAATGCTTCAATAGTTGTTTTGACAATAGCATGAAACAATATTCAATAATTGAGTCAAGATAACAATTTCAAAATTTTCAATAATGAAAATCATAAAATCAATTAATGATCTCAATTCAAGGATCATTATCATCAACATGTACATACCAATTCAAAAGTCAAGTTACACTTATTATCACATAGTCTTTTTCATTATCTCGCCATATTCACTAGGTCATTTATGAGTAGTTTCGCCATTTCTAAATCTCTAATTATTTTTTTAAAACATAAAACAGAAAGATACAAGGTTCAACTGAACTCGACAAGATTTCAAAATTCACTTGCCGTGATGAAGTCAAGGAATTAATCAAGCAAGTGAGTTGTATCCTTCCGTTTGAATACAAACCACTACAATCTCAATAGCTGAAACAACATCGAACACCTTTAACTAGAGAATGACACTCAAATTTCAACTCCAAATTGATTTACCAATCATGAATGTGAAGTACATGTCACAAAGAGTCCAACAACACCCATATTGCAAGGGTTCAAAACCAAGGGTCGAATTTGAAAATTTATTGTTAAATGAGTTTCTACATATCACAAGGAACTCATGGTTGAAAATCCTATTAAAATTAATCAAGAAACGGCCTCAGAATCACAAAATTACTAATTTTTAGAATTTAGGGTAAAAACCTCAAAAACCCACTTTGATATCTTAATTTTGAAATGTTTTTGGAAGACAAAATCATTAGAAAATGTTTTAGAAATGATAAAGAGACTTACCATAATGAATTTCCTCAAAAGATTGATTAAAAAGTCGTCTCTCCTAAGCTCCAATTGAGTAACAATAGTGAAAATGAAAAAAAGAAGGAAGAAACCCAAAATATGAATATTTTTAGCCAAAAATGGGTTGTGTACCATGTGTTGTTCGCATATTGGAACCAATGAAAACCTCCAAAATTGAATCTGAGGTCAAGGATGACCTGTAATCCAATCAGTTGCAACTAAACCAACTTTAAGGCTCAAAATACCAACATGCCCTCGGAACTTTCAAAAAATATGAAGAAACTTCTTCTAGAACTAAAATCACCTGCTAAATCCAATAGAACCATCAGAATCTGATCCGCGCATTTGTACTCAAAACATTGACCAAAGTCAAGCCAAAATAAAACTGTAACTCAATTTTCCACTTCAAATCTAAAAAATCCACATAACAACTCCAAATCTGATTCTGATAATTCTCCTAGATCAATTTTCATATTCTGGAACTGGTGAAATCAACAAAATATTGTTTCGAGACTCAATCTTCATATGACTCAAAAATTTAAAATTAGGGAATGTAAGCCTTCAAAACTCAACTATTTGGCACAAAAAATTCAGTTTCTTTACAAGATTTTCAAAAATCAGCCTTTAAAACTAATCAAATATGATTCGGGGCAGCTATCAAAAGGGGTAAAATGATACTTTTGTCAAAAATATCAAAAATGACCTTCATGGTTATTACAGTAATACAAAAAATAACTAATAAACATAGAGGTAAAATTTTTAATAGAATTCAATATAAACTGGGGTTATACAATATTGGAGACTTGTTACAGAATAAAATTTTATTGAAATACTTTTTGTCTCCAATAAAGAATAAATATATATGGTATTGAAATTTTTATATCGGAAAGCATATTTTTAGTTTAAGACTACAAATGTAATGATCCCAAAAAATGCCCGAAAATGTGTCTCGAAAGTGCCCGGAATCGTAATTTCAACATCTCTCAAAATCCATGCGCAATATCAAAGATTCAACTTCATATTCTTGTTCAGGGGGTCAAATTGAGTGGGGAATAGGTCTAACCCTGATTTTAGAACAATTGTAACGAATTTTGAAATTTCAAAGTTTGACGAAAATAGTAGGCCTGCGCGTCACTGGCATAACGCGCTAGTGTTATTTTCCAGTGTAATTTGTCCAGCTTTTCTATCTCGGCCCAAGGCTTTTGGGTCTTGGGCCCAAGCCTTCCCATACGTGAAAATACCTATACTTAGCCATTTTCTACCTTCATATCATTCAAAACATTCCCCAATACTCACTCAAACACTTAGTCTAATATTTCTCTCAAAATTCAAGTGCCAGAACCCTCTCCGAATATTGAGGAAATCAACCAAGCTTCAAGTCTCCATCTCCAATATTTATCAAGTTCATCTCCAGAGCTAAGGTATGTGGTTTTCTTTCATGGGTTCCTTTTACCCATGATGCCCAAGCTTCCTTTTCTTACAAATTGCATGATTTTAAAGTTGATTTATTCATGGGTACGTATTGTGAAAATCACTGCACATTATGTTGAGTCTATGAAATTGTGACTATTTTACTATGTTTTGGGCTATGAATCTAAGATCTAATGTGAGATTTGATGAAGGATTTTGATGTATATTGCTTGAGG
>JAOTQR010000007.1:1072879-1089600 GCA_025774065.1 Solanum ossicruentum | reverse complement strand
TATAAAAAAAAAAAAAAAAAAAGCTCTTTATAAATCTATATATATGAGATAAATTAAAACATAATATATATATATATATATATATATATATATATATATATATATATATATACACACATATAATGACTAATAATATAACAAATGAGATCATGTTTAACATTTTGTGTGTTGTTGCATTAATTAGAACCACTCACTACAAACTTTATGAAGTACTACCTCTTTAATTTTATTTGATGGACGTTGGCTTTATGCAAATTTTTTATTCCAATTGTATTTTGTTAAATTAAATATTTATGCAAATTTTATATTCCAATTGTATTTTGTTAAATTAAATACTACTCTATTATTTATAATGTTTCGTAACTCTTAATTAATTGCTACTTCCTCCATTTAATTTTTATTGTTAAACTTTGATTTGATACACTAATTAAAAAAATGATTATGATGAATGATGCACTAATTTAAAAAAACGATTATGATATAGTACATTTATTATTTTATTCCTTGTAGTTAATAAAGTCTCATATATATTTTATTCATTATATTTTTTAAGATCATTAACTCAATGATAATAAACTCAGGGTATAATAGGAAAAGAAAATTTGTTCACCTTCATTTGGTAAAAATGACAAATAAAAGTATACATTAATTTTAAAAAAATTAACAACTAAAAGTGAACGAAGGAAATGAGTTCTCAATAGTTGAATTTTGTAAACTCTTATAAGTTATTACCCTTTTCTGTCTGATTTACTGTGTCAATATTATTTTAGTTTATGTAAAAAAAATACTACTTTAACTTAAGTAAAAATAATTTAATTCAAAATATTTTTTTAATGTTTATCAAATAATTTACAGAATTGTTATGGATCACAAATATTAATAAATTTTATTTTTCATCTTAAATATCGCGATAAGTTAAACAGTGTCATGTAGATAGAGTATTTATCTAATGATAATACAAAAAGTATTAGTCTAATCCCACGAGTGTGATAGACTAATATATGTCAGAGAGCTAGCTGCAAGTGAGAGAGATGACAAAAGCTATGAGCATGAAAAGATACACGACAAATCCATCAATTTTCAATTCAATCATCCCCATAGCTCACCAATTTTTCTCTACATCAAGTGCAGTAGCAGGCTTAGAATCAGAGCCAAACGGGGTACAACAAGTATTTGGTTCATCTATTGGTGTTATACAAGACAAAGATCTTCTCAAAATGGCTCCAAGTGGGGAGCTTTTAGTACTATATCTTATTGACAATGGGGCAATGGACCCAGATGCCAGTTTGTACAATAAGCTTCTGAAGAAATGTACAGAGTGGAAACAACTTAAAGAAGGCAAAGTGGTTCATGAACACTTCTTGAGGTCGAGGTTTAGTCATTATATTGTTCCGAATAACACGTTGATTAATATGTATGCGAAGTGTGAGAGTATGGATGATGCTCGGAAGGTGTTTGATGAAATGCCTGAGAGAGATATGGTTTCTTGGACTGCGTTGATTACTGGGTATTCGCAGAATGAAAGTGGTAAGGAGGCGTTGGTTTTGTTTTCTGAGATGTTGAGGTTTGGGTTTATGCCGAATCAGTTTACGTTTGGCAGTGTTCTTAAGGCTGCTGGGGGGTTGGAGAGTGGTGGAATGGGTAGGCAATTACATGGGTTATGTGTGAAGTGTGGATATGAAGAGAATGTTTATGTTGGGAGTGCTCTGGTGGATATGTATGCAAGGTGTGGACTGATGGATGAAGGGAAGACTGTGTTTGACAAGTTAAGTTGCAAGAATGAGGTTTCTTGGAATGGTTTGATTGCTGGGCATGCAAGGAAAGGTGAGGGAGAAATTGCTGTGAAGCTTTTCTGTGAGATGAAAAGAGGGGGTTTTCAGCCCACCCACTTTACTTTTTCTAGTGTTTATGCAGCCTGTGCAAGCATTGGAGCTCTAGAGCCCGGGAAATGGGTGCATGTGCATATGATCAAATCAGGGTTGGAACTTATTGCTTTTATTGGGAATACTCTACTTGATATGTATGCTAAGTCTGGTAGCATTGAAGATGCCCGGAAGGTTTTTGATCGGTTAGTGATAAAGGATGTGATCTCTTGGAACTCAATGCTAACTGCCTATGCTCAGCATGGACTTGGAAAAGAAACTGTGGAGTGCTTTGAGGAAATGCGTAGGATAGGACCTGAACCTAATGAAGTGACTTTTCTTTGTGCTCTGACAGCTTGTAGTCATGCTGGGCTTCTAGACAAAGGAATGCATTATTTTCAATTGATGAAGAAATTTAAAATAGAGCCTAATATTTCACATTATGTGACCATTGTTGATCTGCTTGGTCGATCAGGTCAACTTGGCCGTGCTGAAAAATTCATTAATGAAATGCCAATTGAACCAAATGCAGCCATTTGGAAAGCTTTGCTTGGAGCTTGTAGGATGCATAAAAATTTGGAGTTAGGTGTTTATGCAGCTGAACGTGTGTTTGAACTTGATCCACATGATTCAGGGCCACATATTTTGCTGTCCAACATCTATGCCTCTGCTGGTAGGAGAAGTGATGCTGCAAGAGTTAGGAAAATGATGAACCAGAGTGGGGTTAAGAAAGAGCCTGCTTGTAGTTGGGTGGAGATTGAGAATGCTGTTCATATGTTTGTAGCAAATGATGATGCCCATCCACAGAGAGAGGAGATCCGTAACATGTGGGAGAAGATAACTGATAAAATAAAGGAAATTGGCTATGTCCCAGACACTAGCCACGTGCTTTGGTTTATGGATCAGCGGGAGAGGGAAGAGAGGTTGCAATACCATAGTGAACGACTTGCGTTAGCATTTGCACTTCTTAATTCTCCACCTGGGCCCCCTATCTATATAAAGAAGAATATCAGAGTTTGTGGTGATTGCCATACTGTGTTTAAGTTTGTTTCAAAGGTGGTAGACAGGGAAATCATCTTGAGAGACAAAAATCGGTTCCATCATTTTCGCAATGGTTCTTGTTCCTGTGGGGACTACTGGTAATGGAAAAAAGAATCCGACATATGCAATGCTTAACTATCGAAGACTCATTTAAATGATCTGTGGTAACGTGAAATCATTCTGGACTTGACGATCATGTTGGACATTGTTGGGATTGGATGATGCGTTTTTTCCTACCAAAACTGGTTTTTTGGCATATACACTAGCATGTTTTATATATGCAGTCACCCATCGAATGGATTTAGAGGTTTTTTTTGCCTCAACTGAGCAGTGGAAAGCCACTTGACTCAAAGGAGAGGAGCAAGAAAGCAATAACTCGGGGAAAGGCCACTACTCTATGAACCAAGTCTTTCTGACGAGGCACCAGCTTTCTATTTTGATCCCCGAGTAGCATTTCCTTTCGCTGAGGAATGGGCGGATAAGGAGGCTGGTTTTGACTACTTTAGTGCTTTCTAGCCCATGGTTAGAACCAGGTTACTCTCATGGTCTCTGTCTCTGTGAATAACCCAGGAGTGATAGAATAATTGCCAGAGGTTCTGGAAAATACTGGTGCCAATTGCCGATGATTCTTGCACTTATAGAAAATCAAGACTGTCTTGCAGATTCTCTAGGGAAGCATCTAGGTATGAACTGAAGGGACCTTTATGTAGAAAAGACAATAGTCTTGATATTTTATCTACATTTCATGTTCTGGAACTGCAAATATTCATGTAATGACCATGTATGATTTCCTACTACAAAGGGCAAACCTGGTGCACTAAAACTCTCGCTATGCGCAGGTCCAGGAAAGGCTTGACTAAGGGTCTATTGTACGCAATCTTACCTTGCATTTCTGTCAGAGGTTGTTTCCAAGGCTAGAATCCGTAACCTCTTGATCACATGGCAGCGACTTTACCAGTTACTACAAACTACCCTTCACGCATTTCCTACCATTTGTATTTTTGTCAATAAATTTTAAGTACCTTCAGCTCTACGTTAAGTACCTTGAGCTCTACCTCTTGTGTTTTCGGGCGAGTTACATTTTCTCTTCATGCTCAAGACAGCTACACATGTCTTGTTTTGTACAATCTTTTTGGTAATATCGAATATGATTGCTTCATGTTCATACTTTTAACGTCGTGGGTCAAACTCTCTCACATAATCTCCCATAAAGGAGTTACTACAATTCTTAGAAAGTGTACATTTGCTCAGAGACCCATCAGAAAGTGAAAGGCTTTGTTTTTCTCAGTCGTGTATATTCGTATTTTGTGCGGGGTTGGTTCCTCATTATTGATGTAAACTAAATAAAATGATATATTTTATATGATTAATTAACAATTAGAGAGATGAAAATAGTTCGTATCAAGTTAACAGTAGACAATTATTTAACTTGATTTTGAAATATATAAAGTCATATTTCAAACTCTGTTGTGTTCTCTACGGAGAACTCTTTAACTCCATGAATGCAAGGCAAGCTCAAACTCTGCGTTTATTCGATAGCCTTACGTCCAACACTATTCTAAGCCTCTTTACAAAATCAACATCGCTATCCCAAACGGAGCAAGTTCATGCTCATATCCTCAAAACTGGTCATTCCAATGATACCCATTTCACCAACAAGCTCATTTCCCTCTATGCCAACTACAATTGCTTTGCTAATGCAGAATCTCTGCTCCACTCGCTTGCTAACCCCAATATCTTTTCTTTCAAACCCCTCATTCACGCTTCTTCAAAATCTAACCTTTTCAGTTATACCCTTGTTTTATTTTCTCAGTTAGTATCAGCGTCCATTTTACCTGATGTACATGTACTTCCTACTGCTACTAAAGCGTGTGCTGGGTTATCCGCGTCGGAAATTGGGAGACAGGTTCATGGGTATGGTTTAACAACTGGGTTGGCGTTAGATTCGTTTGTTGAAGCCTCTTTGGTTCATATGTATGTGAAATGTGACCGGTTGAGATGTGCACGTAAGGTGTTTGATAAAATGGTTGAACCGGATGTGGTTTCTTGGAGTGCTTTAGCTGGTGGTTATGCGAAAAGAGGAGATGTTTTTAATGCTAAAATGGTGTTTGATGAAGCGGGGAAGTTGAGTATTGAGCCGAATCTTGTCTCGTGGAATGGGATGATTGCAGGGTTTAATCAAAGCGGATGTTATTTGGAGGCGGTTTTGATGTTCCAGAGGATGAATTCTGAAGGGTTTAGGAGTGATGGGACAGGTATTTCGAGTGTTCTTCCTGCAATAAGTGACTTGGAGGATCTCAAGATGGGTGTTCAAGTTCATAGTCATGTGATTAAAACAGGTTTTGAGTCGGATAACTGTATTGTCAGTGCGTTAATTGATATGTATGGCAAGTGTAGGTGCACTTCAGAGATGTTGCGAGTCTTTGAAGGGGCAGAGGAAATGGATTTGGGTGGTTTTAATGCTTTGGTAGCTGGCTTATCGCGGAATGGTCTTGTTGATGAGGCTTTCAAAGTCTTCAAAAAGTTTAAGCTTAAAGTGAAGGAATTGAATGTGGTCTCGTGGACTTCAATGATTTCTTCCTGTTCACAACATGGCAAAGACCTTGAGGCGCTAGAGATTTTTAGAGAAATGCATTTAGCCAGGGTGAGGCCAAACTCTGTAACGATTTCTTGTTTGCTTCCAGCCTGTGGCAATATTGCTGCACTATTACATGGAAAGGCAACACATTGCTTCTCTCTGAGAAATTGTTTTTCAGACGATGTCTATGTCAGTAGTGCATTAATAGATATGTATGCCAATTGTGGGAGGATTCAGTTGGCTCGCAGCATTTTTAACAGGATGCCAATACGTAATTTGGTTTGTTGGAATACTATGACCAGTGGATACGCCATGCATGGAAAGGCTAAGGAAGCTATTGAAATCTTTGACTTGATGCAAAGAAGTGGACAGAAACCTGACTTCATTAGTTTCACGAGTGTTTTATCTGCATGCAGCCAAGCAGGCCTTACAGAACAAGGGCAACATTACTTCGATTCGATGTCTAGAGTTCATGGACTTGAGGCCAGAGTGGAGCACTATGCTTGCATGGTGAGCCTTCTTGGTCGTGCAGGAAAGCTCAAAGAAGCCTATAACATGATTTCCACAATGCCAATTGAACCAGATGCATGTGTCTGGGGTGCTTTACTGAGTTCTTGTAGAATACATCGTAATATGAGTTTGGGCGAGATTGCTGCTGATAAACTGTTTGAACTTGAACCCAAAAATCCTGGAAACTACATTCTACTATCCAATATTTATGCTTCTAACAACAGATGGAATGAAGTAGACAGGGTGAGGGACATGATGAAACATGTGGGCTTGAGTAAAAATCCTGGATGTAGTTGGATCGAAATTAAAAACAAAGTTCACATGCTATTAGCAGGAGATGATTTACATCCTCAAATGCCACAGATAATGGAAAAGTTGGAAAAATTAAGCTTGGACATGACAAATTCAGGTGTTTCACATGATACGGAATTTGTTCTGCAAGATGTTGAAGAACAGGACAAAGAGTTGATCTTGTGTGGGCATAGTGAGAAGTTGGCTGTAGTTTTAGGAATTTTGAACACTAATCCAGGGACTCCTCTAAGAGTCATAAAGAACCTTAGAATTTGTGGGGACTGCCATACCTTTATCAAATTCATCTCCAGCTTTGAAGGCAGAGAAATTTATGTTAGAGATGCAAACCGTTATCATCACTTCAATGAAGGTGTCTGCTCATGTGGAGATTATTGGTGATTGAGATATGTAATCTTGAGAAGTCTTTCGAGCATTGAGAGTATCCAGAAGGAGGACGTTAGTCAATCCAACAGCCAGCCAGGTCTTGTTCTGAAGGTGAAATCTAACACCCAAGTATATTATTTGTTAGTTCTTATCAGCCATTTTAGTGTGCAGAAGAGAGAGTTTAAAGTTAAAATCTGCTTTACTTATTAATCTATTGATTCTAGTCTTCTATGCTTCTTAGGGATGATTTACAGGGTTGCAAAGGGTCCTAATAAAATGAGCCCTCCAGTCAGGTCTCCAATGCGGGTATGGGACACTGGCCGAAAAACCAAGAAAGTCATTTCTCCCTCTGTGTAGATTCTTTGCAAGTTGCAGCACACACCCTCATTTACTTTTCCTTTTTTAAAAACAAGTACTAGCTTGAAAATAATACAAGGAATTCTAGTCATTGGTAGAAGGGCTAATAGTGATTTTAGTCCTTCTATTATTGATTTATTTCAGCTTTAGTCATTGTATTATTTGATTAAGCACATTAAACCTCCAATTAATTGAAACGTGTGATATTGGTTCTTCAAATTTACGAAAGTTAAATATTTAACGGATAAATAGCAATTTTAGTCCTTCTGTTATTGCATTGTTCCAATTTTAGTCCTTGTAATATTCAATTGAGCACATTAAACCTCCAATTGATTGAAACTTGTGATATTGGTCCTTCAAACTAATGGAAATTAAATATTTAATGGACAAATAGTGATTTCAGTCCTTCTGTTATTGCATTGTTCCAATTTTAGTTCTTGTATTATTCGATTGAGTACATTAAACCTCCAATTGATTGAAACGTGTGATATTGGTCCTTCAAACTAACGAAAGTCAAATATTCAACAGAATTATTGGCTTATAACGACAAAGGTGTGCATGAACATAAATTATTCAATCGCTTACATTGTTTATATATTAATATATAATAGACTATATATAATAGAAGAGGCAAAAATTATTACATCATCATAAATAATATTATATCACCAAAAATTATTCCATCACCATACATCACCAAAACTTTAGGTGATGTAATAATTTTTTGTGATGTAATAATTTTATGGTGATGTAATAATTTTTTCGTTATGTAATAATTTTATGGTTATGTAATAACTGTTGGTGATGTAATATTATTTATGATGATGTAATAATTTTTGCCTCTTCTATTATATATAGTCAATTGTATATTAATATATAAGCAATGTAAGCAAATGAATAATTTATGTTCACACCTTTGTCTTTGTACAATAATTCTATTGAATATTTATCTTCCGTTAGTTTGAAAGATCAATATCACGTGTTTCAATTAATTGGAGGTTTAATATGCTCAGTCGAATAATACACGGACTAAAACTAGAACAATGCAATAACAAAAGGACTAAAATCGTCATTTGTCCATTAAATATTTAACTTCTCTTAGTTTGAAAGATCAATATCACGCATTTCAAATTATTGAACATTTAGTCTGCTTAGTCAAATAATATAAGGACTAAAACTGAAATAATGCAATAATATAAGGACTAAAATTGCTATTTGCCCTTAGTAAAATGAATAAAGAGAAGTATATAAATGGGAAGGCTTTTAAAAGCATACCAGAGATAATACTAATATAGTAAGAGAAAATTTTGAAAAGTATTTCTGTCACGAATTATTAGTTTCATTGTCGAACTACTGACAGTATTAAAAAATATCCTTCTACTTGATTAATTGAACTTAAATACATCTCTGATCTTCCAACATAAGTTAAATACATCCCTAAATTCTTGTTTAGGAGTGTTTTTAATACTTGTAGTAGATAGGAGATATATTTTTGCTTAGTTAGACAAGTAGAGGGGGTGTTTTAAGACTGTCAATAGTTTAAAAGTGAAACTAATAACTTGCGTTAAGTTCAAGAGTGTTGTCATTCTCAATATAGTAATAGAGCTATAAGAACTATACTTCTCGACCTAAAACAAAAGAACTACCATAAATATACACGAAAATATAAAGGGCAGTGAATTAGCGATTATTAAAGTGAGCGATAATCATAAAATCCCTGATTTAATTTTCAGCCGCGGCAAAAATATTAGGTGATGGTTTTCATAAATAATAGGTCCCCATAGAATTAGTTTATAGGAGATAATAAGTACCTGTAAAATCACTCGAGATGTGTGCAAATGGGTCTAACTGTCACAATTATTTTAAAAAAAAGGGGAGGGAGGGAGGGAATTCAATGGTAGATTGGATTTGAAGTAAAGCAACCATGTGTCATGGGAATCTTTCAAAGTAAAGTTGTCATAACGTCTCAAATAAGAACACATTCACAGCAATGATAAGAAAAAAGCAAAACTGGCCACTAATATTATTTTTTGAAAAAAGTTCATTTTCAATCTTTAATTTTGTCTAAATTCTCAAAAATATCTATTCGATTTGATTTTTTGAATTCGAATTCGGTCCCAAGCGAAACAATCATAATTGAGCTTGTCTTTACACTGTCAGTGCATAAAACTTAATTCAATTTGACAAAGGGATAAACTTAAGTTTGATGTTTGATAGATGTCTTTGAGCTTTGTCCATGACAAGTATATACAATACTATGTATTTATGGTTGAAGAGAAGTAGATACTCTTAGTATGTTAAAAGCATCATCTATACTGAATTGGATTCCATTACCTCTCACAACAATTAGTAAATCTACAGTGTTAATCTACATTATTGACCTCCCAAGTGTTTCAGATTGCCCAAGTTACAGCATTCCCACAAGAAAGAAAACAGGACTGAAAATACAAACATTCTACCTAGATTCACTGGCATGGGTTTCAGACCCTCTCAAGAACGATCGTCGCCACCATATCTGGAATGATTTGCTAAGGTTGGGGCATTCAGTGCCATGCTTAGAGAAACACTTGAACCAATCCATAAACAGAACATATTGTTCGTTCAGAGGAAGTGTAAGGAGTGCTTGACCCATCGCTTCCTCCAGTGCCTTCATGTCTAGGCCTTTTTTGCATCTCTGTAACCATCCGAAGTCCAATAGCATCGGTCTAAACCATGTCTGAAGAAGTCCTGACCTTGCTTCAGAGCGACAGTGCATTTTCCCCGTGCCCATTGCTATGAATAACATAGCTGTCACCCGGCTAAGCTCGTATCTGACAAATGGGGATGCGTATTTATGCATTGCAAGCAACTGACTTTGTTTGGTCCATGTATCCACCAAGTCCTCTGCCATCTGGTGATCGAGCAAAATTTCGAAAAGCCATATGACGTTGTCTACCTGCTTAGATATGCGATCAATCAGGGTCCGGTCTTCTTTCTTTGCCAATTTTACATATGGACTCGTAGCAGTTGCCTCCTCAAGCAAACTGACAAGTTCACTTATACAAGACTGGCATATTGCAAATATATCCACCTTGTTCAGATCAGGGCAGTCCTTTTCATAGACTGAGCTTTTGCACAGGAGACCCTTGACTAAGGATTTTAACTCGTTTCTGGAATTGGCATCAACGCAAGTGGTCACAGACCAAACAAGCTGCTTAGACAAAGTCTGTTGGGAGTCGGTCATATCTAGAGCATAGAGTCTGGCTGAAATGTCTCTAGCTGTTTCATGATCAAACTTCATTTTATTAAACAATCTTCTCAATTTCTCTTCCTCTTCCTCAGTCCAAGGAACGGCTTCAAGGTACTTCAAACACGATAAAACACTCCGATTGAATTTGATTCCAGCTGATACCTAAACATGAACAAGGAGCATGAAACCACCAAGACAAGTAGAAGACAGGGGAGAGAGAAATCAAATACTAACCAAACAACCAGGGGACGTTTTATTGTGTGAAAGCCAATAGGGGTCATTTGGTCATGTATGAGAATAGTACTGAACCGGGTGTGTTAGTAGGTGGGATTAGTCATGTTGTGACTATTTCTTATCCACTGTTTGGTTTGGTGTAGTAGGAGTGGTTCTGTCTTTACCTGTGCTTCACTTTCTTTATTAGTAGGCTAATCGAGAGGTCTATGAAATGCTATACAGAAAGGGTGATTCTTCATGTAATTCCCGCGAGGAAAAGGTTATTAAAAAGGTTCATAGGCGGTTGCGCCCACGAGTATCTCTTTCTCAATTCCCATGGTTTGCTATGTATTAGTTATACACCATATAATACTGAATAGGGTGTATTATAGGGTGTATAACTAATACACGGGCTCAAAATCCTACCAAATGAAAGATAAAATAATATGATGGCTAATACATGTATGAGATTTCCTAATGCATCCTACCCAAACAACCCCATAGAGCTCACCAAACGAAGGATGCACATCCATTCTGGGAAAATATACTAACCAAAAGTGTTAACACGTTCGGTCACAAGGCAAAGCTTTTTCCTACATGACATAACTTTGCAGTTCAAATATAACTAATACTTGAAATTAGAGAAAATTATTACAAATTCTTTCTCCGTGTTAGAGAAAGTTGTATAAGCTTTTGCTTCAACATTGAGGAAAACAGAGAATCACTTCCAATCCTTTTCTTTATTTTTCAATCCTAGATGAACAACATTACCAGATTCTGCATAGCTAAACAGAAAATAAGGCTACTTTCTATTTCAGATAATTGATCTTCCTTTACTCGTTTATTCTTTATTTCCTTGTGGGGGAGCGGGAAGAGTTGTTGTCTATCCTTTGACCCATTTGTATACATTTGGTATACTCCATTTCTTGGTAAATTTTTATTGAATAAACAGTACACAAACACAATTGAGACTGTATTTAACACGAAATAAATCAATGATTTTTTAAGATAAATAAGAATAACGATAGCAGCACTATCTTAGACTAGCAACTATGCAAGAAAACATTAACCTGACAGGGAAAGGGAAGACACCCAGCTCCCAGGGGGAGGGATGTCTGGTATTAACATGTCAATGTGATAATACTGAGTTTTGAAAGGAGCTTCTAACAAATGTCTTGGTAGAGGGTTCTTCTTTAAAATGGATAGATGGTATCAGAAATGCAATAGCATCATTCTCTTTGCACAATAATGGTCCCTATATCAGAAAATTTTCATCTCTTGCAAAGATAATAGAGGTCCATTTATTAGCACTCTCCGAACTGTACCAAGAAAGTCAACAGTTAAAGTTGGTTTGAAGCAACATAGTAAGAAACTGGAGATGGACAAGAAGAACAGGAAATATGGGTAGTAACCAAGGCCACAACAAAGAAAAAAGAGCCATCCACAAAATGAAGTGAGAACTGCATACTTGTATACAAGGGCATAATAGAAAAGTTACATTGGGAAGAGCAGGAGGTCCTTGGAGTTATAAGATTAGAAAGTGAGGAACCTCCACATCAAATACAGAAGCTGAGGTTTCTTTTGCTGGCAACAATTATGGAGAACAGACTTGCTCCACTGTTTTGTAAAGCTCTGGTCATTTCAGGCACCTCATAACTATAGATCTTCATGAGATTTTAGAAGGTTGGAAATCTCACGAAGAGAAAGAATTTAACTGGATGGAGAAAAGAATGCAGCAAAGCAGACATGTTAGGCGGCAGCATGATATCACACGGAGTTATTGAGGCCGCACAACCTTAAGATTGTAACTTTCATTGGGCATTTAGAATTTTTTTCAAGAATAGAGAAGACGAAGTTTACCATAGAACGTTACCTATAAAAGAATGGTTACAGTCACACACTAGACATAAGGAAATGGTCAAACTTCCATTAAGAACACTGAATTAGTCTCTGTTAGATCTAGGTTTGGAATGTGATAGATTTCAAGTTTACTTCATAGCTTTACCCCAATAGCATCTATTCAATATTCGAGCTAGCTGTTGGAATATGGAGAAAACTAAGGTTTCTTTGCCAAATGCAATATACTGCAAGAAAAGAAGTTTCAAAGGACCAGCAATGCAAGAACTAACCTCTATAGACTGAATCAACCATGCATATTCAAATTAGTCTGGTGCAACCCTAGCAGCTTATCTAAAAAACCTTGGAGCATGGAATATAAGATGTCAACTTCATTCAAGTTCTATATATATTCTACTCTATTTTAAAAATATACGGGATGTTCTGAATTCCTAGACGAACAAGTAATTATTATTTAAGAATAACCGTGCAATTGTTAACTATTATTCTGAGAAACGCCTGCCTAATTAGTCTTCAAACATGAGATATATGTCGTGTGTCGCCAACTTCACCACAAGTTCTCCATGCTCTTCAGTCTTCCCATTGTTCAAAAACATATGAGAAGTTTCACAGTCTCAAATAAACAAGTGATTCATTCAGGAATCACTACAAATAAACCCCAATACTTAGTAGTCATTCGACAAATATTTAGTTTTTTAAGTAACTCAACTACCTCTTGTGTCCCAAATTAACTAAGCTATATTAACTTGCCAAATTTGATCATCAAACTATTCAAAAGCTTCATTAGTTCACAGCATTTTTATTCTACTCTAATAAGCACTTACTAATGTTGTAAAGTTGGGATAAAAGAAAAGGGATTAATGATGTAGTAAAAATGTTGGATCTTCAGAAGATTACCTCAAGCACATCAATGGCGCGATAAGCGCCAACCCTTAGAAGTTTTCGAGGAATATCATCCTCAAACATAAGCTCAATTGTATCGCGAAAAACACCTAAATTCTCCACATCAGGCACCTCTATCCTACACAAACCCCTCGAATTTTTCCGATAGTCAGCAATCAAATCAGCAAAAACAGAACTACTGGTACTAAGAACCTCAGAGCTAAGCTCCAATACTAAGCCACTACCATTCTTTCCCTTCAGATTCAACCTCACATCAAAGATCCCCAAACTTCCATCATCCCTAACACCACCCCTACCACCAGCTTGCTGCTCACAATCAACCGGAATCGGCGACTTCGGTATCTCAGGGAAATTAACCGGGCCGGTTGGGTTTAGGGTTTCGTCAACGGAATCAATCGGAGAGACCCGACCCGGTGAGAGGATCCGACGTGGGTCGATTCGGGTCACAATGCCGGGTCTAGAGGTATTTTGAGGAGAATTGGGGAAAGAAGATAAGGAATTGGAAGAAGACTTTGTGGGTACTTCCGGTTTCAGTAAAGATTGGTTTTTCTTGGCCAAACCGGCAGGATTTTGAGCCGGAACCACAGATGGGTTCTCCGGGCTATGTGGTGGCACAGTAAATGAGCAACACCAAGCCCGGCGATGATGTGACGGAGGCTCACGGCGGCGATTGTGGTGGTGGGGTTGAGATTTCAGGCGCGTTGGGTCGTGCATTTCGAGGGGAAAAAGCTCAAACATACAGAATAAACAGTATGTGTGTTCAAGAACTAATTCCACATGTAGAAATTTAACATTTCTTGGAAAATGGGTACTGCCATATTCTTCTCTAGGGCAAAGAGGAGTAGTTTGGGGGTGGGGAGTGATGGAGAAGAGATTCTGATGCTTTTATGAGCTGACGGCAAAAGCAACAGTATAGACTACTGATAAAGTGAGCTGTGAAACTGAATTTCTTTTTAGTAATTTCATAGTGGCAGGGCCATGAAAAGAAAACGTGAGATAATAATAATGAATATGTGAATGGACATCAAGTGATTGATATCTCTTTCGAATTAGAACTTTTTATTTATGAATGAATTTATCAAATTCGATTAACTACTAATGAGTAATCCTAACGTAGATAAATTTGACGAAGAAGATGCATAAATAGTACTTCAAATCAGAACTTCTTGTACTATTAACAAGTAATCCTAGTGTAAGTGAATTTGATCAAGGAAACACAGAAATAGTACTTCAGATCAAAACTTTTGGTTTTCAAGGGTGAATTTATCAAATTTGATCAATCATTAACGAGTAATCCTAATATAGACAAATTTGATCAAGGAAATGCATAAATGGTACTTCATATCAAAACTTCTTATATTCGAGAGCGAATCTATCAAATTTGATCAACCATTAACGAGTAATTCTAATGTAGGTGAATTTTATGAGGGCGATACAGAAAAATACTTCAAAATCCCATCACAAAAAATACTTATACACATAAAAGTTATTTTTTCCACTCGAGTTCATAATTTTTCATCGCATAATAACAATTTTACCGTCATTCTTGTAATTTTTTACTTAAAATATTTTTTATTATTTATGTGGCTATAATTTAGTGAATTAAAAAAATGTGCAATATAAAGTGGATAAAATAAATATTTGTTTGTTTCAACTTTTAATAGAAAAAGAGAAAAGAAAATTTTAGAATTTATTAATAAAGTAATTAACGGCTCTACTTGTTACCTTTTTTATTTTATGGCCCAGTGAGTTCATGATGAGTGGGAAAAGAATATTTTCTATTTTGATTAATTCAGGATATGACAAATGATATATTTCTGAAAATTGATCCTTTTTAGTAAGTTTTTTTAGTGCACTAAAGCTATATTTATAATAGGCTATTTTTATCATTTGAATTAATGATTTTTTAATTAATTGATAATAATTTTATTGTCAAAAATTTTTTTCCGAATTGACACAAAATTCAAAATAAAATGAAGGTTTTTAAAATTTATGATATCTAAAATACTTTTTGACCATTTATATTGTTATAAGGAAAATGTTACTGCTAATTATTTAAAAATTAACATTATTTTAAAACCAACTAAAAAGAAAAAAATATGTGATATAATTAAGATAAAGAAAATAAGTATTTATTTATTTATTATTTCATCTTTTAATAGAAAAAAGAGAAAAGAAAATTTTAGATATTTATTTAATAAAGTAGTTCACAGATCTACTTGTTATCTTTTTGATTTTATGGCCTAGTGGGTGCATGATGAGGGGAAAGAAGATCATTTTCTTTTTTTATCCGTTTAGGTAGTAGCGGAGTCAAAATTTTCATTCAAGAGATTCAAATTCAAAGAAGTAGACACATAAACTAGTTGAAAGAAGTTCAACACGCATACACACATACACACTCACGTATATATATATAAACTTATTTTTACCATATATAGATAGTATAATTTTTTATCAAATGAGGTCTGAATGACCGTAGCTCCACCCTTGCATCCAGGATTTGACAAATGAAATATTTCTGAGAAATAAATTAACAAAATACAATGAATAATATTTACATTTAAAAAGTAAATTGAGTTGATTTTTATTTTGATCTCCAAATTAATGCACGCACCTTAATTTATTCATCAACGAATAGTAAACCTAGTTTAAATGTTCAAAGAGGAGCATTCTCTTAAAAATAGTCGTTTGGATTAGTTTTTCAAAGAATAAATGTCCCAATGGATTATAATAACCTTTTTAGCAGGTACACTTGCTCTATCATTTTAGTTGTCATATTACGTTTTTCAAAAATCAATTTGACTAATTTTTAAAGATTAATTAGATTAAATTAATTTGATATTTCAAAATAAAAGTCTAGATATTTAGAAACTATAAGAAAAGTGTTACTGCTGCCCAAGCAATCCTAAAAGAAATTCTCCCAATCATGCCATGTGATACGGTATGGCACCAACATGTCTAACTGAGACCTGCTCGAGATGATTATAACTTTTTTCGTATTAATATGATGAAAAAATATATCTTAAAATATTAGTCAAAGTCTACATACTTTGACTCTAAAAGTTGAATATGAATACTAAAAGAAAATGGAGAGAGTAATAATTTTTCATAATTAATTGTTTAACTGATTGGTCTTAGTACCAAATAATATGTGTTAGATAATAAATCATTGTTACATAGTTATGATTAATCATAGTTGGTTGAAAAGGAATTGGTTGAAAGGAGTTTTCAACTGTAAGAATATTGTCTTTATTTTCTCTCTTTATTTCTAGGTCAATAAATGTTTAATAGTTTATTAAGCGATCATTTAATAGGATATATTAGGAGAAATAGTTCATATATTATGTATGATATTATTTAGTATTATATGTGATAGAAATTTTGAATGTATGTATAATCAATTCATATATTAACTATACACCTTGTATGATATTATAGGATATATAACTAATCTCAAGAATGATTTTACGTTATAGTTTTTAAAAGCTTAGATTTT
>JAOTQR010000007.1:1044431-1062641 GCA_025774065.1 Solanum ossicruentum | reverse complement strand
AATATATATATATATATATATATATATATATATCTTCATTGAAAAAAATATATTTACATATATAAATACTATAATATTTATAAGTCACAAATAATTTTTTGAGAGATAATATCTAAAGTTTGAGCTTCTTAGCAAACATTTTAGCAGTTTTATTTATATATACATATTGAAATTTAAATCTATTATTACTACAAAATATTAGAAAAGCTCTATTTTGATATATTTGTTTAGTATTTATTTAGTTGTTCTGATATAAAATTTGATGTTTTGGATATAAATTTTATTTTTATGAGATAATAATAGTAATTTCGAAATAAAATTGAGGATTAACTTTATTCAAAATTCAATTAGTTAATTTTTTAAAATTATTTTTATTTATTATTTTAATATTGAAGAATTTACTTATATTAAAATTTTATGAAATATTTTTATTTATCTCCTTCTGTGTGAAATCACTCCATAAAAAATGAGAATGTCGGTTAAGTTGGTGGCATAAGAAGAAAATTTGTAGGTCTTGTTTGGTAGAATTTTAGTTTGACCCTATCCGATGTGACTTTGACAAACAATTATTGGATTTTTGTTCAAAATTGGTCTTTATATTATAACAAAAATAATTGGTCTTTTATATTATAAGGTCGACGTATGATTTTTCAAATTTGACATGTGTATGTGACATGTTTGGTGATAAAACTTTAATATTTTTTTATTTCATGTGTTTCATTATTTTGGGATGCTATGAAGCTTTTATATTAGATGGATAATGTATTTAGGTGAACATTTAGTTGTCATTTATCGTGAGAAAAAAGAGTAAAAAAATTGTTTTCAAAATAAAAAATGCAATTTGAGAATTGGACTTGTGTTTAATTATGAATATAAATTTTTGATTTTTTTTTTGAGTTATATAAATTGAAAAACGGAAAAACCTTTAAGTTATTTTTGAAATATTTGTATTTCTAAATTTTACTATCGAATATGTTTTTCACAGAGTACAACTTCGAAAAAATGTAAAATATCAAAAGCTTGGAGTGGACCTATCCTACGTCAAGTTGTTAATAATAATAATAATAATAACAATAATAATAATAATAATAATAATATATTTGATAATTTTTATTTAATATATATATATATATAGAAGGTGATCAAATCAACACAAAATTATGAACCATTCAGGTTTATATTGGTTAATAAACACTCAACTTCTTCAATAAAAATATTTCACTTATTGAAATAAAAGTTGATCTAAGAAAATGTCTTACTAATTAAAACATTTTTGAAAATAATTTTCAAGATAAACCTATTATGTGTTATCAAAAGAAGATTTCAATTGAAACCAACTAAATAGAATGTAAGAATTCCTCCAGAGATCGCCCTTCTGTCATGCCGCAAAGTCCCATTAGGACGGACTGGCACCCGTTGTCGATAAGGCCCGGGAGAACCAACCTGTAACTATGCGTTTTCTGTACATATTATAAAGGATTTCTACCTTTAACATGCCTTAAAGCAGATAAACAGTAATAAGAAGCCAAAAGGAAATGCATATGACTAGACCGTTGGGGCCACGGTGTCTAAAGAACGAGACATGACTTTATTTTTACTTTACATAGTCTACAAAGCCTCTAAATAAAGAAGAACATCTGATAAGGGTCGGGACAGGCCCCGCCTCAACTAACTGTACAATATAAACATAAGCTCTAGACATATACAGAGCCCCGAAGCAACCTGGAGCTTGATGACAGTAGCTGAAAATCCTGAACTTCTACTGGGGAGATCTACTAGTACATGTACCTGCAGCATGAAATGCAGGTCCCCCGTAAGGAACGTCAATACGAGATAATGTACTGAGTATGTAAGGCATGATATACTCTACGTAAAGTAATAACTCAAATGAACCCATGCACTGGTGTAAGTTTGTGGACCACCTTTATTTATACTGTGGAATCATGTACTTTACATTTTTTATATTATTTTACCTTTACTGTATAATCTGTGCACAACTGTAGAACAAATGACCAACTGATCAGTGGTGAAAATGTATCGAGTACGTCCCTGACTAGGTTATACTCAACCCCTCGGGCTATGTGATTCCACTCGATAAGTGATGTCGGAGCAGATGCTAACCTTATATCTATATCTATAAGATAGAGAAATAGTTTTCAATACACCCTCGTCTAGTGGAATGTCGCTTACCAATGTCAGTAATTGATGATTACACAATTCGAACAATTTCGAAAAGTCAAGAGTTAAATGGATATGACTAGGTGACTCCAATGCGAAACATTTCTCTAACGCTAAGTACTTTCCCTATTTGGAGTTCAACGCATGATCCTAGAGAGAAGTGAGAAGAGATTGTACAATTCTATTGTAACGATGCAACCACTATTGAAATTGTCCCGGTCTGCCTAAAACCACAGACTTTAACTTGCATTACTAAGATACAAATACCTAATATTTCTTTTGTTTTTTTTCCAACGTAGGATTCTTATCCTAAGCTAGGTATACACTTGTATAAAGTTTTGTTGGGAACTTCTGCTCAAACATTATCTGCTATAAATAGAAGAATTCTGAGTAAGGCCCCTACACTATATCACTGTCAAAAGTTGGCACAATGGCACTCTGTTGATGTGAGAAAAGGAAACATTTGATGAGCTATGTACATTATCACAAGATACCTAATATAGTCTCATAAGTGTGGTTTAAAAAGGGTGAGGAGTACACATGAACATTGACGTTCCCCTGCCCTGTGAAGTAGAGAAACAATTTTTGATAAACCCTCGACTCAAGATGGATAATGTGTTGGAGAGGGAACATTCACCCAGATAACATCATATCAGTCTATGATCTTGTCAATGCCTAGACTAGGAAACAAGTATCACTTAGGCATACAGAAAACTTATGACTCTTACAGAAAGGATTTTCCTTAAACAAGTCATGGACTAGTTGAGGTTCCTTGAAAAATTTTATTACTTTGGGAAAGTTGAGGTTCCTTGAAAAATTTTATTACTTTGGGAACTTAAATGTGTCTGACGGCTTGCCCATCAGCCTATGTGACAGGTGCGCTACGACCTTAGCCCAAACCTGGCTCAATCTGAAAGTAGACAAACACATGCAGTGGGCTATCAAGAAAAAGAATCCAAAAGAAAACTCGAAATGGAGCCCAAATCCTCAGAATCTTAAGCATTATATATGCTGAATGTGTCCATGTCATCTTATCAAGAAATTTTACAACCATATGATATACAACCACCCAAATATGCGAGGGAAAAATCAGTTCTACCAGTATCATGTGCATAGAAACACGTTAGGTTCAAGAGTAGAGATTTTGTTGATGAATAAGTTCAACAATGTTTTGGTTAAAAGAAGGATGCCAACTTACCCCAACACCAGGAAGGAAAATTGGATTAGGGATCATGACTATAATGCATTTGAGACACTGCATAGTTAGCTTTATAGCTGAGGAGAAAATGAAGATGAAAGTAAGTCCCACTTGAAGTAAATTGAAGTTGGTTTATCTTGAAAACAATAAATTGATACAACTCCCCTAACGAATTGAACCATAACATCTCCAAAAAGGAAAAGCAAATGAAAGCCAAACTAAACCAAAAAGACAAGGCCTCGTGCATTCCCTTAGAAAAATCTGCATTATTAACTTTCAACACACAGGTAAAAGTGAAAGAAGGATTTCCCAGTATAGGATTTCCCAGTATAACTGACAAGGCTTCGTTAGTGCATCCACAAACCCCAAGAGTCACCTCAGCCTTGACAAGTATGGAGCCACCATAAAGAGCAAATATGCTCGAATACAACTTCCTTTGCTCTCCCAGTATAACTGACAAGGCGTCGTAAGTGCATCCATCAACCCCAAGAGTCACCTCAGCCTTGACAAGTATGAAGGAGCCACCACAAAGAGCAAATATGCTCAAATATAATGTTGTTTGCTCTCCCCGTACAACTGACAAGGCATCGTCAGTGCATCCATCAACCCCAAGAGTCACCTCAGCCTTGACAAGTATGAAGGAACCATCACAAAGAGCAAATATGCCCAAATAAAACTTTTGTTGCTGCACTCCTGAGGACAAGTTGACAAAACAAACAAGGAAATGAGATACCATGTAAAACAATAGACAACACACCAAAGACTGCAGCGAGTACCTGCAGCCCCACTGACCATTAATTAGAGGTTTATGTAACCTCGTCATAGATGCTGCACAGTGTCTACATTGTAAGCAGATCAAATCACCTAAAATAGAAAATACAGAGAAAAGGAACCTTTTCCCTACCCTCTATCAGCCAAGATAGGCCACATAGATATATGAGATTACATGATCTGACAACCAGTCATAATATTTATATCCTATATCTCATTTTTGTTGCCCACAGTCGCATTTGTGTAGACAAACAGATCTAACATGAATGCTTGTACCACCAAGCAGAACTGTCATCAGAAAAATGAGATCTACCTCTTTCCAGATTTTGGTTATCGAGTCTACTCTCCTCTGGTTCCTTATAAGAGCTAACACTGAAGCTAGTCGCAGCATTACAACCCTGACTTGAGTTATCCTGAAAATAGTAAACCTGCAGTTGACTATAGCAGTTAGTACAGATATAGGAAACCAAAGGAAAGATAACTTCCATTCAACACAAAAAAGGAGAACAAGGTCTCACCATGTCAGAATGATTCACTTGTCGTGTATAATGCTCAGGAAGCAAAGGGAGATGGTGTTCGCCGACATTTTGAACTATGCTCAAGGAATTGCTTCCAAAACAGGGCTGCTGCATGCCATTGTTGGAGTCATAAGGCATACAGAAATGGCCTGGCACTAGTTGTCCAGTTCCAATGGTTTCAGCAGAGTGATTTAAAGGGATATCAAGATCATCGAGCTCCATATAAGCAGCATCTTGTGGCAGCATGATCGGGTTAAGACTATAATTAGATCCACCGCTTGCAGAGAGATCAGGTCCCGGTTGACCTACTCTTGTCCAGAATTCAATGTCTCCAAGGCCGTCAAATATATCATTCCCATCAGTAAAAGTGGCATCTGGAGCATTTACATCTTGGTTAAAGTTCTCTAACTTCTGCCAAAGGAGGAACGTTAATCAATAACAATATAACTAAACAAGTTCCAACTATGTAATAAATGTCACACAATTTGCTATAGGCACGCAACTGAAATAAAACAGGCAATACTAAAACTACAGTTCCAAAACTCTATAGGTGAATAATTAACACAATTTTCTTTTCCCTGAAGATACTCTGATCAAGAGATATAATGGATGAGTTTTGACTATCTGCACAACCTTGTTGAAAACCCTTTTCCTCTTCTCATTTAACTTAAAAAGCAGCCAAACCAAGAATAGTCCAAAGAGTAACAAGTTTTGATATTGTCACAAACCAATCATTAACAACAAGCAACTTTCATTTTAACTGTATTTAGTTAAGCTCTGATTTAAGCAAAACAGAATAAGAAACTAGTGTAAACAGTAGAATAGACAAGGCATTAGCAAAACATTAGGTGTTTGGCCATGAAAATTTCACTTTTTCAAGGAGTTGAACGCCAACTAAAATGAAATTTCTATGACACACATGCACTTGAATGTCAAAGCTTATCTCAATATGTTTATAAACGCTACAGCGTGCTCACCTGATTAGTCTCATTGCCACCAGGAAGCAAAGTAGTATCTTCTAGGAATGGGGCTAATAGACGATTGATCTCATCATCTTGCTCAGCAAGAGCCACCTCATTAGTACACATCTGACCATTAGATGGACCTGAACCAGGGTTGACCATGCTGTTAACAACTGAACAACTCTGTTTCACAGGCAGTATAGGCAGAGCAGAAAAAATATTGGACAATTTTGACTTACCAGGCACACTCTCATCATCTATCTGGTTTGGTTGACCACGTAACTCCGCACCATCTGGCTCATCCAAAGGCATTTCTTGAATAGAAGGCTGAATAGGAGATAGACTCTGTTCACTTGAAGGCCAGTCACATGTGCTTCCTGGGTCAACCACTTTGGTTACGTTTGAGTTGCTCCGATTATCAGGTCTTTCAGGTGGAGCTGGAAAAACATCTGATGTACAAGGTTCAGCAGGAAACTCATCATCTTCCCAATCTTCCTCCTTAAAAGGTGCTCCATACTGTGCACCATTTCTTGGACCCGGTCCACTCTTCTGGAATACTTTACAAAGAACATGTGAATCCTACAAAACAAGTATTTGATGAATGATAGGACAACACAACAGAGATTGGCTAATAGTTACACCATAGAATTTAAGGAAAAAGAAATTATCAATGTCTTATTTCTATTAAGGTCGTTTTTGGTCCTACTTATATGCACCTCTAATATTCATTGACCAGTTGGTCACACTATTGGGTGCAATTATCAGTCTGTCTTTCTTAACATAGGTTGACATGGGGCAGTCTACAAACAAAAGAGCAATATGCACTAAGAACCTACCCTACCAACTCATTGCCTTGTCTAATCCAAATCAATCCTGCAAGCATACTGCCATAGACATTGCATGTCATGATCACCAAGTAAAGGATCAATGAGAAATAGAGATGCAATCTTTAAGAAGCTAAAGCTCCCCAAAACTGTGGAACCTGTTCCTTGATGACTTGATGAGTTGCTGGATGAAAAGAGGGGGTAGCAAGAACCAGAAAAAATGATGCAAGATAATTCCTTCATGCATATAGTGGACAGCATGGAAAGGAAAAAATGAGAGATGTTTTAAAGACAAGATCAAGTCTATACATGATGTGCAATCAAATTATCTAGTGTTTTTTATTCTCATGGTACAAAGGATTGTATAGAGGAAGTAGATGAACTGGTACATTTCTTAGGTGCTCTGTAAAGCCTAGATACTAACCTTACTACCAAGTAATTCTTTTGGAGGTGGCCAGGAATGCTGAAGAATACAACAGTACTAATTATTAAAAAAATAAAAGTTAATTATCCCCAGAGTATTAATTCCAAGAATGAGAAAGCACGACACATGAGCATGATATAAAAGTAAGACTGATAAACATAAGTAGTACTTAAGCCAAGATTGGATGGAAGTACCTGAGAGAATCCTGTATCAATTGATTCTGTATCTTCAAACTTGTATTCATGAATTACCCAGTCAGTTCTCTGCCCTCTCGGGGGATGACCTAGGTGAAAAACAAGTGTTTTAACTGATCCAACAATCCGTTCATCGTAAGTAACAAATCTATCTTTCCCAGTAGTTTTCCAGTATCCACTTTCAGTAGCACGATTCATTCTGGCTCCACTTGCATACTTTCTCTCCCTTGGGCAAAAGAAGTACCACTCTAGATCTTTACTTTTATAGCAACATTTGTCTGGCAGAAGATATCAAAACATCACATGAAGTTCAACAAAAACAAGTAGAAACAACAACTCCACCACCACCACCACCACCCCCAACCAAAAAAAAAAACTTGAAACAGAAAATACTACACTTCAGCCCCCTAAGAAGGTACTGTTTAAATGTTAGAGAGTTCTACTGAAAGAATTTACAAGTGTGATGGTTAAATAGAGAAGAAAAAAATACTACAAATTCCAAAAGTCAATTTTAGAAATCCAGAATGGCGTAAATCAGAATTAGACATAAGTAGAAGATTCATTCACAAACTGATGGTTATTTCTCTCTCAAAGCATTATTTAAAAAGTACAGCACAAACAACTTGGCATATTAAGTACACATTTTCAGGAGGAGAACATGTGTAGAATGTGTGCCACTGCATCATGTATGGGTTCCTCTAGGACCTTTTCAGATAAAATTGTTGCATTTTCCATATAAAAAAAAAGAAGAGAGAGTAAACTTTTAGGGAAAGTACACTTTATACCACAAACAACTGTGTATAGAAACTTTGAAGGAAATGTGTGCCACAAGCAAGGGGTTCCTATATTGTTATGCAAATCAAGCTTAGCAAAATGAAATTTTTTAACAAACTTCCTCATTTAATCTATAGATTGATACCTGGAAGGTCCCATGGGGAGTACTTGTAGATGTTGAGTTCAGTTATGCCTTCAAAAAGAAGCTTTTTCCCCATGATCTTTCGTTTGAGATAGTACATAATCAGCTCAACATCAGTAGGGTGAAAACGAAATCCAGGCGCAAGCCTTGCCATTGAAATGACCCCCCACCCCACCCCAAAAAAAAAAAGAAAAAAAAAACTATGCAAAGCAGTCCAAAAGGACGAACTGACGAAATCTAGACTAAATGAGTGATCTGCACATAACACCAGAGCCTCCCACGAACCCCCCACAAAAATGAAAAAAAAAAAGTCTCAACTGCTGTCAAGTCCAATGCCGAAACAATATCTTCCCTGAGCACCACAACCTTTTGTGGTTCATGAAAAGGAATGCACTCCAAACAAAAAACTGATGCTTCTTGCTAAAGCCAACAGACATCTGGTGCACAATTCAAAAACCTGTTATTCATGAAATCATCAGCCTCGGGTATAACACAAGTAACAAAGCAATCCCAGATTGGCAAACACCAAAATGACAATAAAACAAATGAGCAAGCACTGTCTAGGAAAGATTTAAGCCCTACTTGTTAAATTCGAACACTGATTCACACTGGATGAGCACAACTAAAACCAATTACAACCACATTCTCCCCATTTAAACTTCGCTGATAAAATAGGGTCCAAAAGGCAGAGAAAAGACTCGGTACCTAGCAAGGAAAAAAGCAGCAGAACTAAACCACAGGAGTTAAGAAAATAATCACAGTGATCAAACCCTTGAATGGAAACCCAAAATATAAACCTCTGACAACAATGCAATAGAAGTAAGAAAAAAATAAACAGACAGTGGTGAACAAATGTTTAAAAAGAAAACCACACACAAATTTCAGAAAAAACGAACAAAAATTGACAAAACAATTATAAAAAGACAACATAACCAGATCAAGAACAACCAATAAGTAGCTCAACCAGACAGGGACGGAAACAGAGAAGCTAAAAACACCTGGAGGCCTAGAATGAGAAGGCAATGGAGAGCTATGACACAACAAATAGGAAAAAAGATTGAAAATTGGCTAAATTACAATTGTAGACTGCAGTGATCAACCACCAGCAGCATCAAAAACCCTATAACAGACCTTGATAATAAATAAAGCAATAAAAAGTACAACAGAACATGTAAATCAATACAAATTTCTTAAAAAAGAAGAAAATTTGACTAAAATAACCCTTAAAGGAGAACAGAACCAATAGACTAAATCACAATCATAGTGGTCAACCACTAGTAGAATCAAAAATCCTACATACAGACCTTGATATAAAGCAATAGACCTTGATAATAAAGCAATAAAAGGTACTAAATCTATCAGTTCAACGAAATCAATAAATTTCAAGGAAAAGAACAAAACTTTTAACTCAATAACCATCTAAGGAGAACAGAATCAATCGACTAAATCACAATCACAGAGATCAACCAACCAATAGATCAAAACCCCCCTAAATACAGATTTCAACAATACCGCAAGAAAACCCAGTTCAAATGTAACAACAAAACACAGAAACGGGCAAACACAAGAAGGAATCGCAGTAATCAATCAAACCCTTAAACCCCACACACAAAATCCGGAAAAAAAACACAATTAAACGTAAAAAGAACAAACTTTGACTACATATTCATCAAAAAAGAACATCATCAAATCAAGATCAGTAGAAAAACAGCTTACCCAAAAGGGAACCGAACCGGAAAAAGCGTAAAAAGAGGGTGGGGGAAGAGAAGGGGAAGGCGGAGGAAAGCAAAAAGGGAGAAAATGGATCAAAATTGTAGTGTTAGTAGGGTTTATATAGGCAGAGGGTTTTAAGCAAAGAGCCTTCTTTGGTAATCTACAGCTTTTGATTGGTTGTTTACATTCACACTCTGTGAGGGCATTTAGGGAAAAAGCATAAAATCAATCAACATTTTTATAATTGTTTGTTCTTGTAATATTTAATGTGTAATACTCCCCGCTCCATTTTTACTTGTTCAATATTAATTAGAAATGCTAATAAAAAGTAAAAAAAATTATAATTTATTAATCATTATAAAAAATTTAATGTTTTGAAAAATGATTATAGATAATAATAATAAGAATAAATTTGAAACTAAACAAATCATTTAATTGGAAACAAATTATCACGAAATTAATTATATAGAAATTAATTATCTCGAGATAAGTTATCTCACCTTGTACATGAGGTAATAAGTTCCTTTGTTTAGATATAAAATGGTGGAATAAATAATTCAATGATTACTCAATATCTCAAATCAAATGTCAATTTTGCATTTTATCTAGAATTATTATACATTATACATCACATCAAATAATTTCAAATTTTTCAAAATGAACATTTATTTTCATAATGGTAATCAAGTAACAACATACCCAGTAAAATCTCACAAGTGGGATCTGGGGAGCATAGAATGTACTCAAACCTTAACACTACTATAGAAGTAGAGAGGTTGTTTCCTGAGAACCCTCATTTCAAAAACCGTACATAGAAATAACTAAATATGAAAGAAAGAAATGGTAATCAAGTAAATATAGAAAAAAGTACTTGTGTGGTATTCAATATGTACTAGTATTATCTTTTGCTATTCCTTTTTCTTTGTTTTTCTTTATAGTATTTTGTAATTTGTTACCATATTTTTTTTTACTATCATGTCTTTAAATTATTTTATTTTTTTAAGCTAATGATCTATTGAATAAAATCCAATTCGATTTAGAATAACTCATGGTATTACCTTGTAAATAGATTGTAATTTATGTTTGTATTTAACTTTAAGTAGATTTTTTAAATCTTTTACGAAACTATAAGTATTTTTTTTATTTTTCTCATACACTTATATGACCTGGTCAAAATACATATGAGCAGTGACATAGTTGAGTTGCATCATCTCTCGTTATGTCACCAATCCATGTTTAGATAATTTTTTTAATTCTCTCATCAATTGTATATGAATTTTTTTTTTCTATTAATTGCAACACGCACAGTTAATTTATGCAAAATAAATCAATTCTGAAAGTATTTCTCAAAAAAACTATCGTTCAATAGGTACAAAAATACGATGATATTTTTAACAACATAAATAAGACAGTATTTTTTAACAATTTTTCAACCATAAAAATATTTTTGCACCAAAACCTGAACATATGACAAAGTCATTCCATTTCAAATAGTTCAAAAGCAAAGTTTAGCCCTTTGTCCTTTTTTTAATACAACGGAATTCAAATACCAAAATAAAAATAAACAGATTTATATTCAAGTTTAAATGACAATACTTTAACAATACTTACCATCACTAGTTCACAATAATAAGATTTACTAAAATGATAAATATTAAATGTGTTATTATAGGTTGTAACATTACATGATATTAATAACGAATTTTAACAATTTAATTACAAATTATAATAAATATATATATCATACCTAATCCATACCAATTACATACTCAAACATATATCCTAACAGATTTAAGTATGTAATTGGTATGGAATAGATATAATTTCTATGAAATGGATATATTATATATATTTGTTATAACTTGTAATTAAATTATTAAAATCCATAATTGTTAGAACTTGCAATTCATTATCTAATGTTACAACACATAATAACATATCTATATTGCTCTCATTAGTTCTCATACTCTTGAATATTCTATTTACTCTAATAAAATAAGTAATAAAAACATACTCGATATAGTACCACAAAATCCTACCAGGTGTTCTCCGACGCCATTGAGACACCTAAGGCTCTCGTAGAGCTTGTTACAGATAAGTCTGTGTAATATTTTAGGAAAGTTAACCCCAATTTCTGAACAACGTCAAAAACCATGGATTAACACCTATGAAAAATTATCGAAATAATCTATTTCCTATTGTTTCGCCCATAAAAACCTACCAAGCGTCTTGCGGTGCCACCGGTGACTCTAAGCTCAAGTGAAATTCAAAAATGATTCAAACGTAGGAAGATCCTATCCCTACTTTTGAAGGATAAAAGAGTCTTTTTGGATAAACCATCAACTCAATTAGAACTCCAACTAGTTTAGTCAAGTACTATTACTTTTGAAGGATAAAAGAGTCTTTTTGGATAAACCATCAACTCAATTAGAACTTCAAATAGTTTAGTCAATTACTATTTGAGAGCTAATATCCTGTTAAATAAGATCTTTGAAACAATAATATATCATATCATGAGCATTTGTCAATCAAAGCATGCACTATGAAGAGCTGTGGTCGACAAAAAATATTATACATTACAACTCTGCTGTTTCAGGTATCTCCTGGTAAACACAAAGAATCAAAGACTTGAAAAATCAAGAAATAGCAGGCTGCAATTTTCCTACTGCTAATCTAAGTAAATGGCTTTTGACACAACAAAAGGAAAAATGAAAAACAAAATCAAAGCAAAGAAGCTATTGTACAAACCAAATGTCCACGTTGCACCAGATGCTATTAGCAAACTCATGATTCAATTCAAACAGTACCAACAGCCATCTCTCGCGTTCTATCAGCTAGCCATCACTGTTGCATCTCTTACACACAGCTCTGTACAGTATGTACCCACAGGTGGGTATACTCAACAAAATCTCTTCACTGAATCTCGAGACAACCCATGCCTTTGTCAATAATCTTGAAAATTGAGTGAAACTAGAAATTAAAGCTCTTCTTGAAGAGAGCTTGCACCTGGTACATTTCAATACAACATTCGCAGGGACATTTACAAATTCCTCAGAAAAAGAAGCAAACTGCAAGGCCAGCAATCATTTAACCTCGACTTAATCAGAGGAACACATCTATAAAGTGAATTGCTCTTCCCCAGAGATGCCCCTCTCAGCAAACAAGTTAGTTATCAACTCCCTTCACCCACATAGTCACCTTTCGATGTGGATAACTCAAATTGACCTCATAATATCCCATTTAAGACCCTCTGATAATAATCATATTGGCGAGTACGCCATGCATCCAAGCTACTGCTGATCAAAGAAAGTACCAAGGAAACACATTGCTGGCAAAGACAAACAGGGCATCATATCACGTAGATGATAAAATGAAGAATTAACGA
This sequence comes from Solanum ossicruentum, assembly GCA_025774065.1. Lineage (NCBI taxonomy): Eukaryota > Viridiplantae > Streptophyta > Magnoliopsida > Solanales > Solanaceae > Solanum > Solanum ossicruentum. The sequence continues at coordinate 1,049,558 of JAOTQR010000007.1, read as the reverse complement.
AGTTCAGGACCAGTAACAAACCTCTTCTGTTAAACTAAGATGAAACCTCTTTCTTAGGTTCTGAATAGTTCTGGGACCACCCTTGAAACAAGGGTAACCAGAATCCTGGTATTAAGATTGAAGTGAAACAAATTCCGTGTTATTAGGAGATCAGTGTATAAATAAATTTGATAAAGAGAACTTCTTTAACCAAACAAGTATGCTTACTAACTCAATCACATGATACAACAGCCTAGCTAAATCAGATTGAGAACAGGAATAAGTTGGGTAAGCCACTCTAGGGAAACAACATGACCGGCCACAGATGGTAAACAAGAAAAATAGCTCATCTCAGAAAATCCCTTAGACTATCACTCATCCAACCTTCACAAACAACATTCAACTGTCATTTCCAGTATTAATCCTGAAGACAAGATTCGGAAGAAGCTAGAGATTCATTAAGACATGCAAGATCAATCATAGAGTTGCTTTTTTCATTCTATAAAGCCTGTTTAACTCTAAAATAGGCACTTTTGAAAATAATAAGAGCTTTTGGCTTCCTAAAAGTTTGGTTAAGCAGACTATTAATCTCAATTTGTGGAAGTATGATGTTTGAGAGATCCTCTGTGATGATTTTGCTTTCTCTTACGATGGATCTATCTCTTTAACTTTGGGTTCAATTTTATTCCTTTTGATACTTCATAATTAAAAAAAGATAAAGATGAGGTTAAGGAAAAGATGAGAAAAGGAGCCCCCTCAACCCATGTGTAAACCCAACCAAGTTACACATGCGGAGAGGATTTTAAAGTATTCCTTGTCAATCATTGGCTGGTAGGGTTTTTAATGGAGCTCATAATGGTCCTGACTACCCATTGACCAAAATTTTGTAATGGTACTGAACAAGTTTACAGGTTTAGATGCTCAGTTTACTTCATAGTACCATTTCAATACGACTTGCCTTCCACTTTGTTAGGCATCACATGGCCAAATTATAACACTCCTCCAATTCAACCATCTTATTTTGTTTATGATATTCTTCGTCTAGAAGACAAATCTAGATATATGACACCAAAATCTCATCCATCTGACTTTACCATTTTCTTATAATTGTAACTACACTTGCATTGTCTTAATAAATGACACTATCCTAAAATGATCTAGCAATGATGGCATTTCTATTTTGTTTACCGAATAACATAAAATTTTACCCAGTGTGATAAATCCCTAATACCACACTTAAAGGGTTTTCCTTCTTTTCAAGCACCATCAAAAGGCTTCTCTGCACTCCATCATACGCTTTCTCTAAGTTGATGAAGACCATGCGATGACCTTTCTTCCTCCCCAATCTTTACATGATATCCAGAAGACAAATCTAGATATGTGACACCAAAATCTCATCCATCTGACTTTGCCATTTTCTTATAATTGCAACTACACTTGCATTGTCTTAATAAATGACACTATCCTAAAGCTGAACATACTTCCTCTGCAGATAGAATGCCATGAAGTCCTTCCTATATACTAGTGGTTAGCAAATTCATAACCAACATAAACAAGCACAAGAATAGGCAGATCCTTGATCTAAAGCGACAGTCGCAGGAACTGTGATGATCTTTCTTCCTCCCCAATCTTTATATGATATATAGAAGACAAATCTAGATATGTGACACCAAAATCTCATCCATCTGACTTTGCCATTTTCTTATAATTGTAACTACACTTGCATTGTCTTAATAAATGACACTATCCTAAAGCCGAACATACTTCCTCTGCAGATAGAATGCCATGAAATCCCTTCCTAAATACTAGTGGTAAGCAAATTCATAACCAACATAAACAAGCACAAGAATTGGCAGATCCTTGATCTAAAGCGACAGTCACAGGAACTGCGTCTAGATTTCCTTCCTCTGATATCACACTTGTGAATAATCCCTCATACATTTCCTAATACCACACTTATATGGATTTCCTTCTTTTCAAGCACCATCAAAAGGCTTCTCTGCATTCCATCATACGCTTTCTCTAAGTTGATGAAGACCATGCGATGATCTTTCTTCCTCCCAATAAATTTCAACCAATCTTTTTAGGAAAAAACACAATCATTGTTGTAGTTCCTTGGTTATTTTGGGCAGTAACAAAATGCTTTTCCCAATTGACCAACTTTACCATGCTACATTCTCTATGGATAGAAAATACAATATGAATGTGAGATTAATTTTTTCTCCTCCACTACCAATTTGTGAGACACGAATGTGACAGACGAGTTGAATAAAAAATTACTATTTTGGATAGTTATAAGATCTTTATAAATTCAGAAGAAGATAACAAGGCGATGCTTCCAACAGATACCCCCCCCCCCCAAATAAGAAGTAACTAATGTCTTCAGATTTTCTCTAGATTCCCCGTGACTAAGTCAAAAGAACAATATTTGATTTGGGATGTCGAGGAGCAGTACCCTTTTTTTACTGCATCCTTGACAGTTTTTTTTTATAGGTGCATCTTTGATGGTATTTTTGAGATTAAAAAGATTAAAGTCGCAGAAATGTCTTCCTTGGTAAAGGCTCAGCCTGCCACATATGAACATCTAAGATACTGAAAATGGGAAGTTTGACCCTTGGTTTGGGCAAGCCCAGTGGTTTGGGCTAGGGATTTCCATGTTGGAGGTCCAAAGTTCGAAACCCCTTGCCAACCAACGAAAGCAAGGAGTTTGTCTTCTTGGTCCAGCTTGCCAGCCCGGGCTTGCGTAGAGCGAGTTACCTCTCTTATGTGGTTTGTCAGTTGTTGCATAGGAACGGGTATTTTACCCTATGCAAACCCAAAGGATAGCAGCTGCTGGTTCCCTTGTCATGAAAAAAAAATGGGAGATTTGCAGCATTAGAACTGCAGGACATTTCTAGTCCTTTCATAGTTTTACAAAATTCCCCTGTCCCTGTTCCACCCTCTGTTGGAAAGTTACATTCATACATGAGAAACAAAGGTGTTACATATTAAACATATCAAATCAGTGATGGGAACTGTGTAATCAGGATCTACCTGTAGCATCTCGACAAGAAGAATGATACGCTCTGCGTGCTTCCGACATGTGAGAAAGCCTTGGATGCATAGAACCTGAAGACAGGAAAAGGAAATGGTTAAAGCAAAAAAATACAAAAAGATATCCAGATACAAAATACATCTCAGACAATATATTACTTTGAAATAATCAAAGAACTCGCTTGGAACTCCTTCAGCATCAGAATCCATGATCTAGCACAAATCAAACACAGTATATGCTGAGAAACTGTATCAAACACCTCCAAAAATATAAAATAACAGGGGTATAAATAAAAAGTTAGGCACGAGATTCAGTAGTGTATACCTCAAGGAGTTCGCGGGTCAATTTAAATGGTGCACTTTCAAAATTTACACCTCCAGGTGAATTAGACAGCATGAAACCGAAGTCAATGTGTATGATATGTCCTTCTTCATCCAATAGAAGATTTCCGTTGTGTCGATCCTTTATCTAGTAACAAAAACAGAAAGACTGGTCATCATTGCAATACCTACTGTACTAGGAAAACTAATATTACAGACAATTCATAGTAGCCATATTAAGAAAATTCAAAGAGAAAAGGAACAGATTTAACTCATGCAAAATATTTCTGTAACCTTTGACACAACAAACATTTGACACTAAAAAACAAGTGACATTTGAGTGAGTGTGTCAAACACGAGTACGAAATAACTCACTATGCAAACTCAAGTTACGTTACATCACAAATAGCATACAGCCAAACTCTGAGATATTTCATTCGAGTGAGTGGTGCCGTGATTAGCATTTCTCCACACACTGCGTTATGTCATACTCTTTATCCTTGAATAACAATGGCACCACTTTATTTACCATTCTGACACATACTACCTGAAATGCTCTCATTTTCTTAATGGAGAGCCCGATGTAGTATAATTGTAAATGTAAAATGGATCTACTTTGGTGATACATTAAAGAAAGAAGCATCTGCTGACAACAGAAATATGTCATTATGTTTTATTCTTATTTGTGCAATCATAAAATTATACAGAGATAAGTCACTCAGTTCACCTGCAAAAGGTAGCAAACCAGAGAATATCCAGCCATGCTTTCGACAAAATTTCTCTGCATGTAAGAAAAATGAAGGACAAAAAGGAGTGTTTTATTTTACAAGTCCCAACCAAAATAAAATTACGTAAAGGAAATTGAAATGTGAGTTAAGCAAAACATAAGAGAAAAATTCTTAACTATCCAACAGGAATTATACAATGGAGCAGGTGAAAATTGTTAGTAAGTATCAACTTTTCATCCAAACAATTTCCCAAGAGAAATCCACTTTGAAAATGAAAGGCTCAGCAGCAAAGATACAACTTAATTTAGTAAAACTAAATTGCAGTCATTGACTAGAGCACAACAGTCCATAATATTTTTGTTCACACTTCATTAGCCAAAACAACAGTTCAAAAATAAGGAACATAAATGCCAACTAGTGAGAAGTGTTCCCCTCATCATATACGCAGTCGTTTTTATGTTTCAAAGTGAAGTAACGTGAGACCCCCAAACTTGGACAGAAAAAAAGTAATAAGCCTCTGGGAGGACAGGAAACGAGAAACAAAGAGCACACTGGTTTGAAGTAACGTGCACAACTCCCATATACAAACTTACAAATATTCATTTTGTAATAAAATCATTATATTCAATATCCAATAGCCCCCAATGCAAAGGTCAGTAAGAAGGACAAAATAATACTGATGGTAGAGGGAGGTGGTAGAAACTAAAGGGAGAGGGGTGTGAGGACTGCCCAGGGGAAGGGGAGCACTAGGTGGAGAAAGAGATGAATTAATAAAGGACAAGAGGATAGAAGTGGAAAAATCAAGAAATATAAGCAAGAACTATTATGATTCCCTTTTTCTCCAGTATGATAGGGACTTAGGCACAACGTTAGTGTGAGAAATATTGGAGAAGAATATTATTGAATTGTTTTGTCTACATTATTACATTGAGACCCTATTTAGAGATACTATATTAGACTCCTTTTCCAACTAGGATACTATAATACAATCCTTTTCCAACTAGGATACTATAATACAATCCTTTTCCAAGTAGGATTCTATATACTATTGTTATTCCTATTCCTA
>JAOTQR010000007.1:1026966-1042079 GCA_025774065.1 Solanum ossicruentum | reverse complement strand
CACCCAACCACCCTCCATGCTTTTGTTCTCTCTGATGACTCATGTGAAAAAGGGATGGATAATAGCTAAGAGATTCCTATGACAGGACAAGAGGGAAAGTGCAAACAACAACATACCTAGTGAAATCCCACAAGTGGGGTTTGGGGAGGGTAAAATGTACGCAGACCTTACCGCTACCTCACAAGGTAAAGTGACTATTTCCTGGGAACCCTCGTCCCAGAAACCCTTAAGCAGAATAAACTAGATATGAAAAAATGGGAAGGAAAAGGAAGGGAAACAGAAAAGACGACTAACACCACAAAGCACATGATAGTGTGTAAATCAACATGATACTACTATTAATATGTATATGACAGATAATGACAACACATGATATAAAACACAACAACTCCTACTACGCTACTATACCCCAAGGCCAAACATCCACCTAACCCTACCAGCCAATTAGTCTGCTACTCTACCTAACCCTACCAACCAATTAGTCTGCTACTCTAAATCGCGACCTCCACTCCTTTCTATCTAAGGTCATGTCCTCAGTGAAATCAAATTTCTTCATATCTTGTCTGACCACCTCCCCCCCCCCCCAATATTTCTTCGATCTACCTCTACTCCTTCGTGTAACTCCCAAATCCAACCTCTCACCTCCTAACAGGAGCATCGGTACTCCTTCTCAGCAGAGGTCCAAGAATGGTCTCAACTGAAAAGAGAACAGGAAGTCTGGGTATCATGTGGCTTCTGGAGACATATCAGAGCACAACGGGACTCCTTCCAATCCAAGACCTCAATAGTATTTGGAGACGGCAGGAAAATGCAGAATCTGGCTAGACATTTGACTTGACCAATAACTCCCAAAGGAACAGTACCCATCTGTGTACACTATGGCACGAAAATCTGAAGCTCTCTAGTCAGATTACTGGACTGAACAAGGCTGAAACATCAGGAGCACAATACTAATGACAGGGAAATGGACGGGTTATGTCCATCGCTTCTCATGCTTCACAAGATCATTCTCACTTTGCAGGACAGACACTATCGAGTGGAAATGCAATGTTAAAGGAATGTCTACAGTCAAATCTTGCTACCAGCAGCCAAAGCCCACTGTTTTCCTAATACTGGCCTTGGCAATGCATCAGGAGAAACAGAGCACCACTGGAAGTTGAATGGTGTGCCTGGTTGGTAGCCAAGGAAGCCAACCTTACATGCAAGAATCTTCAGAAAAATGGAAATTCTTCCCTGAGGCAATCCCTGGGATTCAATGGGGAGAGAGAAGGAACTTTCTGTGTCCTATGCCGTCATCATTAACCATTCAACATTCCCCTTATCTTTGCATCTCTTGATCAGTCACTCAAGAGACTGACTCTCTCTTTCTCTGTATTTAAACAAACAAACAACTGCAGCAGGCACTGCCTTGGTCAGAAACAAAATGAGGATGGCAAGCATTTCTTTTCTTCATTGCTCTTTCACCTCCCAGATTTGGAGCTTCTTTTTATGTAACATTGTGCCACAGACAACAAAGGAGCTATTACAATGCTAGCACTTGAAAGGATTGCGAAGGACAGGAAAACTTGGATGGTCAGTAATATGGACTGTTTGGAAGGAAAGGAACACGAGTTTCGAGGCAAACGGAATCAGTAATTAGCATTAAGCATAGATATAAATATCCACTGTTTTTGGTGCAATGCAGCTATTTCAAATTATGTGATAGGTTTAGCTGAATATCGATGAGTTACATTGACCAACGAAAAGACTCACTTGAAACAGATCAAAACCATTATGTGTACAATATCTTTGCTCTTTTTAAACATGGAATATGTATATGATATATATCATAAGTAGATTTCTATGTGTATGTCTGCATGTTCTAATCATTGGCGACCAATTATGAGCATCAAGGAGAGTCACTAACAACTTACCAAGGATCGACCTCTCTTTTTACATAAGCAAGCACGCATGTCATACTAATCAAAAATTACGAAGACAATATCAAGGAAACAACAAAAAAATAAGATGGTGGAACTCACAGATCTCAAGTCCCACCCAGGTAATTTTCCATAACCAGAGCATTTGCGTATTCTTTCCTTCTTGACTTCCCAAAGTTCTCCAGAAAGTGCATCACTAACCTTGGGAAGACCACCATTTGCGACCTGTTTTCAATGAGATTATCATGCACACGTAATTATAAATTTTATATAGCAGAGGAACAACATCTGACAACGTCTCTACCTTTGGTTGCGCATCAGAGGAATCCTGACCAGCACCTTTCAAGGGGAGTCCAGGAGGTGCTTCTCCTTTTAATGCAGCTAACTGTAAAGAGATCATGTTTGTGATTCTTCATGTTTGGAGAAGTATCAACGGAACAAGTAGGACTCATTTACAAAAATGTCATGCAATGGAGATAATTATAGAGCATCATCTATCCCAAAAAGATGAATATATCAAAGGAACAATAGTAATCATCTTTCAAAAGAAAATCCCAGAAGGTTGTTAGAAACATAATGACAGTGCATCAACACCTAAAATCCGCTCATCCAGCACTCAATGACATACATATCACCACCAAAAACAGCATATAAGAAGATAATTTGAACTAACACATTCAACATAAAAAGCTCCTCAACTTTATCAAAATTTTCAGTTTCAGTTCTCACAGTAGCAGTAAGACACTATCACAAATTTGCAAAAATGGATCAAAACTCCAAGCGCAATGATTTAGGAAGTATCGTTCATCCTTATCTAAGAGCTCCATATAACAAGCACCACAGTCTCCACTATCTTTCTCCACTAAACCCTAGATTTCTAAAGAAGAAAATACAACTGCTTAGCAGTTTTTAAATTATTTTAGAAAAGAATTTATGTTTCATAGCTTTAGAAGGATTAGCTTTAGTTATAGTTATTCGTTTGGAATAGGACTTAGGCTTCCAGTAGCTATACTTATTAGTTTGGAATAGGATTTAGGTTTCCTACTTTCATATGGATTAAACTTCCTTTTGTTGTAATAAGACTCCTATTTAAAGGGGTTGTGAGGAATAAATCAGTAAGTCATATTTTAGCAAAAAGCAAGAAACCAGAGTTCTCTCTTCCATTGAATTCTGAGATTTCAGTCTCCCTTCAACGAGCTAAATTTTATATATAAAAATAGGTCAATCTAGGAATTTGAACATAGGCAAGGGAAAGTTAAATCAATTGATTTGGATTTAGGTCGATCTACGAATTCGAACAAAGGCAAGGGAAAGTTTAATCAATTGATTAAGATTTTCCTGTTCATCGTCCAGTGACTCGTTCCTTCTCTTAAAACCCTAACAGTAATCCTATTACCAAAACTGAGGTCCAAATTCTACAGACGATTTTTCCCTTATCCCCTCTTAATAGTTCAAAACAACAGAAATATCTAGACATAGCAATTAAAAGAAAATTGAATTCACCTGATTACTCTACTCAACACAAAAAACAGTCCTGGGACTTAAACATACATCTTTGATGTCTTGATGGACAAATATGAAGGACAATTAGTCATATAGAAGCTAGACCAGAAAATTGATGAACAAATAAAGAAAGACAATCACGTAATTCACGAAGATCAAATATTACACTTGATCTTGTCCAAAAGGCGGTACAGCATCTCATGAAGATCCAATGTATAGAAACTTCACTCAATGAGCTTGAAAGATTGTTCACATATGTATCAGACATGAAGGTTACCTTAACTTCCTCCATAGCTACTGTACTGGGAACCCTTCGATGCTCTTTCTTTCTTGGTGGTTCTTGGTCCACTATATCCTCCATCCTAACACCAGGATCTACAGTCAAAACAACCCGTACCCATTCTGAATCAATAGCATCTGACATCAATGGAAGAGATGGGACCTCTCGACATTTACTATAACTTTCTGAAGCAGAACCAAGGCTGCAATGATCTATTTCAAACTCTGATTGCTTCTCCACCGAAAAATTCACTCGCACAAATTTCACCTTAGCATCCCATAATTCAGTCATTGCTTGATCTATGGCCTGAGATGCAGACCTTGACATCCTGTCATTGTGGTTATCTTGCCCTGTCCACAGAGGACAAGCCCATGGAGGAGGCTTTGGCAATAGAACATCTCCATTTGCTAGAGGGATCCCTCCCTTAGAAAGCTTTTGAGAGTTGGGTGTGTCTTTTGAACTGTCATTCACATGAAAGTGAAAAGGAAAAAACAAAAATGAGGCAGCAGTAAACAGAAACAAACCTGTCAAAAGTAAGTGTATCTTTGGGTCATAAATGTTATCAACTTACTTGGGGCCTTCGCATTTCAGAACTTCAACACATATCAAATATGGAGCCTTTTCTCTTGAATTCAAGAGAACAGCTTCATCTTCAGGTATATGAAGAACACGATACATCCCCTTTCCCATCGGAAAGCACACTCCTGTAGCATATCCAAGAAATTAAGACAAGAATTGAACCTAAAGCTGCAAAGGGAACATATATTGATAGAAACGAGAGTTGCAAAGGGAATATATTTTCACAAAAATTTGCATCCACATGAACTGAAATATGTAAGTAGGAAAACTATCATAGTCCACGTTACATTATATCGTACAATCTTTATATACGAGACACGTTGTCAAATCAAGGACTTAGCCTATCCGTATTATATTTCAGAAGCTGCTTTTTAAACCTGCCATTACAGGTATACTTGATCAACCTCCACACTCAATCTGCCTGAATTTATGAGGCCAATTTAAATGGAAAAGGCATTAAATCTCCAACTATTAAGACTAAGAATCCTCATGATTCCCCATTTTTTTACCACCAGCAATACAAAAGGTCAACAAAACTGCTTTCACCTCATACAACAACAACGATGCTTCAAGCTAAACTAGCTACGGCTGGCTTAGGCTATATGAATATCCACGCCACTCCATTTTGACCATCTTCATATCGACAGTGAATAGTATATAATACGGCTATCAGACACTAGAAATTTTCTATGCTTTCAGTTGACATTCAATTAAAAAATTTAGCTCCTGGCAAATAATAAACTTAATGCAAGTGGCTCAACAGGTCTAAGTCTTAATCCCAACTAATAGACCATGTAGATCTTTCACTTCCATTGTGTTCTGTTCTTCGCTAACTCTATACGAATTCCAAGAGGCTGTGACTCTAACTCTCTGGAGAAGTTCCCTCCACGTGCTTTGACCTCATGATTTGGTAAAGGATTGGTGGTCAAAAGAGAGTACTTCATAGTTTGTAAATCTATAATGTTTATCTATCTATGTATATATATTTCTGAAGTTCAGCAGAAAATAATTAAATCAGCCTTTTTAAAATAAATGTGCAGATTCTTATTGCTAAAAGGTGACTGCATCTGAACTAAAATACCTCTTGGACACATTTTGAGAATTTTATTATGTATACCAAAACTCTGTTATTGAGAACCATTTTACTTACATTTCCTTGACCTCCACACTATTTGAAGGGGTGTGAACGATTAAGAGGAGGACAATGTTTACAATGCATTTTGTTGGAACAGAAGAGAGAACACAGGCAAGAAAAGTGGAACATGACAAGAAACAAGATCCTCAAAGAGGGAAGTTCTTCAATCCCACAAAAAGTGAATAAAAGAATTGGTCCAACTGATTTACACCAACAGAAGCAATTGTAGCCAACTAACTGCTTTTCACCAAATAATAACTTTACGGAAAGTGCAGTCCCACTCTTACAACTTAATCATCCACTTGGATATAGTGGGATCACTGTTCAGAGAAATCGCCTACCTTCCTGTGCAGGAAAGGAAAGTAGAATGCACCAATGAACAAAAAGACATCTTTTGTATTCCCAAAAGGTAGGAACTAATTCAAGGTGAAAAGGTTAAATAGAAAAGATTAAAAGAGAAAGAAACTGAGAAATTATGAAAATTATCCATGACAGTTAATTTTCTTATTTTCAAACTAAGTTCTTTGAAGCATTTATGATACCAAAGAAGAGGCTTGTTAATAACATAAACATAAATACTTCACTGTGTCAGCAGATCACACCTGCAATGACTTTTAATCTCTCAAGCCTCTCTTTAGACCAAACAGAAATGATTGTGAAATAAGGAAATGCACCTTATGGACACTAACCATTCTCAAAACACGACAGAGGAATGAAGTAAGACAATGACATGGAAGCTACAAGAATTCAATTAGCAAGAGATGGACGACAAATCCCAACAATTGCATAAAAGAACCTTTTTAAAACAGACTGCTCTTCCAATATATGATAAAACAATTACATTTGCAGGAAATATTTCTCAAATTTTTCATGCCTTTAGGTGGAAATGCATCTCAAAAAACTATCAAGTCCAAAAGGGCAACTTAGATAACAGACAGAACAAATCAACAATAAAATAATTTCATTGTACCCTATAAGGAAATGCATACAGTTGGCTCATGCATTAAATTTTCAGTAGACGTGTACCTCCACTGTTTTGAGCATCAGCTATATGTGCATTGATCTCCGCTAATGACTAGAAGCAGAAAAGTGAATGTCAGTGATGGAAAGTGTTAACAAAGGCATCATATCAAAGAAAATGTGAATATAACAAGTGCAAAGTAGACCCACCTCACAAAGGGCACTTTTGCGATCCTCGACTGGAAACACATCTACTAATCCATAAGAAGTATCGCTCAGAGACTGGACAAAATCAAGTGACTGATGATATGCCCCTTTCCGAAATTGTGACACCCTATTATCTGGAAGTGGAGGTTTTGCATTTAACCTCTCATGCTGCTTTGGGGAGCCAGGACGTATCTGCGGAATAAACATTTCTTGAGAATTAAGTTACAATTATTACACCATACTATATATGTCTTTTTTAACGGTAAGGCACCACAATACTGTATATATCAACTCCCCAATTACAACTAGGCTCTGCACAGGTTGCAAAGGAGGCTGGTGTCAGGGCTTCACATGAAATATACGTGCATCCATAATCTAAGCAACACTGCATCACATTTCCATCATGCCATTACAACTCAAAGCACTGTAGATTATTGCAAGTTGCAACTATGGAACCATGGCATTCAAATGACTTTCTATAAAGCTTAACGTTACTGATAATTTAGACACCATTGATGTGTGTAAGGTCATGAAAGAAAAACTAAATGGAACGTCTATATATGGTAGCAGTATCACAGTAAGGTCATGGAAGAAAAACTAACATGGAATGTCTATATCTGGTAGCACTATCACAAAGTGGCCTAGGAAGATTCAGGAAGCACTCTCAGTGTTGCTTCCGCTGTTGGATTGAAACATATGAAGCCTATCTGACTTGGTTTAGCCCGCAGAGAAGGGGTATGGTGAATCACTAAATATGCAACAGAGGTTATACGTGCGAAATGGATATTGAAGAAATGACCACCAGTTCTTGTCGCCGTCTTCTGTCAGCAGTTGTAAAGCTTGTTTATATACATTTTTAATGTTAACTGTTAAGTAGGCAATTCCTGTCACACTCCACAACATTGTTTTGCATGGGGAAGTGAGGAAGATGATCAGAGAAAGCAGTAGATTGTGTGGGTGGCTGGGTGCATAATACCTTCAGACTCCCCCTGATCTTGACACCATTTATTTAGTGCAGAACTATTTTTTGTCCAAATCAACCCCCTATGTGGGGCTAGTTGATAGCCTCAACCTCCCTAACCAATCTCACTTGAGGTAAGTGAGAGTCACGGGCTGCCACCGGGATTTTTTAAATTCAGTAATTTGTGGAAGCGCCTCATTTGGGCAAAACTTGTAATCAAACATTGCCAGAACTCCCATTATTTGGGTAAAAAAATTTTCTTTGGCTAAAAATAGATGAGCTCTACCCAAAATCATTTTATGGATTTGACCCCCTAAAAGAAGAAATAAATAGTCATTGCATCTAAAGAAGTACTCCCCTTAGTCCATATTAAGTGAATTGTTGGGGAATAGCATGCCCTTGGTTACTTTCCACTATTAGCTTTTGATTATTCCCAAATTGTTCTCCTAAAAAATGTAAAGCAATTAAAAACCTCATTAAAGGAAGGATAAATATGGAAACAAGTCCCAACAATTCTCTTGAGCTTTGAATAATGCACTTATTTTGAACTATGAAAAAAGTCCCAACAATTCATATAATATGTACTAGAGAGAACAATAAAAAGGAATACACAGTTGGGGTAAAATATAAATTGTATGCTAAGAAGCAAAAAGAAATACACAATAAGAACAAAAAGCGATTTTTTTTTAATAAAGGTAAAGTACAAAAAACAATTGTTTATGACCATATGAAAATTCACCATGGGAAAATACGTCACTGGGAAGCTGATTATTTTTCTTCTCCACACGCCTAAAACAAAGTGCATCCACGCTCTTTTTTAGATCAAAATCTGGCAGTAAGGCTGTTAAAGTTTTAAACTACAGTTCTTGGGTATTTATGACTAATAAATAGTACAGGTGTGCACTGAAAGAACATTGAGGTGTCCCGTTACATTATGCCATTGTGGGGGAGGCGGGCAGGGAAGGAACTAAGATGATTTGAAGTTGATTTGAAGCTAAACATTGGACTGAAATTTAAGTACTACTATTTTTTTTAAACTTTTTGGTTTAATGCTAAATGAGTATGAATAGTACATTTACTTGACTTTCTATGTTGGTTTGACGTTAAACATTGGACTGAAATTTAAGTACTACTATTTTTTTTACTTTTAGGTTTAACATGCTACATGCCAGATGCGTATGAATAGTACATTTACTTGACTTTCTATGCCTCCTATTGGTCAAAAGGGAACTGCATTTTTAACTACTTTTTCAGTTCATCAAATTTCATTAATATCACACAAGTCTGCATTGTAAATATCTAGCTTATCCGTCCTCACAAAGCTATCCTAATCATAATATCAATTAAAAATTTGGGTATTTTCACATTAATCCAGAAGAATCCAAGAAATAGCAAGATTCTCTTTTATATTTTGAAACATTCTCTTATTTCTTCCATTCCAAATTAGCCAGAAGATGCACAACTGTATAATTGTCCTTGCTAACTGCTTTTTCCTCCCACCCTCTGAAATCTCCAACTGTAATTGCCTCCTCCACAGTTCTTAGTAACTTCCCTGCGATATTAAAGAAAACCTGCAATTCTCCATATTGACTCTGTTCTTGATTAACCAAAACCATGGCGTTAAGCTAACAAGAGATTACATGGAACATCATATCTCTCCAATCATAAAAACATCAACAGAGATCTGCAGTTTGGGAAGTAATGGTCTACACAATGAAATTAATAGCACATCATAACACTAAATTGTACATAACAGTAAGAAGATTCTATTTCAGGGTGGCAGGGACGACCACACTTTCCAGGTGGGCAACACCATTTAGCTTGTGAAGGCAGAACTGTGGTTTGTTTTTAAGGTGATAAAAATATTCAAGGAAAACCAAGCATAGGTTCTCAAGATAGTGAATTAGCATGTGGTTAAGTCAGGAGGGGACAAGTGATTTTAGTTTCATCCATACTCTTTTATGATGTATTATAACTAGATAATTTTTGACATTCGACATACCCAATGTAATCCCACAAGTTGGTTTTGAGGATAGTAGGATGTATGCAGGCCTTACCCTTGCCTTTCTGGGGTAGGGATGCAAGAAAATACGACAAAAAATTAGCATAATTGAATAACAGAAAGCATAATCGATTTTCAGGAAACATGCAAATGACCACCATACACCCCTCCATAAACTATCCAAAAAAGTACCTTTATGACAAGACTTATCTCTGTTGTTATATCCTTAAAACCACTAACCATTTGATGAGTTGATAGTAGGATGGTTCTATATAGTCCAACAACAAGTGCCATAAAGTTAGTGAAGTTATCAAGTCCAATAAACCTTCAGCCTGTAACACTACTACACTAAAACTGGGAGAAAAAGTCAAAACAGAAGTTCCCTATGGAGTACATCTAAGAAACGCATTTGGTCATTAATGATGAAGGACCATGGGAGAGGGCACAGATATACTAGACTTGCATAATTCTATTCTGGAGGATACATGACGGGTTGATAACAGATGCCAAGCTCTGTGCAAGTGAATAGTCAGATTTAAATATGGCATTACAAATATACCGACTTAGTCCTTTCCTTAATTTACTTACTGAGGGGGATCATCAGCAACTGAAAAAGTGCTAGAGTTTTTACTGCACTTACCTCTTTGTTACCCTTTGAACCAAAAAGCTCTGAATCTTCAACTGAACGATCACGATCCTTAAACAGCTTGCGGAAAAAGTTCTCAGTTCCAGGGCTGCTCTCAAGAAAATTGCCACCATTACTGCTTTCATTTGCTACAGACAGTTTTGAATCCTCTGGATGCACTCGAAAGAGTCGACGAAACAATGAAAAATCTGAAGGCTCTTCTTCCTCACCATTTGCATGCCTCCTGAGATCCTCATCAACCCTGTCATTACCATCTTTCTTATCCTCGAATTTTTCCTTAAAGAACTTTTTGAAGAACCCTTCCTTTTCATCATCTTCAGAACTCCTTGTTGATTTTTCAGCTGTTTCGTTTCTTTCTCTTACATCCTTCTTCTCCTCAAATTTGTCCTTTAAGAACTTCCGGAAAAACCCGTCCTTTTCATCATCTTCAACAGGTTTCGAACCAGCCTTATCCTCCAAATCATTTTTATTATCACGGAACATACGTTTGAAAAATCCATCTGTACTTGAGTGCACATCCTCATCATCATCCCTACTGGTACTCAAGAACCTCCTGAAGAAACCATCCTTCTCCGATTCCTCTGCATCCTTATCCACAGATTTCCTAGCATAATCATCTTTACTAGTACTAAGAAGTCTGCGAAAAAATCCATCTTTTTCTGACTCCTCTTCATCTTTGTCCACAGATTTCCTACTATCATCATCCCGACTCTCTCTTAATAACCTCTTAAAAAAACCATCCTTCTCAGGTTCTGCGTCATCCTTTTCTGCTGATTTCCTCACATCTTCATCCCTACTATCCCTCAAAAGTCTCTTTAAAAAACTATCTTTTTCGGGTTCTTCATCATCCTTCTCCACGGATTTCCTGAAGAGCAATGCATCTCTTACTTTTGGACCCGGAATCAATTTCTTAAAAATCTTGTTCTCCTCGGGGGATGATATTTTACTTCCAAGACCATCATCCTGTGGCCCTGAGCTCCCTGAAGACGGTGAAAATGACAGTGATCGCTGTACAGCTGGTGGTGAAGATGTCAAGGATAGCAGCTTCTGTTTTGAAGACAATAACTTATTAAGCATTTGATTCTTTCCCAAGGGATTACATGAGCTGGTTTGAGGTTTTATCAAAGGTGGCCACTCACCCATCAAAGTAGCCGCAATCTGACACTTCTCCTGAAGCCTACTTATCCCCTCATTATCATCTGTATCCTCCAACTCAGCCATCAAAAACCAGTGCACTTTTAGGGCAATATGTAATGACTTCGAACACACATCAATCACAAACTTATCCAACGAGGGGCTCGGTTTATGAATCATCATATACGATATCTGAAACAAGTAATGCTCAATGCCAGAAAGTGGCAGTGTGTACATTCTATTACACAAATAATCCCTAACACCAGGATGATCATGCTTGTAAAGGTAGCTAACAGCGATCCACTCACAGAAGAATGCAGAATCAAAGAATCTAATAAGCCAACCACTCTCTCCAATATCCTCACTTGTTGGGATTGTCCGAGTTACCTCCCGAGGTGACTCAGCCGGCTCTCCTCTCGTCAATCCCAATAACCTCACCATTGTCAAATCATCATCACAACCATAAAACCCTAAAACTCAAACCCTAACCCTAGATATTTCTTTCCAATTAACAGCTCCTTTAAATCATATCCACTAACTACACACACAGTAACCAATTCAAAATTCCAAATCGCAGCAATTTCAATCAGTGAATATTCAAAGACCTTCAAGCTACTGAATTCCGATCAAATCACTAAAGAGACAATCAACGGAACTTCTTTAAGAAGAACCAAAACGAGATATTTTGAATTGTTTTTTTCTTTAGAAATGAAAGGGATCCGATGAAGACATCCAAATATATACCGTCCGACGACGGTGAAACGACGTCGTATCACCTCGATGAAGCTCTGAGGTCGTCGGCGAAACCAACCCAAGGGAGGAGGTTGGGTGGGCGGTGGGGAGTTGATCAGAGGCGTATTATAAAAATGGGGATGTGGAAGAATGCTAACGTGCGCTGAGGGTGTTGGGTGAAGTTTCAACTTTCAACCTGTAGTGAATAGTGAGTTAGAGGGTACGTGATTGACGGGAAAGAGAGCAATATAGCAAAAGCCAAATTCAAAATAAGAATTGTTTAATTTAGTGAGATGTTTGAATGTAAAAATTATGAAATTAAAAGGAAAAAAAAGTTAAAAATAATATTTAAAATTTGAAATTGTATTTGGATACATAAATGTAAATTATTCTTAAAATTTTGTGACTAATTTGAAGCAAAAAATGGAAAATCTATTTTTTGGAGTTTTTGAGTTTGGAAAAAATTAGATTTTAACTTTGAATTGAATTTTGAATAAGGTACTAAAAGTTTTATATCCAAACAATTTTTCAAAATAAATTAGAAAGAAAAAATAATTTTATGTATGAACAATAAGTAGAAAATGAATTATTGTAGCTTTGTTTACGATTTGAATAGAAAAATCAGTGTGTCAAGAAAAGTAATTTTATTTCAAAAATTTTAAGATTCATGCTAGAATATAAAATAAATAATGCAGGCGTTTTATAAAACCATTGTGAGATTTATCTCGACTGTTATAACCTTGGTGTATTATGAGCCAGACGGATCTTAATTTGAGAAAATGACGATAGATTGATCTCTTAGCAGATTATGGTCTCTCTATTCTAGATCATCCGAACAAGGCGAATGTAGTAGCAATGGACACCTTAAAGATAGGAAGTATAGGTATTTAGCTTATTTCCTATCACGGAATGTCTTTTGACTTTAGACAATTAACCTTGGCTAACGAGATAGTCAAGTTGGATATTTCAAACTATATGTGGATATTATTTTTTTGGGGATATAATCTTCAATATACCCAATAGTTCGAGGATAAGTCATTGGTAGCTCTCAGGAATTGGATATTATATGGTAATGGCAAATCAAATTGTGTTAGATTCAGATGAAGCTTTGTGCTTTGACTACCATTTTTGTGTTTTAAGAGTTGGAGGCTTGATTCAGCTAATTTTTTGCGAGGTCCATGATTCCAGATATTCTATCTATTTGGACACTTGTGAAGATGTATCGTGATTTGAAGCAACACTACCAATGAGGTAGTGTGAGGAGAAATATTATTGACTATATATTTCCTTGCCTTTGTTGCTAGTAGGTGAAGACCTAGCATTTGAGCCCTAATGAAGAGTTTTGGAGATTATTCATTACTAAGTAAGAGTGGAAGCGCATTATCATGGATTTTTGTGATGAAGTTGCCTCATAATTCTTGGAGTATTCACAGTATTCGGGTCATCATTGGTCAATTGATCGAGTCAACCTACTTTCTATTGGTTCCGTCTTCTTTTCATGCTGAGTGATTAGCCCATATTTATATTTGGGAGGTAGTTTAACTGCGGGGGATACCTGTACCTATCATTTCATACTGGGGATCTCAGTTCACTTTTAGTTTCTAGAGGATATTTCATAGAGAGTTGATATTCACATTGATCTTAGCAACACCTTCCACCCGTAGATTGATGGCCAATCGGAGCGTACTATTTAGGTCCTTAAGGACATGTTGCGGGCTCCTATATTAGAGTTTGCAGGTCAGTGAGATCATTTTTTACCTTAAGCAGAGTTTGTGTACAATGATAACTACCACACCAGTATTTAGATGGCATAAAGCCTTTTGTAGTAGGCATTGTCACTCTCCGTGGATTGATTTCTAATCCTAGGCTACATGGTACAAACTTGCTCTAGGAGTCCCTTTCTAGAGTTCGTATGATTTACGATAGGCAGAGGACAACTCAAGATAAAATTAGAGTCATGTTGATCGTAGGCGTCATTCCTGAGTTTTGGTCTTGGATTATTGGTGATCGAGTGTTTCTGCGGATGTCGCCTTTGAAGGGAACCATGAGATTCGAAAGAAAGACAAATTTAGCTCCAAGTATATAAGGCCACTTGAAATTATGAGGAGACTACTTAAAATAAATTATAACTTAAGACATTTGCAATAATTTATAAAGAAAGAAATTTCACCAAAATTGACTAAATAAAGAAAGAAAATTTTAAAATTAATTTGAAGAAAGCATTTGAAATATTTGAAACGAGTAAAATTTGTCAAAAGTTAACTTCAGAAACAAGAAAAACTCTCAAATGAGAGTTGTATAAGTCTAATTTTAATAATTAAAAGAAAAAAACAAAATACATCATTCATGAAGGATTTGAATAATCGATAATTTGATATAAATATGTAATAGTACTTTTTCATACAAAACAACTTTTGTTTTTCAGATCCTAGATAATTTATCGTATATTAGAGAGAACATGTATTTTTGTTCAAATTATCAATAGAATTTATGTTTATAACTTGTCTAATCGTTGAATTTTTAGCAAAATAATTGTCTTGCAGCATATTGCATTAGGTCACCATGCATAGGTTAACAAAATAATAAAACTTCAATTGCTTTAACGTTAGCTTCTTGACTTTGCTTCACAATTGGCATGGAAATTAGCTAAAAAACAAATAAGCTTAATAATATTGAATATTATTAATAGGTTTATTGTATCTTTATAGTTTCTTTAAATGTCAAATCATGCAAATAAATAAAGTACAAAAAAAGTAAGGGAAAAAAGGGTGTTCTTTTATATTAAATAAAAAAAATCATGTCAAATAGAGTAGTTTAGCACCATGTATTTCTGTGTCGATGAGTCTATTTCTAACCAAAAGCTTGTATGTAATTTCTCTACTTTTACGAAAAATTTATTTAGCTTTTTTTTTTTATATATATTTAAAATTATGTGAGCGAGACTGTGTTGGTTCGGACATGTACAGAGAAGGGATATTGATGCTCCTGTTAGGAGGTGCGAGAGGTTGGTTGTGGGAGCTACTCGGAGGGGTAGAGGTAGACCAAAGAAGTACTG
>JAOTQR010000007.1:1000669-1018412 GCA_025774065.1 Solanum ossicruentum | reverse complement strand
TGGGGTTCAGGCCGGGGCCCCTCCCGATCAAATTTTTACTTTTTTTTTTCTTCCACAAAAAAAAAACCCAAAAAAAAGGGTTGGTTTTTAAATTTTTTTTTTTTAGTTGATTCCCCCCCCCCCCCCCCCCCAAGTATATTTAAGAATACTAAAATCAAATTGGTAGCTTGCCTTGTTTGGGCCTCAATTAGTACAAGATGGTACGTCTTGGCCCAAATATGAATCCGCTATAGCCCTTAACAACAGAGATCCGAATTATGATCTCAATTCGCCAATTTCCATAGCAGAGGAAGGAAGATTTTACTCCAATGGCGTCTGGATGGGGAATTTCAGGGAACAAAGGGAGATGCTATGATTTCTGGATGGATTTCAGTGAGTGTATGTCTCGATGCAGGGAGCCAAAGGACTGTACCCTTCTTAGAGAAGACTACTTCGAGTGTCTTCATCATTCCAAAGAGGTGTGCATTTCGATTTACTTGATTTCGATCATTTGGATATTTTCACCTTTTGCTTAAATCGCATTTATCCTGAAGATTTAAACAAGTCAGCAGTTCCTTTAACGTAATTTGACCTCAGCTCTATTTACGATAGTTAGGTTTTTTAGAGATTTGATACTTTATTAGCTGAAATTGGTTGGTGTGTATATATTTGAAGAGGTTAAACATCGTTTTCTCAGATTTATATTCCTTTCAAGTATGGATTTTGTCATTTCCTCGCTGAATTTGGAGTGGGGATTTAAGAGGAGATAAAGAGGACTTACGCGTAACTGTGTGTTTTCACTGGAAATCTGTTTTGAGATCTTACTAGTTCACTCTAGTTATTGATTGAATTAGTCAGTAGTATACAAGATAAGATTCCATCTATTTGTAGATGACATTTTATTAATTGACTATGACTAAGCAAACAGCTTGTTAATGAATAGCTGGAACTATGGAGAAACAAGATGGAATGTAAGGGCTGTGCAAGTAAATAGTATACATGCTGATAATACAATAAGGAGCCATTTGTTTGGGAACAAATTATCGCGAGATAAGTTATTCCATCATGCATATGGGATAATTTATCCCATCGGGTATAAATAGTGGGATAAATAATCCAAGAATTACATTATACCTCTAATCGGACGCTGGATATAATAATCCTGCATTTTATCCCGAGATTGTTATACCTTATACCTCACACCAAATTACTCTTAAGTATTGTCCCCATAAGAAGAACAAAAGTAAAGTGGGATTGGGCGAGACTATATATCCTAAATGCAAACAATTTAGATATTCGAATCTAGTCTTACATGAGGATGACGTTATAGATGAAGATATAGCAATATATAATGAGAATAGTATGGTTGAAGTGGAGGAAGTGTTACATGATTACAATGTGATAGAAAGATTCCTAATAAAGTCAAGGGAAAATTCTATGGAATGATTGTGAGACTAGCAATTTATATCTTATATGGTAGTGAATATTGGTCCTCTAAGCCTCAACATATCAGTAAAACAAGTTAACATAGAAATTTTGATGTTAACTTGTTAAGATGGATATGCAGTCAGCAAGATCATACAGGATTAGAAATAACACATTGAAAAGATAGTTTAAGTAGCACATATAGACACTAAATAAGAAAACATTGCTGAGATTGGTTGGCCATGTAGTGGAGGACCTCCAGATATAGTAGTCCAGTTATTTACTTGTACTGCACTCTATCTTGGAATACCAAGGAATAAAGATATTTATAAAGATTGTGATTTTATGTTGAGAAAGATACATCTGATATATCATTAGGGAAAATGGACAGAGGGGGAGGGCGGGTTGATAACTGAGAAATCTATTCATGGCCCACCCTTTGGACTAAACACAACCTTCTAAACCTATTGGAAAATGGTGCATTTAATGATGTCAAATCACCCGCCATTTCATGAATGACAAACCAAGAATATGATTTCAAATAAATATCTGTTTATCAATCTGGTATATTATTTCAAACTTTAGATAGAGAATTCGAAGTTTGAGAAGAGTATTTCAAGTGAAATAATGGTTCAATTTCAAAACTGCAACTTTTTCCAAGTGAATTCATGTCCAAAAATGACTTCAACTTTTAAATGTCTTTTTGCAACTGCAGCTTTTCTTTCCCTTTCAAATTTCAGCCAATGATGTCCAAATGCCAATTGATCTTTTACTTGGTTTACATCAGTATAGCTGTTACTTTGAACTAGTTATAATGGACCATCACTGGTTCCCTTTAAGCTCTATTTGCGGGGAATTCAAGGATACCGTTGATGACAAAATCTAGTCTACAAGCATGTCGCATTATATGTCTGCTAGATCTTTTCATTTTATTGGATCATATCAAACACATTATGCAGCTAAGCAACTAAGGAGGGCTTAAGTTCAAGTAGGTGCTTTGAAGCCTTTTCATGTGATAAGCTATCGATGAATGATATAGTGTGCTGATTGAAGGTCTCAAAATAAGACAAGATAGACCTAAATTAGTGGAGGGAGATTGTCTTACAAGACCTTTAGATTACAGAATTTTTCTCATTCTTTGTAGAATAGATGTGGATTTTCATTCTTTGTGTATTTTTTTATATCTGGACTCTCCTTTTGATCAGAAAGTTATACCAGGACATATCTCTTTGAGTTGTCTTATTTGGGGGTCTCTCATTCTTATTGAAAATAAAAATAAAAATTTAGGGTCTCTCAAATGATTTATAAAGAAGCCACGAAACCAAAGGCATTGCTCTATGTAAGAAATGTAAGTTGCCGACTTACAAGGACTAAACTGGAACATCTGCAGTCAAGAACTTTGTGTGCATTGATTTGTACAGTTATTTCTCCTCTTATTTGATTATGTCTCTTTAATCAATTCATCTCCTTGTCACTATCAGGATTACTATCTATTCTTCTTAGAAGCATTATTTTTTTTCTCTTGGGAGTGCCTCAAGCTACTGCCATAGGCTAAGTGTTTTATGGTTCTGAGGAGATGTATAAGTCTCATTTGAACAAGAAATTAGTTAGAAATTGGTGGAAGTAATAGAAAAGAAGCTGCAATAGCTGTTTATAGATGCCACCTATTGAAGTAGCAAATCCTCCTTCCATTTTGTGTTGGGCTACAAATTTCAGTTTGTTTAGTTCACATTCAACTTGTTTAAGACATGCTGAATCATCTAATATGTTGATAGGTGAAGTAAATGATGGAAGCCTTTCCAAGTTTAGCTACTGCAAGAGATTACCTACATCAAGGAAACTATTTATTCTTAGACTCAAAAAATAAAAAACCAAAGAAAAGAATATGATGGGCTTATCTAATAATCTCAATGAGCAGTACTTCTCTCTGCTCAACTTAAAGTAATTGTTTCTCCCTGTTTATACGATCCTCCTCTGCTCGTCTTAATCATTAATTTCAATGAACAATACTTTTCTCTGCTTAACTGAAAAATCGAAATCTTTGCTCGTTTATAAAATCCTCCTCTGCTCTTGTCTTTGTTGTTTCTAGACTTGAATTTTGTAGTGTCCTCTTCTTTTGACTACTTATGATGTTTTAGGGACTAATGTGTTTCCAATTGGAATCAGGTGATGCCAGTAGAAAATGCTCCACTTATATGGACTTGCAACAACATACCCAGTGATATCCCACAAGTGGGGTCTGGGGAGGGTAGATTGTACGCAGACCTTACCGCTACCTCGTAGAAGTAGAGAGGCTGTTTCCTAGTTATATGGACTTGCAAATCGTAACATTTTGTGAAACTAATTTTTGGGGAAAAATGTGAGCGTTGCTATCTGTCTAGTGTCTATGTTCCTTCCAATCAGGTTGAATTTGGAGCAAAGTCCGTTTCATATCATAGGCCTCGTCCGTTGAAAGAATAAAATATAAAAAGGAAACAACTACGTCAGACATTTTCCAGGACATGTGAGGGAACTTCTGAGTTCTGACTCTAATATGTTATATTAGGTGTTGTGTCTGTGCTTCCTAATACTCTTCTTTGCATCTTATTTGGATGCTTTAGCAGCTCTACCTAGATTCTTGGACTACTAATCTACTGAGACATTTCAAAATCTGAATGTTACTTTGGTTTTCAGTCCACACTATTTGTACATCAAGCTTGTTTGGATCCTTTGCACCTCTTAATTCTACTTAGAGTCCTAGAAAACGAATATACTGTCCCACTTGTTCTGCTTATGTTAATGTTATTGGTCATTTTCAGGACAATGATTTTTGGTTGATTAGAACTCATCAAATTTGATTGATTTCCCTTCTGATTTAACAACAAAAAGAGCCCAAATTGGCCGTATAATCTTTGTTGTTGAATCAGGAAGTCCCTAAATTTTCCTAACTTTAAGGAATGGTATTTCTTCCTATTTTTATGTTAAGTTTATCTAACGATAGATCAAACTACTGAAAAATTGCACAGCTAAGTCACTTCGATATATGGGACAACTGAAGATTAAGAGATATTGAAACCGTTAGGTGCATGAGCAAAGTAGGGCTCATGTGGTGAACTAGTGCCCTTAAGCTCATTATTTTTCTGGGACAGACTATATAGAGCTCCTTTACTATTGGCTACTGTTGATGTCTTATACAGTTGGCAGTTCTTTCTCTACTCTGTTACTGCCCCACCTGCTATAGTCACAAAGGAAAATTCAGGAAAAAGAAATATGCTCGTCTTCTACTTATTAAAAAAATGGATATGGTTATTTCCAAATCGTCACTTTCCTCTTGTTTGAGCAGTCAATGACTGACTTATTCAATCCATGTTGTCAGTTTTGATGTGGTAAAATTCTCTGGATTTCTCTAGCTCAAAAACATTTAGAAAATGATTGCTCAAATATATTCATAAATCCTTGTGGTACTTCCATGTACTCTTTAGTTACAGGGTTGTTTCCTTTACTTCAGTATCAACGTAGGAACCGAATCTACAAAGAGGAGCAGCGTCAGTTGAGAGCTGCTTCACAAAAGAAAAAGGAAGGTGAAGATGGCGGTGGTGGTCATCACTGACCTTCATTCTTGATCAATCATGGTTTTATCAACCGAAAGACATGGAATTAACTGTATGTCATTTTGAATTTTGAAATAAAGAATTAAATCAGTTGCATTTTCTGTGAGCTGGGATCATTGAGATAACTCTGTTCAGTTTGTTTCTCATGTGGCCTTTGTTTTGTTGGTGATATGCAACATATGTTTTAAGGGCACATTTGCTTCTTTAACATTGGCACTGGACTTATGATATATCAGTTCTTTCTTGGTAACTATTCGCGACGATCCAATCTCAAAGCCTACTTAATGAATAGAATGATAGGATTTTGTTACGAGGATTTTTCGGAAATAGCTTCTTTATCTCTATGAGGTAGTGGTGGTCTGTGTATATTTTACCCTCTCCAGACCCCACTTGTAGTATTTCACTGAGTATGTTGTTGTTGTTATTACCTATTTTGATAAATCCATCCTGATACAATATAGAATGATGTACCCTTTTGCCTAAAGAAAATGAATATTGACTCTTTAAGTTCAATACAGTAAGTGCTTATTTATTAGTCTCAACTCCAAAGTTATTGGTAGAAAATTAATGGGTTGAACAAAAACTACCAAACCTAGTATACAGTTCAACTACTCAAGAAACTCTCCCATTATGTTTTAAGCATTTACTTATATATAAACTATAGATACAAACAATTGACACACACATTGTACGCTCTTTTCCATGCATAAACAGTATGGCTAATTGGATGAGCACTTGCAATTCAATCCATAGTACAAGAGTGTCCCCAGTTTTCCCTTGTGAGTGTGTAAAGAGTGAAAGCTTTAGATCAATCAATGGAGTATACTATAGTACTGGAGATTATGAATATTGGCAGTCCAGAAGGGCATTTCTGAATAGCTACCATTTTACCAGAAGGAAGATGAGTGTGAAGGATTTGTTGAAGAGGTTGTATGAAAAAATTAGTAAGATGGGCATGTCTGTATCTCCTGAAGAAGTTTTAAAGAGGAAGATTCGTGTTAAGGTTTACAAGTTGACATTGGTTTGGTCTAAGCTTTTTATTGCTAAATGCTATGTACCTTGTCCCTATAAATATTAAATACCCATAGGTATCTATAAACACATGATATACACGTGTTATGGAATATAATATGTTTGAAATAGTATTTTCTTTTTTTGGGTGAAATTTGTGCGTGTGTTTGTCATTAATGAGATCGTATGATTGAAATAGTTTTCTGTGATTTTTGTCTTGTCCAGAACAAATCATATTGTCTTTGTATGCTTAGAAAAGGTTCATATTTGTCCTTTGCGAACTATACGAACTATTTTTCTTAGTAAAAGGATAAATATGACCTTTTCGCGTAATTTTTCCCCCTAATTAGATTACAATCACATTATTTATCATAATTATAATTTTTCATATTTATTCTATTGAATTATCTGAGATGAGGGTTTTCATGAAACCACCTCTCTATTTCTATGATAGTGGTAAGATCTGCATACATTCTCCCTTTCTCAGGCTCTACTTGTGGGATTTTACTGGGTATGTTGTTGTTGTTGTTATTCTATTGAATTACCTAATCAACCAGACTTTAGCCCTTTAACTATCCTTTATAGTGATAATAATTTAAAAGAGTTACTCTCTTCATTTTAATTTTTGTGGCATTATTTTAAAAATAGATGAAGATTGATGAAGTTTGTGGTGCAAAACACTCCTAAACAATTTGTGTGATTATAAATTATTTCATGATAAAAGAAAAATTTTAAAATCAAATTGTTTTAGTTTATAGAAATGTACGTTTTCAAATAACGGATTAAATAAATGAGCGTGTTACGTAAAATAGAAATGCAAGACTCCGATGGTGTGCTACAAGTAGCTACAACTTTTACTGAAGGAGTATTCAAGATACATGAATATGGAATAATTAATATTTGAATAATTAATTCCTGCATAACTTCTAATATCTGCATAAATAATAAATAATACACTAATAAATAATCTTTACATTACTAATATCTCTATTAACTCAAATCAGCTACCAATCAACTCCTTATTAAGTTTTTAATCGTGATTTAAGAATTTAGTGATTTTTGAAGTATCTAAATTTTTTTGGGGTTGTATTGAAAACAGTTTGGATTGCTTAGTGTATTCAACAAAATTGAATGCTTTGTTAGTTTCTCCTGCCAAATATTGGGGTTCTGAGCCAGAAGAACAACAAATTAATTTAAAATTTTCAAACGAACAATTTTACTTTTTTGACCAAAATGATAAAGGCGCAACAGTCACTGTGCCTTACCCGTATTAGTTAACATCTATTGTCACGGAGAGATGAATCTCGCTCTAATTTATAATTTTTAATAAAAAAAGAACTGGTCCTTTCTTACCTCATCAGGTGAGCCTAAGAGAAGCGTAAGTGTATGTAAGCCTAAAAACTATCATTTCTATTAAATATGATACCACCTTTAATTTAATTGAACTACAAAAAATAGCCAAAAGCGAAGACAACCTTCTAGGTCCCTCTTGATATTGTGCGGAAGCCCCTTTTTCTTCTTCAACTTACTTTCCTGCTTTTCTTACCATGGCTCGTTTGACATAATTGAAAAGAAAGATTTCCTTTTGTTATCGATCTTCTTCCCTTGAATGTTGTTTTAGATCTTCTTATGCAAGATGTTTATCAAACATGGGATCAGAATTCAATTTGAGTCGAACTAATCTACAAATCGAATAAGCTTCCCTTGCATGCAATAATGTGGTGGTATTCTAATTCAAAGTCAATATTCCCCAAATCATGCGAGAAAATTTTCCCTCACACGACCTAGCATATAGAAAAATTATTACTCCTCATCAGCCGAATAAAATGGGGACCTGCTCATAGGGGAATAAGGAAATTTGGTTAGAGAAATACGAAAGCGAAAGCCTATAGGGTCATTGCTGTAACTGAATAACTAGTATTGAAAACCAACTTTACATTAGATTATTTGGTGTTTTGATAATTCCTACCTTATTGACGATAACTTCTGTGTTTGTTATTGTCTTCATTGTTGCTCCTTTACCTAATGAAAATCTCTGTTTTTCGATTATAATTCCGTGCTTTAGTAATGCATTCAATGGATTATGCCAATAATTGAGAGCGAGAGAAGGCATGCAACTTCCATTTTAAGGGACCATAGACGTGTGGGAAGGATCTCATTGCATAGTAAGATGTTATCATTTTCATTAATATCATTAGCACTTCTTGAGAAAAAATCAATAGGTTTGGACCCAATAGCGAGCAACATGAAGCACTCTAAGATAGGACATGCTCTATTGCATATTATCCCGCTCAACCTAGCTAAAAATACCTATTTAAGGTATTTTTAGATAGAGCTGTCCCACCTTAGTAAGGTGGTTAAAGAGGAGATCGTAATTTTTTCACCTCTGAATTAGAATTATCTGGGAGGAAATCCATCCCCCATCAATCTGGCCTCAATCCTCTTTTTCAAGAAAAACTGTTCCTCCAGGATATCCAAAAATATTAGAAGGTGGTGCCTGGACTCATTTCTTTTGGTAAAATAGAAGGACATTCTCTATTGAGGTGGAATCTTTTAACGACTGAAAGAACACTCTATTAGTAGGTCAGGATAATTTTCATATAGAGTCGCAATCCTGCTTTATATGAAATACTTAACACCTAACAATCACATGACACCTTTCCATCTATGCTGAAGTTTTTGAGACTGAGAGCTTAGGTTAAGATCCTGAAAAGTATAAAATGCAGTAAAGATATTGATGAAGTATAAGCCCTAGCAAAAACGAAGGTAATATGCATGCAAGCAAGCAAGCAAGTTCGACTCACAAAAATGAAGGTAGTAAGCAAGCAAGCAAGCAAGCAAGTTCGAATCACAAACTATCAGCAAATTAAGGACTGATCCTTTGTCACCTATACTGTTGTGAGGCAAAAAACAAAGAAAATCAACAGGAGAAGAGATAGAAGCGGCAAAGGCCTAATCAATTTCTGGTTCACAACAACAACAACATTACCCCAATGCCTTAAAAGGCTCCAGCCCATTGCGGGGTAAGGGGGTCGGATGTACGCATTCTGACCCATATGTTTAAAAAATATAGCAATAATCGGATGTACGCAGCCTGACTCCTATGTTTAAAAAACATAGTTCGACTGTTTCCGGATGACTCATGATGAGCATGAAATTTGCCTGCTACTTCACAATTTGTGAAAGAAGCGCAGACAGTTTAAAGAGCTATTTTGCTTTATTCCATCATACCCCAAAGCAAAAAAATAGTGAATCTTTGGTTCTATCCAAGATTGATAGAAAATAATTCACAAATTCTTCTATTTCAATAAAAGACGTGTATGGGCTCGCTTTAAAGACAACCAGAAACTATTAGCACAAGAATAAGGTATTCATAAGGGTTCCAAGCTTTAACCCACTTTTTGAGCAACTTGCTTATATATTGCTTATAAATCGATAAAAAAGGAAATAGCACAAACAAGTTGATATTTAGGGAGTATAAAATTTACTATCAATATATAAGCGGAAATAAGTAGGCAACTCACGATCGACTTGCCCAGTTCAACTGTCTGCTTAAGTAGGCAACTGATGATTGATATGTCTGCTTTAACTGCTTGCTTACTATATTGTTTTTATTAATTATTTCATCAGCTGCTTCAACTATGATTTTATAATATTAACCATAATAGATCATTTTTTCAGGTACTTCAACTGTGATATTACTATATCACACTAGTCAATTATTTAAAATAATGTAAATTTAAAAATTAAGATTAAATCAACACAACATGATAAATTAAGTCTTTCTTATTAAATTAGACAAATAAAATTACATAACTATTTTAATATCTTTCAATGATTATATTTGTGCCAAAAAGAGAAATACTTTTAAGTAAGTATAATATAAATAATAAAGAAATTTATGTATATTACTTGAAATTATATAAAAAGTTCTATAAATCACAATATTTACCAAATTAAGAGATATATATAAAATTTAAACGATTCTTGAAATTTTATCAATACAACAGAAAAAGTAACATATATTATTTAAAATTTATGTAAAACATACTATAATTTACAACAGTGAAAAATTTAAAATATTTAAAAAATAAATAAAATTTTGGTTGATTCTCAAAATTTTAATGTGCAACATAAAAATGAAATAAAATAAGTAATATATATTATTTAAAAATAATATAAATATATTATAAATCACAATAATTATCAATTTAAAATATATTAAAAATCTATCAATATCACATTAATCAATATTTTTTTTTATGTTGGCTCGTGCAGACTTTTGTAACTACTGAGGTCATTAGTGCCAATAACCCAAAAGTAAGAAGTGAGATGGAGTAAGTGTAAAAGTTCCGACCCATATAAGAATTATCTAAAATTCTAGGGTTGGAAAATGCCATTTTCCCAAATTTAAAGCATCCTGTGATCTTCTCGTCTTCCAAATATGAACACTGAATCTGGAGTTCCAAACCAAAAATTCTCCCAAAATTTGACAATCTGAACTCTGAATCAACAAAAGTTGTAAATTTTATAGCCATTGATGAGTTAAGGAAGTCAAAATTTTTGAAAAAAAGATTAGAAACAATGGTGAACAGAGGGCATACTCAGTACAGGACAACTAGAAGAACATCACATTTCTCATTCGCTCTCTACATTTTCCTCCTTTTTGTTTTCTCAATGTTCCTATTCTTTTATTACTCTGAAGATATGGTGGAGGATGAACAAAAGCCTCTCTTAGCATCCGAGAAGAAGGAGGAGTCTGAATCCGAAGAGGTTGGTATTTGTTTGTTTTCTGTGAAATTGATTAAAGTTTTCATTTTTTTTGGTGATTCTGTTGTTTTGTTTTGATTATATTGCGTAATTTATTGATGGGTGTTTGTGAATTTGGTGGTTTGTTCTTATCTTTTGTACTTTGGCCCGGAGAGTTTCTGGATATGTTGTTACTTTCTGAGAATTTGACTTCTTATTGCATGTGGCGGAGTTGAAATTTTATTGAGCAGGTTCGGAATATAAAAGTAAACACACGAAGAAGCTAAATGGTGTTCAACATCTACTATTATAGTAAAAAAATTACTTTTGACCATATATAAATGATAGTGTTTTCTGCTGAAGGGGGTTTGGATGAATCCTTGGCTCTTGTTAGCTCCACCTTGGGGTCTAGTGGTCAATGAAGTGGGTTGAGCACCACGAGGTTTAGGTTCAATTTCCAGTAAGTGATTCCATTTAGTGAGGATGTCTTCTTTTGACTTTTGCAGAATGAAGACAATTCTGTTTGGGAAGCTTCAAATAGCCATGGTTTACATCCATGTATCAAGCCAACTGCAAAATACAAAGGTTAGACTCCTCTACTATAGCTTGTGCTTCTTCTGCTATCTGCTAGTTAAACATGAAAAAGGTGTGTCCACTGCATTTTGGGACCACTAATATAATGTTCTTTTATGTTGTACTACGGAAATACTCGAGTTTCTCAAGATCTCATATTTAGATTCTTTTATTAGGGATGGGGTGGGGGTGGGGGTGGGGGTGATTTCATTGTTATTTTAGAAACAATTTTATTTTATGTTGTCTCTTATGGTTCTAACAGTTCATGCCTGTGTTAGTTTAAGGCTGAATCAACACATTTCTCTCTCTCTCTCTTAGATATGCACCACTTCATGTACAATATGAACCTCTTGTATTGTGCATCTTTTTACGTGGGAAGTCTTATGAAGTATTTATCCTTGTTGCCAGCTGCTCTAGGATGGAACCGCTACTTGACTGTCAAATGTAATGGTGGATTAAATCAAATGAGGACGGGTGTAAGTTTGATCTTTCCTTAGATTTCTAATTTCCATTTTCTGCATGTTACATAATCATTCTTGTTTATAAATCATAACTTCAAAGGAATTGCTTTCGTGCTATTCTGCTACAGGTAGACGAGCTAAAGTTAAAGGTCAGCTCAAACTTGGAAATGCTAGTGTGCATGTAGTAACTTGTATACAGTCTACTTGCATATTCCTAGGGTTTCATATACCAAGTAGGCATGATAAACGATGAACCATTATATAACCTTCAGCTTAGAAATAGATATTAAAGTAAAACACATTAAAGTGGGTCATTAAAGTCTATACGCTTGTCGGAATGAACTTTATGTTAAAAAATAGCATTCATAGAAAAAAAGGGGTGGGGAACCGGTAAAGATAACAAGAAAAGCAGTCCCATACAAAGCTTTTTTATCTGGAAGGAAATAGATAAATGATACACTAGCATTTTGATCATTCTTTAAATTTGAGACATATTTGGGATACTGGATACAGAAAAGCACTTTTCTCATTTATATTTTTTGTCACATAAAATAGTCGTAACTTGTCATATGAGATGGGAATTAGATTTCTGAAGGACCTAAAACGTCGTTCCCAGCAAGAACGAAATAAAGCATGATTGTGAGCTGGGAATAGTCTTGGAGAGAAATGACAGATCTGGACCATGTCTACCAGTTAAGATTGACCTTGCTCAATCTTATCAGCTTGATCTCCTTCTCTATTCATGGAAAGTTAAATAAGTAGTCCAGTTTCTGTGGCATCATAGAAAATGACATGTTAATTTTGTAAGCTAACTTCAAAGCGTCAAAACCCAAACATGGCAAAAAAAACAAAATGGTATTTTTAAAACAGAGTCGCGACCTAATTTTTTAAGGAAATTAAGAAAACCTTAAATTCTAAAAACAGATCCTAACAGAAAATCTTTTCAAAATTTCAAAGATCTAGTTAAAGGTTCTTATTAACATTTCCAGAAGGTTTTAAACACTCTCAATGCCCGCTAACTCACAATTATCCATTGATTTGACTAAATAATTATTTGTCTAACTTATTTGATTGAAGAACTTCTTGATCTTTTAATAGGTGAAAGGAAAAATTCCTTTTACATTTAGCTGAAAAGAAATGCTCTTTTGAAATTCTCAAGTCTCAAGGCATCTGAATTAATTTTAAACTTCAGTATTTAGGACAATTAAAATTAAGAGGAAACCTAAACAAAACATAGCAACTCAATGGGGGATTCTAAGTTAGAATGAAATGTTAGAATATAATACAACGAAATAAAGTAAGAAGAGAATTTTAAATTGGGTTCCTGAGGCCAAACTTTGATACTACCAGATAATCTTCAGGCTTATCCTCAAAGAAGAAGGAAACGTGTTCTGAATTTCTGGAACTCCCACTTTGAATATCAAAACATTACGGGGCCTAGCCTATTTTCTGCTCATGCTGATGTTGTTTTGACCTTTGCACAGATTTAATTTCCTTTCTCGCACTGTTTGAGGTTGATTCAAAATACATGTATTGGGGTTTCAAGCCAACATGGGATATCCAAACGGTAGATGGAGCCCAGCGAACTCATTGATTCACATGCATTGCAATAAAAATAAGGAAAATCAGAAAATGCCGAAAATGATTGCCGTAACTTAATGTCATGCAATGCTTATGATTTTAAAAATTTGAATACGAACTCCATTCTTTGACCATTTTGGAGCTTAGAATCTATATCCAGGTAATGAAATTATGCACCATACATATAATTGGTTCATATGTGTCGAATAAGCAACCAGGAACTTATCATGTGTTTAATTCAAATAGAGTATTATGCTAACTAGCAGAATTAGTTTCGTCAAGCTGAAGTTACAGCCATACCAAATTCTATAGGTCACTAAATTAACTTCAAATTGAACATATCATAAAAATAAGAGTTCATCTGCTCTTAAATTCTATAGGTCACTAAGTTAACTTCAAATTGAACATATCATAAAAATAAGAGTTCATCTGCTCTTAATCCACTTTAAAAGGTACAAGATCAAGTACTTTGTAAGGAATTGACATAAAGATTCGTTTTTTAATAGTATGACTGTATGACTGTTGCCTGTAACAAAAGAATACAACATTTATGGCGGCCAACATAGCATAACATAAAGGTAGTGGCAAAGAGCCTTAACATTTCTAACATATAAAGTGTTTGTTTGGACTGAACATATGTCCTCTGGTTTCTATCACAGAAGAGAGAATACAATTACATTCTTTAATAAGCAAGCAATTAACTCCTCATTGGTGGTTGTCAATGAGGATGTGGATAGTTGATGGTGGAAAATTGTTTGTGGGACTAGTTTTGTTGAGATCTCTATAGTCAACGCTGATTCTGATCTTGTGATCTTTCTTAGGTATGGAAATGATGTTGGCTGGCCATGTTTTATTTTTTTTTTAATAACCGAGAAATCTGTCTGTGGCCCTCCCTTTGGACCAACCACAACCTTCTAAACTCGGTAGATAATGGGCCTGCCCCTCTACTCTTCTCAACTTAAATACCAGGCTTCGCTTTGCATGGTGTGGGGCTTGAACCTGTGACCTCAACCACAAATCCTCCTCCCTTTGCCACTTGAGCTAGGCCTTGGGGGCTGTTGGAGACAGTATTTTGCCACTTTAAGGCTCTTGCTTGAAGCCCTAACTATCATTTTGTCAACTTTGACTAGCATCTCCCTTGTGAAGCAAGCTTTGTTTCCACCTCAATAATCTTGATGATTGTGGCTTCCTTAGTCCGCCCCACCTTTTTGGTTTCCTCTTAACGTCGGGATCTCCCGATCGACCCTCTCCATTCTTTTTAATAGAGCTTCTCTGGCTTCCTCGATTGTTGGATTCAAATCTCTCTTCATTTTGAGGTACCAGTTTCGAAAAAAAAAAGGTCTCTCCAATTCGGGTGGCTAGATCAACCTTTCCTGAGAGGGAAGAGTAGGGTTTAGGAGTCTGAAAGAGTGAATAATTTGGATTTTCGGAGAGACTTGGGCAGGACTCAAGGATATTTGGTCTGATTTTGTTGTTATGTGTTTATATATATGCTTAAAAAGCTCAAGAAATAAGAGTGGACTAACTTTGCTGTGAACAAAATAACATATAATCACACAAGACAATTTTATCAAGTAACATGTAAACAATTTATACTATGCCCTAAACTTGTCACCTTTTTGTGCCAAAAGTGGGCTAGCAAATCGAAGGACATAAAGGTGGGCCTAGTTGAAAGCAAAATACTTATATTATATTTGGGAAGGAGGGTAGCAGTAATAAACTCAGTGTTGGACTTCTTACCCACATATGTGATGTCTCTGTTCCCCATTCCTGCTAGTGTGGTGAATAAACTGAATAGATTGACAAAGGCAATAAGAGAGGGGGAGGGGGTAACAATCCAGTGAAATGGGAGGTGGCTCAGTTAAGCAAAAGTCGGCAGGTATGGGAATCAGAAATTTGAAGATCCAAAATAGATACTGATGAAGTGAATGTGGAGCTTTGCTGAAGGTGAAAAAGCTCTCTAGAAGGAAATGATCATACATAAGTTTGGTCAAATAAGTAAATGGTGTTCCATGGAGGTAATCTGTCCTTATGGGATGGCCGTGGAGGGCAATCAGAGCCTTATGGACAAAACTGCAGGAAAATTCCAGAATAAAAGTGGGGAATGACTTAAAATCAGGTTCTGGAAGGATATCTGGATAGTCAAATACCTATACAAGAGATTTATCCTGGCCTTATGGTACAATGCAGCAATCCTGACGTAACAATCTCTGAATGCTGGTCTGATTATGGATGGAATTCCAACTTTAGAAGACATCTCAATGACTGGGAAGTGGAGAGGCTGGTAGTTTGCTGAACGAAGTGGATACCTTCTCTGGCATCACAACGGAATCTGATCTCCTAAAATGGAACATTCAGTGGATGGAAGATTTTCTGCAAACA
Source organism: Solanum ossicruentum (assembly GCA_025774065.1). NCBI lineage: Eukaryota > Viridiplantae > Streptophyta > Magnoliopsida > Solanales > Solanaceae > Solanum > Solanum ossicruentum. Next base: position 1,002,661 of record JAOTQR010000007.1, on the reverse strand, counting down.
GATTTTACAAGAGGGAAAAGTGTCACACGAGGAAGGCCTGAGGATATGGAGGAATGTATGGAAAAACATTGCACCTACCAAGGTGAAATGTTTCACCGGGTTAGAGTAAAGAGGGAAGGCCACTTATGAAGTTCCGTAAAAGAAGGGGAGAGTAGTGGTGACTTGTTTTTTTGTGCAATGAAAAACTGGGGAGACAAATAACTGTCTTTTTTTGCATTGCAAGTTAATTGCCCAATTGTGGAATTTGTTTTTCAGTCTTGTGAAGAATGTATGGACATGCCTGAGAATACAACTGTTTGGATTAGAAGAGGGGGAAGCAAGAGCTAGAAAAATGGTGGAGGATGATGCCTTCATGAATTTGGCGGACAATATGGAAAGAGAGGAATGAAAGATGTTTTAAAGATAAGATTAAGTCCATCCATGATGTCAAATGGAGTTGCTTGATGACTTTGTTTTTTTGGTGTAAATAAAATTGTATGAAGGAAACAGAAGAGTTGTTTGATTTCCTAGTAGCATTATAATTGAGGGAGGTCAGCAGTCCCTAATTGCTGAGGAATATAACACTACTAATTATTAGGAAGTAGTCTACATCTGGTTTTGGCAAAATAGCTGAACTAAAAAATAAGACAAAGGCTGAGATGATTGGCGAGAGAATCTAGCTTTTATTGAAGAAGTACAACTTGAGAATTATATAAGTTTTCTTCTTTAGTGAAGATGTAGTCATAGCTGAATTACTAATAGCTAATTCCTTCGGTAAGCTTCTACAACAACAACAACATACCTAGTAGAATCCCACAAGTGGGGTTTGGGGAGGGTGTGATGTACGCAGACTTTACCGCTACCACATAGAGGTAGAGAGGCTGTTTCCTGTTTCGGCAAGCTTCTAAGTTTGCTAATTTGGTTTTCATTGGTAAGGTGATTATTCCATGATTTCAGAAGTGCTGACTCATGAATCATTATGTTGTTGGATGTAGTCACGGCTGATTATTGAAATGTCATTCTGGTCATGTAGTCACGTCTGATTATTGAAATGTCATTCTGGTCATGCCCTTTCTTTAAGCAAACGTGTCCACATATTTATTAGTTAATAAAGTACTTTCCTCTTCAGTCTTAATTTGTCATTTCACTTCGTTGTTCTTACAGATAGCTGACATGGTGGCAGTGGCACATGTGATGAATGCAACTTTAGTAATTCCTCAATTGGACAAGCGTTCATTCTGGCAAGATTCAAGGTCATATTTTGTTCTGTACTATATATCTTACAATTTCACATGGCTTCTTATTCTTTCAGTGTTTATTTATGTAATGTATTGATTAGATAGGTGATCTCCTTATATGGACTTGGGAAATTCTCTCCTCATGAGCTAGATTTTGAGGTCGAGTTAGGTCTAGATTCATTTTTCCACATGGTATCAGAGAAGGGCCCATCACACCCAATGTTTAGCCTCCAAATTAAATTGCCCGCATTACAGATGTTTGGTCTACTCATATGAACTTAGTTAATCCTCCTCTCATGAGCTAGCTTTTGAGGTTGAGTTAGGCCCAAGATCCATTTCTTTGAAGTTGAGACTCTGGGAATTTTTTCTTGGTTCTTGTAGCATCTGATGAGTGCTTTATCTCTATCAACTTTTTTTTAAAAAAGTTTTTACTTTATCTAACATACTTACTCTTATTTGTTCTAATGGGCTAATGTACAGTACATTTTCAGATATATTTGATGAGAACCATTTCATCAAAGCATTACAAGGAGATCTCATCATTATTAAAGAGCTTCCCAAAGAAGTAGAATCTTTACCTCGAGCTAGGAAGCACTTTACGTCATGGTCAGGAGTGGGTTACTATGAAGAAATGGCTCAATTGTGGAAGGAGCATCAGGCATGTAAAATCTTCTTCCTATCCCCCCCCCGCCCCCCCCCCCCCCCCCCCCCCCCCCCCCCCCCCCCCTCCCCCCCTCCCTTCCCCTCCTCTTTCCCCCCCCCCCACCCCCCCCGT
>JAOTQR010000007.1:987140-1000659 GCA_025774065.1 Solanum ossicruentum | reverse complement strand
AGTTCGTCCTCCTCCCCCCCCTCCCCCCCCCCCCCCCCCCTTTTTTTTTTTTCGAAAAGGTAAATTATCTTAACCTCTCTCTTGCAATGGACCCCAAATCAAGAAATTGTTGCTACCTTGTTGCCCTTCCTTGCTGTCATGGAAGTTGTTAAAATGTAGGTGGAAGACCGTGGAACATGGTGTTGTTGATGAAGTTGTTATGATAATGTGTTCTTAAGTATTACATATACGTACGGATAACGTGTTAGTAGTGTTCATGGTGGTCTTAGCCAATCAGAATATTTCTCTCTTTTCAAACAACTTTTGCGCAACAAACCCTCCGATGTTTATATGAGGGTCAATTTTATAAATGGTCACCAAACTTTCTCTTTGTTGTATGAAAATCACTATACTATTTTTGTAAAAAAATCACTCAAGTATCAGGAAAGTCACTAAACTATTTTTAGTAAAATAAAAGTCTTAACTTTGCCCAAGTATCACAAAAAATCATTTGGAGAAAACAAGAGACATTTTATATGATAATTGGATAAAGTTGAATGACTTTTTGGTTACACTGAAAATTGTGTAGTGACTTTCTGTAATACTTGCTCAAAGTTCAGTGTTTTTTGGCTACGCCAAATAGTTTAGTGACTTTTTTTTTCATACTTAAGCAAAGTTGAGTGATTCTTTTTTTTTTGGTTAGCTATTTTCTGCAACATAAAAACTGCAGCTGTCCATAATTACAAAAGGGAATATAGGAAGATGTTCTGAACTAAAAACTACTTACACGGATCGTAGAACATCATCTAAGGATTCTATATCTTCCATATATCCTTGTTTACACCAAAAATAGAAAAGGGCCAAATACTTCATCTTCACTTTCTGGATAGAGCTAGCATTGTCTTCAAAGACCCTTTTGATTTCTATCTTCTCAAACTGTCCACCAAATGCAAGTAGGGACAATCTTCCATCTTTCTTTCTGTTTCTAGTGAGTGTTGTATTCGTTCCAGCACTTTCAAGTGTATCTCTTGGCATCACCTGCATGATTCCCTTTAAATTAAGGAAAATCCTTCCAAGGTGGTCAGTAAACTTGCAATGGAAAAAATGGATGGTTGATTGTTTATATTTCTTCTCCACACATGTAACATCTAGAGCATAGGTGGAAGCCCTTTTTTCCTAAATGTTCATGAGTTATAACTTCTTTGCTGGCCACGAGCCAAGTGAAACAGAACCTTGAGAGGAATTCTGACTTCCCAGATTAGTTTCCAGGGCGAACAACTAAGCTGGTTGTTGGAATGATTAAACTTGACTTGACTGAGAATCTCCCTATTTTATCCACTTGCATACAATACTGTCTTCAGAGGCGGAAAGGTTCTAGAATAAGTTGAGTGTGTTGTAGAATTCTGCCAAGTTATCTATCTCTCAAGTCTCAACCATCAAAGGGTATTCTGAAGCTCAGGTTCCAGCCTTGATCATTCCAAACTTCTCCTACAGGGGCATCTCGCTATTGGTTCAGACCGAAGGTAACAGGAAAGAGTTGCTTTAGTGGGTGTTCACCTAACCAACTGCTTGACTTATTGTTATTATATTTTTTTAACAAAATAATAGTGGGTGACTTTGGTGCAGTAAAATAGAAGTTGAGTGACCATTCGTGAATCTATGAAAGTTGTAAGTAATATGTTAAGTAACTTCCATTATGTTATTCGATTTGATGGAAATAACTGACATCTTCACTAACTATTAGCAGAAAATAAATTAAAAAGCTATATGTGTACCTGGATCGGCTCAAGCTGGTGCTAACTGCTAACATATCCATGAATTACTGTAAAGTCTTGTTTGTTGAGTAGTCCTCACTGAGGAAAGTGTACACCATGTGTGGATTGTAAAATGCTCCTCCTCATCTTTTGTTGATGAGTTTTTTGTGAATACAAAGTTACCTTTACTAAAAAAAAAACATATCCATGAATTACTGCCAAAAACTTGCACATATCAATCAGTTGAAGCCTTGTTGTAAATGGAAGGTGTAATTGACCATTGGAATTTATTAGCTACAAAATTTTGTTACTTTTTTTTTAAATAGTCAGTTATTAAGGACCTTTAAATATTGTTAACTACTCTTAAGATGTCAGAGATAAACATTTATTCCCAAAGCTATGAAATCCTCGAGAGAATTTAATTTATCATTTCTTGGTATTATCAGCAAAATCTATTATCAGAAGGGATGCTTTTATTTTTATTTCCTTTTGTTTGTGGGACTTGATCCCATTTTTCTCTTGCCTTATCTACCAAATTGTATGTCTGAAAATGAAAGTTGGCTTATTGAATATTATTGCAGGTAATTCATGTTGCTAAATCTGATTCTCGCCTTGCGAACAATGAACTGCCTCTTGATATTCAGAGATTAAGATGCCGTGCTCTGTATAATGCTCTCCGCTTCTCTCCTCCTATTGAGAGACTTGGAAAGGTTAGAACTTAGAACCATCATCTGACAAATATGATCACAATTCGGGACTAGTACATCTTTTGGTGGCACACTACACTGAATATTTCTTGCTTGCTATGGCATTTCACTAAATCTTTTTCTGTCCAAGTTTCCTTGTTTAAGGATGGCATTCAAATTATGAAAATAATATATTCTGTATTAGGTGTAGGATTCCCATGTCAGTTCATGCAGTGCAAGCTCATCTACATCCTTTTATGATCTGGATCTCTTTTGCGAAGTAGACCTATAACTTCTCACTAAATATGGTTTGTTACTAACATGATGATGATACCACAGAAGCTTGTGGAGCAGCTGCGAACCAGAGCAAATAGATACCTTGCACTCCATTTGAGATATGAGAAGGACATGCTGTCTTTTACTGGTTGTACTTATGGTCTTACTGATGCAGAAGCAGAGGAACTTCGGCTAATGAGGTCTCTCCTATCATCACTATCATATGATTATGATTTTGCTATATATGTCTTCAATTGTGCTCACATTATCTGCATAAAGGAGCGATAATCCACATTCAGTCTATTTAATTTTCTGAGTCCAATGAGAAGTTGTTGTGTTGTGTCTCATTCATGGCCTGAAGGTTATTTAAGAATGGCCAAAAATTCTTTGATCACAAGTTTATACATACATGGTTACTTTTAGAGCTTTCAAATTGAGTTCTGAAACTTCAGAATCTCTTCTTCTGTACAACTTATTCATAAGCAAATACCCTTGAAATACATACTGTACTATGCATATAAAGATGTCATCTATGTTATTTTTAAACATTAAAGCATCTGGTGTCTTACACTACACCAAAATGATTTTTAGCAGCAATTAATTAATGGTGATGGCTTAATTGCCACTAAATATGGTTGGTTTAGAGGTAATTACTTGTAACAGTTATATTTTAGCACTCCTTGTAAATGGCACTAAAGCCTATAGAGACATTGGATCTTGTGACAATCAATTAATGCCGGTAAGGGCTTTAGCACTCTTTGTCAAGGTGTATATTTATTGCTACTAAAAGTTGTTTTAATTGTTGTGTTATGTGATAAGAAGATGTCACTTAAGACTTAAAAGGGTGAGTTATGCAGAGTAGTTGTTAGACCAATCACTGACTTTGTTGTACGGGGGACGAGTGTTGGCCTGTTAAGAACTCTCATGTTTGGAAGATGAACATTGCGGAAATGTGGATGTTGAGATGGATGTGTGAGCTTACTAGGAAAGACATGGTAAAAGATGAAGTCATTTTTGCCAAGGTGGAAGTGGCTTCCATGGCGGACAAGATGCGGGAGACGAGACTGAGATAGTTCGGACATGTCTAGAGGACGATGACTAGATACCCAAATAATGTGGTGTGGTGTGAGAGGCTACTTTTGGAGAGTCCGAGGAGAGGTAAAGGTAGGCCGAAGAAGTATTCCAGAGAGGTGGTCAGGCATGACATGGCAAGCTTTCTACTTACTGAGGTCATGATCCTTGATAGGAGATTGTGGAGGTCGAGGATTCGGGTAGTAGTAGTAAAATATCTCTCATGCTAGTAATGTTAGTATTATTTTCGGTATTTTTATTATTCTGCTATTTCTATGTTTCTCATTCTTAGTTTTATATTACTACTTGATGTCTCTTGTGCCTCTATTTTCTTACTATCCTGCTTTTGTTACTGCTTATGTTTTCATATGTTGTGTTTTTGATTTCTCTAAGTCGAGGCTCTACTGAAAACAACCTCTTTGCCTGCCAAGGTAAGGGTAAGTTCTTCATATGTTCTACCTTTCCCAGACCCTATTTGTGAGACTATACTGGTTATGTTGTTGTTTAGAAAGCAGCTACTACAACTTCATCTGACATCATTGTTTCTAGTAATAGGACAGACTCTGCTTACATCTTTTCACTTTTCTTCTATTGTTGCAATGATCTTTAGAATAACACCCAATATGTTGTATAATATCTGATGTTACTCATCCATAACTAGAGAAAATACAAATCATTGGAAGATTAAGGTTATCAACTCAACCGAACAGAGAATTGGTGGTTTCTGCCCTCTCACTCCAAAGGAGGTTGGATTATTTCTTCAAGCTCTTGGTTATCCTCCGTCAACATTGATTTATATTGCTGGTGGAAAAATTTATGGTGGTAACAATCGTCTCTCAGAGCTGAAATCGCACTTTCCAAATGTTGTTTTCAAGGTTTGAGTCTACACGTAATCATTTTGTCTGTCTTGCAGCTCAAAGTTCATTTTTTTTTACCTACCAAATCAAATGTCTTATTTATGGCAGGAAATGCTGGCAACTCCTGAAGAACTGAGAGGGTTTGCAAATCATGCCTCACAAACTGCAGCACTCGATTATCTAGTCTCTGTAGAGAGTGATGTTTTCATTCCATCACACTCAGGTAATATGGCAAGAGCAGTTGAGGGGCACCGAAGATTCTTAGGCCACCGGAAAACAATCACTCCAGATAGGTACTCAAGCAATTAATGAAAATTTCACAGTTGTTTCTCCTTTGCTATGACTTCTTCATCCCCGTTATTTCTTTTTTCGACCTGCTTAATTTTTTTAAAAAATCTTCCTTGAGCGGAGGTAAAGTCTGGGTACACTCTACCCTCTCTACACTCCACATTGTGGGATTACACTGGGTATGTTGTTGTTCACAGTTGTTTCTTGTTGGTAGAGAGTTTCAATGAGCGTGGTTTGCAAGTAAAATTTTTGGCTTGATTTTATCAATTAATTTTAGAAGGGTGATTTTTCAAGTTAAGCTTGGTATTTTTCTTTTGAGGTGTTACCATTGCCTTCATTTAGGACACAAATCAACCATCCTTCATATTTTAATGCTTCACAAAGAAGCTATGAGTAAACAGGGTAGAAATAGCTGAAAAGTTCACCTTGAAATGAGGAAATGCTTTGAGAATATGAAAGTTGGCCCCACTGTGACTGGCATGTTAGAAGTGTTGTTTGGCGGAAGCGGATGTAGAATATTAGTAGCGGGTTTATATGAATCTAGTACTTTCAATGCGGATCATAAATTTATGCGTAAAATTTACGAAAATTGCAACAAATAGTAGACATGAAACCCGTTACTTTAAACAAATAATGGGCTCAATTTGAAAATATTAAATATTGAACCCATAAAGCTTAAATTTTGGATCCATCTCTGCTGTTTGGAAAACAGTTAAGTATTCTCATAGGAAGAGTCATGAAGTCATTAGAACTGTTAAAATTAGATTGAGTTTTGTGGCCTTGGCCTCTTCGTCTACATATTAATAGCAACATAATTATCTGCTAAATCATGCAGGAAAGGGCTAGTTGAAATATTTGATAAGCGGGAAGCTGGTCAGCTTGATGGACCATCATTTTCACATCTTGTCAGGCATTTGCATAAGAACAGGTGATACATATGTAATGGCTACTCACATTATTGGTGCATTTGCTCATGTAATTGTTTCTGTTGATAGCTTATTCTCTCTGTTTTCCTTACTTGCGTATAACAATAAGCCCTAGGAGTAACAACTGGTAGGAAGCAAACCATTTTATGTTGGATATGTATCACCTCCCACATCGACTGTACAGGAGCTTCTAAAGGGGTTCATATGGTCAAACCCCCAGCACGCGTGCATGCACACGCACACACAAACACACATGCGCACACCAAAAAGAAGAAGAGGAGAAAACTTAGATTCTTTCACATAGTACGAGCACCAGAATTTGGTAAGTTCGTTACCTCACATATTGGTTCTCTCTCATAATCATTTTCTTTGCGTTCTGGTCAATGTTAATTATATATTTGTTTTATTGCTTTGGTTTGTCTTTCATAGCAATCGATCGAGCTACTAACTCCAGCCTTATGCCAGCATCCAGTCTGTTGAGCTTACTTTCTTTATTTCAAACTACCTTTCTTGTCTTCTTGAACTTATATCTTATCCCAAGTCCATTCTTTCACCTGTTGAACCTTAGTGAGATCCTTAGAATATAGTCGAGAGAAAAAAGATAAGAAAAACAAGGAAATCCAAAAATAAATAAGTTATCTTCATGTGAATGATTTTGGATTATTTACCTATTGTTTAAGATTTTGGTTTGATTATGATATTCACATTTTGTCATGGCACTAGTTCTTTGCATTCTGGTAGTACATATTAGATCATTCTAATTCAGGCCACATAAATCTTAATCTAAAGCTAGAAATCTTGTCAAAGTATTTCCAAAGAAAAACTATCAATTACTCATATTAAATTTTTTCCTTGATTTAATGGCACTTCTCAGCCTGTTTCTAGAAACTTATGTCACTAGTAAAGAACAACTGGTTGTAAACTGTTTTGGAGGGAATTGTAAAGCCTTCAACAATTATAACCATGTTTTTTGCTTGAGGACTGATAAATTCCAGACTTTTAATTAAATCATTACACTTGTTGCAATTTATAGGCAAGGTGCTCCAAGAAAAAGAGCTGGTGCCCCCCCGGGAGTCAAAGGTCGAGTAAGGTCAAGACTGGAAGAGTCATTTTACCAAAATCCATATCCAGAGTGTATATGCAGTTCAAGAACCAGAGTAAGAAAATAGTATGCTCACAGCCAGCAGGTCTCTCTTGTTCTGAGTCATCCAAATGTCTGAAATCATGTATTTTCTGCCATCTTATGCGGTTACCGTTTCTCTGTTCCTAATTATTTGTGGCCAATTTAGCTAAAAGAAGTTTCTTTTACATTAAACTATTGGTTAAGTCTCTTGGTACATATGCATTATGACTCTCTTCTCCATCGTTTGCCCACTCCCCAGTCCCTCTCCCACCAATTCTTTTTTCATTACTCATCTTTGTAAACAAATGATGGTATATTGGAATTAAGGAGTAAAACTGTTTTAAGGTATTGGTAAATTGCCTGTGGGGTACCTAAATCTTCAAAGTCACTCTTCTTTGTAGTTTTTATTTATTTATTTTTTGTTTATGAAGATGATTCATTAAAGGTATCAAGAAGATGCAAAAAGAGAGAGCGTTAGCCCCAATCTCTTCTTCCTAGTCTAATAAATTTTCATGCCATCGTATCCTTCTAATTTATGGCATGATCTTTCCCAACAACGAGAATGAACACACTGTTATAACAATGACATATCCAGTGGAATTTCACAAGTAGGGTTTAGGGAAGGTAAAATGTATGTAGATCTTACCACTACCTCATAGAGATAGAGAGGTTATTTTTGAAAAACGTTGTCTCAAAAATCAAGCCCCATAAGCAGAAGATACTAGATCACGAATACACTGTTTTCAATGGATTAAATATGAATTTCATAACAATCATAGGGAAAAAGGAAAATATTTAGTATACTCATGCCATCGTATCCTCCTAGTTTATCACATATAATAACCCTTGTATTTGCCCAACCAAAGATTAGACAATTGCACGATCATATTGGAGAATGAGAACGAGCATTCTCTTTCCAAAAGTATAAGTTCCGCAATGTGATTTCAATCTTTAGACTCTAAAGGGTACTAGTTTAGGGTTTATTTCTTCAGGTATGGACCGTTGAGCTGGGAACTTGGGAAGGACGCTAGCAACGCGCTTGGCTGTCTCAAGGTACTTTACATATTTGCAAATGAGGCCTTCTTTTGTAGCGCCTTCTCCATGGTTGTTCTCTTTAATGTCGGGGCAGCCTAGGCTCAACCCTTTCATTGGTGAGCCACAAAAATTGCAATTGTGATCTCTTCCTATTAGTGCCTCCTTGAAAGCTTTTTTCTTGAAAGTCCAAGCACCAGTCTTCCAGTTGAAATGGTACACAGGAAGGAACCTTTGTCCATAAATGGCTATGAATTCTAATGCTGCTAGAATGAACTCAAATTCTTCCTTGGACATGTAGTAGGGGAAACTGACCCTTGTCCATCCTGGCTTCACTCCAGTATACCCCTGTTACAAAGAAAACTCGTGTCAAGACTATCGAATAGAAAATTTTAGTGAACTACATATGTGAAGACTTACCATCGCAATTGCATCTTTGAATGCAAGAGACTGAGGTTCATCAACCTTGAGCAAGCTATGCCCATAGGGTCCTGCACAAGCACACCCTCCTCTAGCCTGAATGCCAAATAGGTCATTAAGCAGCTTAGCGACAAAAGGACCATGAAGGGGCTTATCTTTCTTGTTCCCTGTCTCTCTCCATAAGTAAAGCTCATTTTCTCCACCATTGCCATCGCCTGACCAAGAGTAAGTTGTTGTATAAATGAGAAAAGAAAGCACAGCTTGTCTCTTGGCTGTTACATTTCCCAAAATCCATATGTTAGGATTTGGGAGAAGCCTTTGTAGTGCAAGTTCAATGTAGGTGTGCTCCATTCTTTCAATCACTTTGTGACTTATGAACTCTTTCACCCAAAATGCTAGAGCTGTTCTCACTTTCTGAATGATTGGTGGTGTTCCAGCATCCTCTCTTTCTTCAATGTTCTCCACATAGAGTGTGTCCTGATAATATTGTGTAGCATGAATCTTTTAGCTTAAGAATTATCATGAGAGCGAAGCATCAAACAACAACATACCTAGTGGAATCCCAAAGTGGGGTCTGGGGAGGGTGCATATATTACCACTACCTCATAAAGGTAGAGAGACATTTCCTGGGAACCCTTGTCATAAAAACTCATAAGCAGAATAAACTAAATATGGAGAAAAAGGAAAGGAAAAGAAATGGAATAGGAAGGCGACTAATAAGGAAAGCATATGATAGTATGTAAATGCGATCTAATTAACATAATAAAGACGGATAATGATCACACCACACAAGATATAAAAGCAATGTAAAATACACACTAAAAGTAAACAAATATAGGACTACTAATGACAACATACAATGTAAATACATCACTACTCCTACTAACCTACTAATCACAATGTCAAATATCGATCTACCCCTACTAGCTTATTAGCCCTCTACTCTAATACGCAACCTCCACTCCTTTATATGTGTGGTCATGTCCTCGTTAAGATGAAGTTTCACCATATCTTTTCTGATCACCTCCTCCAATACTTCTTCAGTGTACCTCCGTGTAACCCTTAAATTCAACCTCTCTTACCTCATAACAGGAGCATCAATACTCCTTGAACATGTCCATGAGAGCCAAGCAATATTTATCTTTTCATGGGTCTATTGGAAACAACCTCAAGGAAAGGTAGAAGCAACGTCAGCGTATATCCTACTCTTTCCCAACTCGAAGCACTTAATTTAGTTTATAGTTGGTTGTTGGAAAGTCACATCATGATGCCACTAAATCTAAAGTCAAGTCAAAAAGAACTATTTAAAGTACATGACTTTGCCTTTCTGGAATTCTTTGTTGACTGATTTTGATTTTAGTCTAGTTATCAACTATCCCAAGTGTGTTATTTCTTTAGAAGGAAAATGACAAGAACCCCATGTCACTAATAAATGGCAGTCAAATACATGCAACAAATGCTATGAAAAAATTGACCAGAAGTCCTTATATAGTTCATAGGAAGTTTCATAATTGTGACACAAATACAGTTGAAAAGGACATTATTTTATAATATATTAAACCATTAAAACAACTTACCTTTTCATTGAAGGGGTTGACAAAATCAACAGTACCACCTCCACAAGTAGATGGAGGTGAAGTCTTCAATCTATAGAGTGCTTTGTTCATTACAAGAATTCCAGGTGTGCCTGGACCTCCAAGAAACTTATGAGGACTAATAAAAACTGCATCATATCCATCTATTTCTCCTGCTGTCATATCTATTTTTGCATATGGAGCACTGAAACAAAAAAAAATAGTTATCTTTTCGTGACATGGTATAAGTATTAAGTACTCTACTGTCGGTATATAGAAGTTAAACTCTAACCTTGCTGCAAAGTCAAAGCAAGCAAAGGCTCCATTTTTGTGAAGTAGACGAGCAATGGCTCTTGTATCCGAGTAAGTCCCAGTTACATTACTACAAGCTGAGAAAGACCCCAACAACGGCCTATTCGTAGACTTGTAGTACTCGAGGTGAATCCTCAAGGCTTCCATGTCTAGAAGCCCGTTTTCGTCCAATCCGATCTCCACAACCTCAGCTAAACTTTGTCTCCATGAAAGGATGTTTGAGTGATGTTCATAAGGTCCAACAAAGACAACCCATCTCTCCTTTGTTTCGTTGCGAAAGCATTTTGTGAGTACTTTTTCTCTTAGGATAGAAGGGACAGAAATCCCCATGACTTCTTGAAGCCTTTTAATGGCAGCAGTAGAACCTGAACCACAAAATATAATAGCATCTTCTTCTCCTCCTCCTAAGCATTTCTTCACATAAGCAGCTGCTTCATGCACTATTTTTGTTGTTTGGTGTCCTACGTGACTATCACTAGTGTGACTATTACCTGCACAAAATAATAACAATCGTTATTATTACCAAACTATTAACCTGAACCCTCTGGTTAAAGATGGAGGTATGTACGTAGATTCTATTTCATCACAACCTTTAGTGATAACACATTTAAAGGTAAACATACCATAGAAAGGAAGAACATTCTTGATGATATAGTTTTCGATATAGTGAAGACCTCTCCCAGATGCAGTATGATCAGCATAAGTAAGCCTACGTTTCCCAAAAGGCGTCTCGAAATCGACATTTTCACCAATAATCTGAGAACGAAGCCATGAAAGTTTCTTTTCTGCAGATTCACTCTTAGAAATATTAGCCTTTTCTAGCATATGAAATGACTCAATTCTACTCCTCAAATCTTCATGTGAAGCAATTGAAGAAGTAGCACTAGAATTATTATTAGAACTAATATTACTTCCCACACTAGTGTATTTTTTTTCCTTATTATTATGGTCTATTATTTGAGTTTCTCTCAACATTAGTTGCCCCAAATCCATGTTGCAAACAAAGAAAAATTAAAGAGGAGAAAATAATAATAATTCGGATTCTGACAACAGAAGAATGATAGGTCGTTAACAAGGCTCCAGAATGATCGCTCAGAAGGCCATATAGTCGCGAAAGTTCTAAGGTCGTAACAATAGGCTAAGGTTTTAGAGGTGGGAATTCTTATTAATATGGATAATAATTTAGTGTGTGTGTTTTAGATGATGGATGGTGGAAGGTATTTATAGGAGAAATTATGATCTTTGTATATGTTGGTCAATTAAAATTAGAGGGATAATGATTAAGGAAATAAATTAGGGGATATGCATGTTATTTTAGTTATGTTCTCCAAAATATTTAAATCCTAATTATATATTTAGGGTGTGTGTGGTAGGAAGTTTCCTAGAAAATATTTTTTTTAGAGAAATATATGATATTTGTTTTTATTTTCTAGTATTTGATAAGTAAATAAAATTTATTTTAAGAGCATTTACATATGAGCAAATTTCATAAATGACAAACACATAAAGTCTAGTTATACTCTATAGTTATGTTTTGGGTAATTACATTTCGTAACTATAGTTACAATAGAGCTTGTATGACTTGTGCAACATTTGTATAATTCGCTATATAATTGACAATGTTTGTATATTTCGCTCCATACCCAAAAACGAGCTAGAGTGTGTTTTTTTTTTTGAAAAGTTATATGAGAATTGTACTTATTTTATCGTATTTGATAAGTAAATAAAATTTATTTTAAGAGCATTTATATGTGAGCAAATCTCATAAGTGACAAACTTATAAAGCATAATTATACTCTATAATTATAGTTTAGGTATTAGGGTAGAAGGTTAGCTGGTTAGTAGAGGTAGAATAATGTCGAGTCTTGTGATATAATAGGTTAGTAGAGGTGGTCGTGTTGTTATATACCATGTTGTTGTTGTCCATCATTTATTTTGTTACTTTTATTATTTTTATAAATTTTCATTTGTTATCCACTTTAGTCGTTGCTTCATATCTAGTATTTTCTGTTGTTGGGGTCGATATTTTTGAGAGGAGGGCCTTTCGGAAACAACCTCTCTACCTCTCTATCTGTTTGAGGTAGTGGTAAGGTCTGCGTACATTTTATCCTTCTCAGATCCTACTTGTGGAATTTCACTAGGTATGTTGTTGTTATTGTAATATTTAATAAGTAAGTAAAATTTATTTTAAGAGCATTTATATATGATCTAGCAAAACACTATGGGGTGGGATCGAATGAGGAGGAGACAATGAATCCAGAGTGTTACTTATGAGGTATGAAATTTATTTTTTTTCCTTGCATACGTTCATTTTGACCAATTAAACATACAAAAAAATGAGAAAATATTTTCTTAGTATTGAACACTCCTTAAGTAAGAGTATTTTTTAAATTATTACAAAAAATTTGACCATGAGGAACAAATTTAGATTGAAAATAATACAAAAATATTACGTCGTGATCATTTACAACTCCCGAAATGTTTTTCTTTAGCATTTTAATTTATTCTATGGAAGATAAATACTATGTGACTTAAATTCCATTACAAGTAATTTAAAATATTATAAAATTATGTAAAAAAGTATTATTTCAGTGAAAGTATTTCTATGGGATGAAGTAGTTGTTAAAATTTTTATTTTCCAATTTTCATTTTGGTCAAATGGATGGCGCCTCAAATTAACCGCAACGCGTATAATGGAAGACAACAAAAGTGGAAAGCTATAATTCAAAAAATAATAATTAATAATTAAACAAATGAAGTAGTTAAAATCATGCAAGCAAAGAAATTAAAGAAGGTGGAGTGTACAAGAATAGAAGATATAATAATTCTTTTATGTAATCATTTGTTATGGGGGAGATAAAATTTTTAGGCATAACCCTCAACTTAGCATAACTTTTTAGTTTGTAACTTAAATTTTTATAGTGCACAAATATGACTTTCAACTTGACAATTCCTGAACAAGTAGGCACATGATGCTGACATGGCTAGCACGTGAGTCATACTCGCGCTGACGTATTTTTTCGTCCAATATTGCGATGCCACGTGTGTTCACGTAAGCAAAAGTTATACACGTCATACCCCTAATTTACACGTGTCATTCCTAAAAAATAAAATAATAAAATAATTTTTACAAAAAACTTTAAAAAGTTTTAAAAAATTTAAATTTTTTTATATAAATTACAGAAAATTTTTGTAAAATAATTTTTAAAAATTTATTTTTT
>JAOTQR010000007.1:945819-962276 GCA_025774065.1 Solanum ossicruentum | reverse complement strand
TTGGAAAAAATTTCACATGGGTCCCGCTGCACAGCACAATTCGGTGCCTAATATTTGAATTAGTAAATTATTATCTCCCATCAACAATTGTAGCGACCGCGTGCGCCCGCACCCTAATCCCGCATTAGTATGATATTGTCTGCTTTGGGCCAAGCCCTCACAGATTTGATTTTGGGATCTCCGAATAGGCCTCATACCAGTGGGATTGGTTCAACCAATTTAAGTTGGTTATTTTGACCTTCCACCACCGATGTGGGAGGAAAAGTTTGCATTATCCCAACAAACCTCCCCTTAAGCTCTGATCACACAATCTCGTGGCCTCCTCTCCAGCGATTATTAATTTAAATCTGCCACCATCTTGTACTGCCGCAACAACCTATGGGACACGCCGCCCGACCATCCTGTCGGGAAGACTTTCGACACAAGGCATTACCACAGACCTTCACATCACTAGGTTACACCATCTGATCCGCCAAATCATCTTGCACCGCCGTTATCACTTAATGGGACACGCCGTCTGTACCACCACTTGACAGGAAGACTTTCGATACAAGGCACCCTTGCAGATCCTTTGGTCCTAATGCCATACCGGTGACTCCGTACACGTCGGTCCATCACTCCTGCCCTCCGAACATGGGCTCTGATACCACTTGTAGGGACCGCGTGCGCCCGCACCCCAACCCCGCATTAGTATGACATTGTCCGTTTTGGGCCAAGCACTCACGGATTTGATTTTAGGCATCTCCCAAAAGGCCTCATACTAATGGGATTGGTTCAACCTATTTAAGTTGGTCATTTTGACTTTGTACCACCGATGTGGGAGGAAGAGTTTGCATTATCCCAACAAGAATTAATATTCGATTAACTTAGAGGAGCATATATAAAGAAATTGAGGCCAATGTTTATCAAATTGATAACATTTCAATAACGTGAATCAAACC
This sequence comes from Solanum ossicruentum, assembly GCA_025774065.1. Classification (NCBI taxonomy): domain Eukaryota; kingdom Viridiplantae; phylum Streptophyta; class Magnoliopsida; order Solanales; family Solanaceae; genus Solanum; species Solanum ossicruentum. The sequence continues at coordinate 961,335 of JAOTQR010000007.1, read as the reverse complement.
CTAGCCTTTAAAAGTAAGACTAAATAATGATGGTCATTGCTTCGACGATCAAAGCCGAGAAAGGTAAAAAATGTCTAACAGGGATACTTTATCTGTGCCTACTCAATCCAGATAATTGTAAATAGCACGAACAACAGAGCAGAAGTGAAAGATTTTATTTGATAGTCTGAAATAGTGCATGCCCAAGTAAATGAATAGAGATGGTTGTAAGAGAAACAGACTCCTTATTATTTGAGCCAACTGAGTGATATCATGTATCAGGCATAGTATCTGAACCAACCAAGGGTAATCATGTACCAGGCATGATATTTATACCAAGTGAGGTTATCTTATACCAAGCATGGTACTCGAGCTAACCTGTAATCACAAACAATATGTATAATCACAATCATAATGAAACAACCAAACTTGAAGTCATAAGTATATCAAAAAGGTTCATTCCATAAGAATATCACCACAATGTGATGGGAACAAGTTTAGTACTACTCAAGAAGGAAAGCTTAGCATATCTAGGCACCAAGCGGATGCTATATGATTCAAGTGTAATTTTTATCTTTCAACTATGAATGGTGGCAGCATGCTTGAATTATGTGGATTGTAGCTTCCTCACACTAGAATCCCTTTTCTCCCTTCTTCCTAGGCTAGAGCAGCCTTCCAAGGGTTTTTCGGATGACTTTTGTCTATTTTCGGCATTCCAAGGAAAATAAGGGAAATAAAAATTTGTGTATTTTAATTCTGACCTGTCAACCCACTATAATGGGTCCCATCCCACCATGGTAGCACCATTGTGGCGAGAATATTCCTGCTATGGCAAGATGATGCTAGTTTAGGAAAAAGTTTGAAGTCGTTAGGTTTGTCTGGCTAAATAACGGTGGTTTGGGTCGTTACAGTTGGAGTGTCAAGGCCCAATTCTCTCCATGAAAGGCCTAAGTTGTTTAGAAATAATCTTGTTATAACTTTGTATGTGGTCTTGAAAGACTTATGGGCCTAAAATCTTTTAGGTTATTGGCATTTTTCTTTTTTGGAAGACAAATATTCCTGCAGAAATACATAAAGATACGAAAGAGCTACCTACTATGTTTCGATATTTTTGGTAAATGAAAGGATGTAGGCCATTAGGTCCGGGGGCTGTTACGAGTTGAAAAGAAAAGATAGCTCTGTGTACTTCCTCATCCAAAGGAATTTCTCCAAGATCAGAAAGGTCTATATGATTACAAAGGTTACCAAGGGGTGATGAAAACCATTTTGATGACACTTGATTTGTGTTGAACAAATCCCTGATTAGAACATAGCACTAAGATTCAGTTTCTTCTAGTGTTTGCATCTCGCCCATTCAGCTAATTAATTTAATCTTAACACTTTAATTTCCAGAATCCTTCTTCCATAAAAAGGAGACAATTTTACTTAGTAATAAGGTTTTCTTCAAGCTTTGTTAGGAAGATGCTATATGCATAATTAGGAGATTTCTGAATACCCTAAAGAGTTTACTCTTCCTATAAAAGATGTTTCCAAAAGAAGTATGTTTCCACTCTGTTACCTTCTTTTGAAAGATGGGTATTGCTTCTAGGATGCTACCTACTCTATACCATGAGTCACTAATTGGTAGGACCCTTGAAGGTAAGACTATGTGGTTTTGATAATGACAATCGGAACCAGGTTTAGCCAAGCTTGCACCAGGAGTAACAAAGCAGAATCTCAGTTGGAGAAGGATTGTCACTTAAGGAAATAGAATCAGAATAAGAAAAGGCAATTGCACTGGAATAAGGACTCCTACAAGGAAAGAATTGTGTGCCCTAATTACGATAGGAGTCCTACATGGAATGACTTTAGGGTTGACTATATAAGCAACTTTTAACCCTAGAAGTCATAGCTTTTGCAATCTGGAAAGTGAGAACATTCAAGCAAGCGTACGGACATTGAAGGAGAGCACTCAAGCCAGATCTAGAGTTAGGTTTTCTTGATTGTTCAAGTTATTTTGCAATCTTTTTAGAATCTTTGTTTAGGGAAAAATATTGTAAGAAGTTGTTTTCTTTGAGTGAATTGTTGTTTGAGAGCAGGTTTGGCTCTCATTCATTGTGAGTTGTAAGTTGACGTTGCTCGAGTTTGAAGTAATAAGAGTTGTTGAAGTCCTGCTAGTATGGATAGTGATTGTTTCTCCCTCGGGCAAAGAGTTTTTCCACTATAAGTTGGTTATCTGCTTTACTGTTTTGTGTTAATGGTCTCATACTGTTACTAAACTAGGTTCACTAGTTAAACAGGGATAGTCATCCTTTCACTAATGATGTTAGTAAGGTATGGTGGGTGGTCCACATAGTTTCAAATTTGAAGAGTTTGTATCTAGTATGGTGCACGAGTGGGAGTAAAGATAGGAGAATGGGATGGGGGTTAGAATGGGTGCGTGGTAAGAGTTGTACTTGGGTGTCTGGGAATTTATGGATCCAGTTATCGTTCGCAAAGAATCTATTAGGTCTTTCATATATGAGTTGTGATCTATTTTTGAAGCATTTATTTAGCCATGTGGCAAGAGTTTTACTTGGGTCTAGAATCCCATACTAGGTCCCTAAGCTAGTTGTATAGGACCAACAGGTATAGTAGAAACTGAGGTACCTAGAAGATCACTGAAGTATCTTCAACAAACGTATTAACGTACCTCTAAACCAAGCAAGTTTTTATTTAGAATTTCTTTTACTATTATCATTCTTATTCTAGCATTAGTAAAATAAAAATTCATATTAATTAAACAAGCACAAAATTCATTGTAGTCCCCTAAACGGAATTTGGACAGGATAAACAGTACATGGATAGGATAAACGCTACACGTAGACCTTGTTCTTAACTCGTAAAAGTAAAAAGATTATTTTCAAAAGATCCTAAACTAAAATAACACACATCAAATAATTTAAAAAATATATAGAAGTAAATAGTACATAATAAATACTCTACCAACATAAACTATAATATAGAAATAGCATTTGAAAAATAATAAATTCTATATCCAAAAACATGAATGCATTCCCTTCAAATTGAGAAAAAAGAATTGCAATACTTTTTCTAATTTCTTTAATTTATTCCAAAATTAGAACTTACTCATGTGCAGTAGGGTACTTGGTGGGACCAAGAAAAGCTTCTAAAATACAAAGAACCAGAATCAGCAGGTTGTTTAGTTGCCCACTTTATTTCTTTTTTATTTGGAAGATGGGGTGAAGTGTTATAATTACTCCAATAAGAATGATTTTTAATGATGCTAGAAGCAACAAAAACTACTTTTCTTTTTTGGTAAGAGCAACCAAAGCTATCCTTATCAATATAGCTAGGTTGACATGGATGGGATATACAATAACAACATACTCAGTAAAATTTCATAAGTGAAGTATGCGGAAGGTAGAATGTATGCAGACCTTACCATTACCATGGATGGGATATATACATTAAAAAAAATGAACCACAAAAAAAAGAGAGTTTCTTTTTCTCCTCCTCCAATTTTTTCCATTTCTTGTTTTTTTGGCTCGTAAAGCTAATTTCAATGTTATTATAAAATCGTTATTGATATCATCATTTAACTGATAAGTAAATTATGTTAGATTTAATAATTTCATTATTTTACGTTAATTAATGTTTAGAAAAATATTACATTGAATTAGATACATTAAAAGTATTTATAGTCTCTTGTTTTATGTTATTAGTATAAAAGGTTAACGTATTGAATTAATTTCATGATCTCTTGAATCTTGTAAAGCTAATTTTAATTTTGTCCCAAGATAATTTTAATTTTTGTCCCAAGATTATCGTTAATATGATCGTTTGATTTATAAGTTGTGCAAATATTAGTAATGTAATTATTATATGTTAATTAATATTTAAAAAGTATGTATTATTCTTTGTTGCTTTAAGTTGTTGATTATATAAATAGTTCACACATTGAATCGGTTTCATGATCTTTGGAGTAATTTCAATGTTGTTCCGAGGTTGACACTAATATGGTCATTTGAGTTGTGAGTAAGTTATGCATAACTTAGTAGTTCTATTATTATACGTTAGTTGGTAGTGTGATTATTATACGTAAGTTATGATCCTTCCTATCTTACATAAAATAATAATATATAGATTTGCTTTTAACGAACTTATGCATATATTTTTTTAATCTCATTTTACCTAATATTTTTTTGTCCATCTCAAATAGAATGTTACCTTATTTTAATTGGAAACAGTTAATCTTTAAAATTCTTTTTTTAACCTTAAATAAAATGATTTTTAATCACACAAATATCTGATAATGATGTTAGACCACAAGTTTTAAAAAATCTTTTTTTTTCTTAAACACCGTGCAAAGTTAAAGTGTGTCACATAAAATATAATGAAGGGAGTACTAATTATGAGAATTTATAAATTGCAACCCAACATGTATTAATTTATATACATGAATAATTTATCTCTTAACTAATTATTATATGTTATATATCATACACGATTTAGTACATGCAATTACTCACCTCCAAATAAAATATCAAATACCGCCTTATTTTTAAAATTATTATTTTACAAATAGCTTTATTTATTATTTTTTTCTAATTTTAAAAGATTTGACCAACTAAAATGTGCTTTGGCATAAATATAGTAAATGATATTAGCATAATCTGTTCCAACGGTCCCAGATTCCTTAGGCCACATAAGAGAAAACATTAACGTGCATCCTAGTACTTGTACGACGCGCCTAATATTATGTACTCTCTCCTGAAAATTTTCCCTGGATTTACCAATTCTTGAATTTTGAGACCCCCACCTCACTCAAAGGGACAAAATCAAATCTTTGCTTTACTTGACTGTAGCTCACATATAAGCGTTACCTGTATTAGAAAGAAAAAAAAAGTGTAGTTTTGTTAATTCTACAAAACCCTACACTAGAAACCTCTTTTATCATTTCTTGGTTTTTCACTTTAATCTTGGTCGATAGATGCATCCTCTTGATTAATCAGGTACTTTTTGATATACCCTTTTTGGTTTCTTGAATTTTAATGATGGGAATTTCATTTACCATTGGTTATGGTCTCTGAACTGTGTAGAAATGTGTGGATTTTGTTTTTGTGTGTGTATATGTGTGTGTGTTTGGTGTCATTTGGTTGTCAGGATTATCCAAGGATTGGGGAGTTTTTTTTCTCCCACATATATAAGCTTTTGGTTGTTTGAATTTCATGTTGCATTGGTTGTGGTCTCTGAATTCTGCAGAAATTAGTTGTGTGTGTGTGTGTTTGGCAGCATTTGGTTGTCAAGATTAGTAGTACAAGGATTGGGGAGCGTTTTATTTAATTTTTTTTAATATTTGTAGCATTTTGGGTCTTTGAATTTCGTTTTACATTGGCTATATTCTCTGAAATGTGCAGAAATTTGTGAGTTGTGTGTGTGTGTGTGTTTGGTGGCATTTGGTTGTCAAGATTAGTCCAAGGATTGGGGAGGTTTTTTTCTATATATATAACATTTTGGGTGTTTGAATTTCATTTCTGCGTATAGGTTTTTGAGACGAGGGTTCAGGAAACAAGCTCTTTATCTCTATGAGGTAGTGGTAAGGTTTGTGAACATTCTACCCTCCCCGACCCTACTTGTGGGATTCTACTGGGTATGTTGTTGTTGTTGTTGTTGTTTGAATTTCATGTTGTATGGGTATGGTTCTGAATTCTGCAGAAATTAGTTGCCAAGATTAGTCCAAGGATTAGGGAGCTTTGTTTTTTATATTTATAACCTTTTGGGTTTTTGAATTTCATTTTGCATTGGCTATGGTCTCTGCACTGTGCAGAAATTAGTTCTCTGTGTGTGTCTGTGTTTTTGCTTGCTGGCATTTGGTTGTCGAGATTAGGACAAGGATTGAGGAACTTTTATAGACTTCTTGGGTCTTTGAATTTTTGTGGATTTTTTTTTGGCGGGTCTTGCATTATGGGTAGTTTCATCTAACATTTGTTATGACTTCCTAAGTGTATGCAAATACATGGTTTTTTCCTGTGTACTTGTGCTTTGTTTTTGAGATTGAATCTGTGGGTTTGTGTTTCAGTTTTGTTTTCGTGAACTAGAGGTTCTGTAGGTCTCTTTTTGGGTTGTATGGTAAGTCAGAGACAGCTAGAGTTGGTGGTAATTGAGTTTTGATGTTGAAGGCACCTATGTCTCAACGAGCCATTTGATATCCTAATGACCAATGAGGTGAATGATCTTTTTATGGAGGAAGTTCAAAAGAAATTGGCAAAGAGCATCTGCCAATTTGAATTTGTTATACTAGGCAGCACATATTAGTAACATGATTGCAGATGTCATACTTTGTGTCTTATATATTTGAGCTTGACTTGTCTTTTATTGAAAAAGAACAGTGTATTCATTAGCAGCAATCAAGGAAGCAATCTATGTGACAACGGTGCTTGTATAATGTGTGTTTAGCGTGTTGTTTGTTTAAACTTCTGAATGTCATGCTATCATTCAGTATTTAACTTGCTCCACTTCAGGCTAGAAGCAACTAAGGAATCTTTTAATCATCTACCTTAATATTTTTAATTCTAAGCTTTCGACTTTCCGAGGTTGTTTGTTGCGTTTTATCTGGCTTTCTTGAATTTTCGAATCATGTTTGAGTCTATGAGTTAGCAGACTATCTTGTGATGGAAGACAATTAAATAGATTATGGTATAATTGGATTAGGTTGGTCATCAACTTCGGAAGTAAATGACACTGAACTTGTCGTCCGCACATGTGAAAAGCTGGAATTTCCTTGTCATTTTTTTCTTGCCACCCTTTACCAATTTGCCTCATTAGGGTCTTAGCATTTTCGTTATCCAAAGTCTGAACTTCAGGAGATTTTGATATATTTCCAATTTCTTTATATCGTTGCCACTCTGAATCTTCTCTAATCTTCTACTCTTCATTTTGGTTGCTCTTATAGGCTTTCTGCTTTTGTGCTTTACATGGCCTGACTCAGTAATTTTTTGCCACTTTGGCTTCAGATAGTCTTTCCTATATTGTCTCTGTCGTTTGTGTGTACTGTGTGACTTATACATTGCTGATGTTATCAAGGTTAGAGTTTTACTCCGCCTTAAAAATAGGATATTTAGTTCTGGCCTGTTTTGTTTGTCTTAGTTTTAATTAGCCATTTTAAGTGAGAGTATCCAAGTCTGACATTTTTGATTATGCTTTATAAGGTGCAATATTGTTATTGAAACTAGGACTCTTCTATTTTGTGGTTCAAGGGTATACCATGGAACTTTAGGCCTTCTCTCTCGTTTTAAACCAACATTTTTCTCTTTTCTTCAGATTTTCCTCTGATGAATAATCTTCCTTTTTTCCGCAAGCAACTTTTTCCATAATTAGCTGACTATCCTGCCTGAGAAAATTATTGCCATGAACGGAGATCCCTTCCCTGAGTTACTTCTTCCTTAAATGTTCAATTAGCAACGGATATCACAATCCACTGCCAATAGGTTGGAAGTGACCCTACAGCTTCTACTCTTCTGCAACACATTGACCTTCTCCTTAGCTCTTATTTTTTGGATTCTTTGTTTTACCTTTGTAAAGGTCCTCGCAACTGCATCTTGTACCAAGGAAGATGGAAACTTGTAAAGCCTATACGGAGGGGAACATACGCAGTTACTTGTTTAAGTTGTTACCATTTATTTGTGTGATCCTTGTGAAGCATGAACTATTGATTGATGGGGTAAACTAATATCAATGAACTAAGTGAATGTAACATTTTGTGATTCTGATGGATCCTGAATGATCAGTGTATTCCAAACATACAGCTTATATAAATGAGCAAGCATGCAATAGGTTGCTGTAAATGCAATGTCAGCGGATCAGTCTACAGGATCTTATTCTCTTTGTACTTCAATTAATTATTTCTTCCCTTATTATACTGTCCGTATGGCTAATCGATGCTGTACTTTCCGTTGTGTTTTCTTTCAGAATACATTATTTCCTGTGGGATCTTGCTGTCATTGTACCGTCCACTATAATCAGACTCATGAAGGTGTGGCACCAGCACTTCACGTGAAGGTGTATGTGCTATCAGAATTGTATGATTGTAGTTACTTTTCCTTCTGGGATCTAGGAATGTGTTGCTTGTTCTACACTCAGTTACTTATTCCTCTGGGAATTTTGTTGCTTGTTATACACTCTTACTTATTCTTCTGATATCTTTTAGGAAAAAAGGGAAATAAAGTACAGATGTGAACACAATATCAAGGATATGGGAACAAATTAATACATGTCCACCTATATGTTTTGTAGATAATTTCAGATCCTCCTTCAAATAACTCACTCTTTTTTTACTTTCGATAAGCTGAATAACTTACTCTTTATTAAAGGAAGGATAAAGCCCTCGTTCTTCCCTTCAGTCAAAGTCTGATGGAGAACCAAAATTTTTCGCCATTATTAGACCTCACTACTATCAAATAAAGTATTGGCAATATTATAATTAACATGACTCAGAAAGTCTCCCCATGTTGGCTGCACTCAAGAGTTCAACAGATACCAGACTATATCTGGACAGCTTAACCTTGCATTTTCTGGATACTTTTTCCTATCAAAATCTGTTACGGACTTGTTTGGCTGCAAAGTTCCTTGTAGTTATAATGTTATATTTTTCAATAGCCTATAAGCACCCTGATTGGAGTGCTAAGGTATTTGTGCTTCTCCTGGCACATGTTGACGTTATTCTGCATTTCCTATATAGGATTAGTTTTGATGGTCTGCAACCTCTCCATCTACAACTTCAGTGACTCCAGAAATGAAGCCAAGAACCAATGCAGGGTCAAGGTCCCAGAAGTCCAGAGGTGTTCAGAGTGAGGGTCCTAACTGGGTCATAATTGCAGGTAGTGCGTTATTAAGTACATTATCTGTGCGCTTAGGCTACAAGCTGAAGCAGGTGCTTGATTCGAGACAACAGAACAAGACTACCAGCAGTTTGAAAGGTCCTACATTGTTTAAAGCAATTTGTTCTGTCTGGTGATTGCCCTCTTATGAGAAGTGTCTTAAATTGCAGGAAACGAAAAGTCTCCTGATGGAAGTAAGTTAGGGAATGGTCATTTGCAGTCAAGCACTTGCTATTTTGCCCAAGATGACGATGGCTGCTACAATTGCAATACAGGTATGCACATTCTTTCTATCCCTTTGGAGTTGTATCCTAGAGTTCAGGTTTGTTCTTTGTGTAAAGAATGTGGCTAGTGACTTGATGTTAGCACCATCTTCTTCCTGTACTCTTGTCAGTTATCTAACTCCCAATGTTGCGAGTGAATGATTTGAACTAGTAAAGTCAATTATAGAGGCAGGCATCTGAACAATGTTTACATGTTACTGTTGATTATTTGAACACGACACTCATTCACAATTTAAACCTGTTTGCGGTTATCTTGTGCGTTTTAAGAAGTTTATGGTAATGTCAAGTGAAAAGATTGAAACTAAGCGAAGGAGAATCCATGTTATATGATCAATATGATGATTTTCTTGGTATGCACTATGCTATTCTTCTTCAAAAACAGAAGGTTATTAAATTTTTGAGAAGGTTATTAAATTACTAATGCAGTAAAGTCCAAAAGCTAACCTTAAGGAAATAAAGAGTCATGGGAAAAGTCGAGTTCTATTTATGTCTTAACCTTTTTGTTCCCATTTTGCACATGCTTATTATTTGATCTTATGGTTTGCTCGCTGAAATGTATACTATAATATCTCATGTGTGGTCAGTGTTCTCTTCCATATTATGGAGCATGATTTAGGGTATCTCTATTGGCGGCTCATGCAGCTTATGTCTAGTCTAGTTTAAACAAAAGCCTGTAAAGGTAATGCCAAAGCCCTTGGAGGCATTTAGCTAGCTGCATGGTTGATTGGGTCCTTGTAGTAGCTTCTCTCGTTTGATTTTATCAGGTGCAGCATTTTGACGATGATAAGATGTACAATTTGCTGTGAACTGCTAGGGTTTCTTTTTTCTCACATTAGATTTCTTAAAGAGCCCTCAGGGTTTTAGTTTAATGGACGCAATGCAAGCTGTATGAATAGGTCCTGTTATTTCTTATGATTGCTATTTTTGACAATTCAATATATATTAAGAATTCCACATACCTCCTCTATATTCTTCTCAATTTTCCATGTGAACTATGTGTCGCTTTAGCTGCCGGCCTTCTTTTATCTTGTTCAATCTGCAAAATTTTGTAGTGTAGCCATTTGGAAGTATAGAGAACACGACAAAAAAGTTTGATGTGGTTTAATGTGCTTCTAGCTCTTGTACATCCTACGTTGTCTGCTAATTAGTGTTGGCTATTTTATTGAACATTTGCTATTTTTATAAGACAGGAGCTGAAGGATTGGGAATTCCAAAGCAGCAGTATAATGGGTCTGATTCTGAAATGCTCTCGCTCGTGACAGTTCCTGCCATTGAATTCAATAAAGTGAATGGAGGGGCTTGGTCAACCTCTCCTGACCGTCTTGAACTGCCACAGAAACCATTTCATCGCTCTAACAGCTCTGAGTCGCCATGTGTCTCTGAATCCGGTTCCGACATATACAGTAAGCGAGAAGTGATACAGAAGTTGAGACTACAGTTAAAGAGAAGGGATGAGACGATATTAGAGATGCAAGAACAAATTGTAGAGTTGCAAGCTTCTCTCAACGCTCAGATATCGCATTCCACCCATCAGCAGTCATTGCTGGATGCTGCAAACAGGGATCTGTTTGATTCGGAGAGAGAGATACAGAGGCTGAGGAAGGCAATTGCAGATCATTGTGTTGGACAAGTGGGTTCTTGTGATAAGCCCCCAACAGTACCTGTATGGCCAGCTGAAGTCCGGAATGGTCATACTAACGGTCACCTGGATGTTGACAGAAATTCGGATACCTCAGAGAAGGGAAGAGGAGATGGAGAAAGGTTTGAAATGCTGAAGCGCGAAAAAGATGAGTTGAAAGAAGTGATCGAAGGAAAAGATTATCTGATAAGGAGCTACAAGGAGCAAACTGCTGAGCTTTCAATCAAGGTCAAGGAACTTCAACAGAGACTGGATGCTCAGCTCCCAAATATTTTGTAGGCGTGCGTTAGAGTTGTGTATTCTTTGGTTTGCTTCCCATTCCCTTGATTGATTTTAAGCTTCATGATATGGGAATTTCTGCTTTGTGTTCATCATGTTGACGAACAGATTTCCGATATACCTGCGTAGTATCAGTAGATTGAGTTTTGAGGATTGCCTCCTGTGTTGCTGAACATGTAAAAATGGTTCATCATGCATCTCTCTATGCATTGAGTTTTTTCATCTATATATAAAAAGACTTGCTCAGCAGTTGATATTTGACTGTCACCTCCAAAACAAACGTAGAGAGTTACCGCTCTTGATTGTCCCATCACAGTTTGCATGTACCTCAATTATTACTTCGATTAGGTCGTGATAAGGTTTGTGTATATTTTACTCTCCTCAGATCTCACTTGTGGAATTCCATTGGTTAAGTTGTACATAAGGGGTCGATGAACATAGACTTATCTCATGATATGAAGTCATGAGATGCCATTGCATATCGAATCATTGTGATTTCATCACAGAATTTCAAACATGAGATGAAACCTCAAATTCTCCCCCCAAAAAACATGACTTGAGAATTTCATGTCAAAATTTCACATTTTGGAAATATAAAATTGAAGCATAAGTTTATATTTTGTCAAAAATAAAAAATACCATTTTATATCTACATAATTTTTTGCAAGATAGAGGGTCTTTTGAAAACAGTTTTTTTTATCTCTATGAGGTAGTTGTAAGGTCAGCTTACACTTTCTCCTCCTTATACCCCATTTGTGGAATTTTCGTTAGGTATATTGCTGTATAATTGTCTGTAAGAATACCAAATGAGTGATTAAATTTTCACGGAATATGAACATGATGATCTAATTACTAGTGATATTGATCGTGTTCAATTTTATTAAAAAATAATACAATACGACTCATGTTCAATTTTATTTTTTAATTGAACAAGTTCAATTAATAAGCATGTATTTTGTAAGAATAACTTTGTAATAATACATTATACTTTTGTTATAAATTTTTGTTTATTCGTTAAGATTATACAAAGAATTGAAATAATTTTAATAAGTTTTAATAATTTATAAAATCTTTTTATTTATGAACAAAAATACAAATTGCTTGTCGAAATAAAACTTAAACGAATCGAAAGGGTGCGTTAAGAAAAAAGAATATAGGAAATAAATAAGGCGCCCCATGAGGGTCAATTTTCCCGCCAAATCCAAAAGTTCCCCAATTTTTTTCCCAAACAAAAATCACTCAACATTTCTGTAACCCTACTTTCTTCTTCTTCTTCTTCCAAAATCCTCAGATTGAATCATCACTAAGAAGAATGAAAGGTGGTACGGTTCAGATCAGTTGGCACGACATGAAGCCCGTTTTGTGCCTTGATTTTCACCACCTCACCGGTTTACTTGCTACTGGTGGCGCCGACTCTGACATTAAGGTTAAAATTACTGTTTTACCCTTCTCAGCTTTGTGTTTTTCTGCATTTTTGCTTGAATTTTGGTTTTAATTATTTTAGTTGGTTAGTCGGATGATATTATAAGTTGCTTCTGCATTTTATTTAGTAATTGATAGTTTGAATTTAGTTTATTTTTTCAATTGGGTAATGTGTTTTTAAGATACTGTAAGAAATTTTGAAATTCAAAGGAAATGAAGAAGAAAAGAGAGGAAGTATGCATTTTGGTTAGTTAATAGTTTGACTTTAGTTTTTGTCAATCCGGCAGTTTAGAAAAGAAGGGGAAAGAGGGAATTGGATAGAAGAAAGAAAAGAAAAATTTGATCATTGCTAATATTCAAGGTTAACTAAGTTGCTAAAATGTGAATAAATAACAAAAATTTAGAAGCGGAAATGAAGATTTTTTCTCCATTAGTGATATCCTCGTTTTCTTTGAGAAAATGGGAGAATATGTTTACCATAATTGTATGTATAGCAAAAATGTGGCGGTACAATTAGATATTTAAAGCATGGATTCACATCCCAATTGGATGTTAAAAGACACAAAAAAGGGAAGAGACAATAAAATTCCCATTCGCTTTCTTAGTATGGTCTCAGTTGTCCCAGAAAGGTAACTGTCAGATACAGATTTTAGAATCATCCTCCTCGAAGGACAATATAATCATTGGCATACATATTTGATTCCATATTCTCAGCACGTGATATTCTTACCAATTGAGGATTCATCATTTCTCTGGGTGCCACATTAGTAGAATTTTAGAGTATTCCTTAATTCACCACATTTATCATCCAGTTAACCAAGCATCTTAGGGAGTTTCATGATCCCCTTACCACTGACCCAAAAAACTAAACTTCGTTGAATTAATCCACAATGGCTGAGAGTAGGAGGAAGTTTATGCTTGTGATTTATTTTTCTGCAACCTCGAACTATAATCTGAATATCACTTAGTGATGATTGCTTAATAACTAATGCAAACTCTTAAAACCAATCTGGTTATTCCAATTTGACCGAATAATTCACATCTAATATAGATTGTGTTAGCGTCTGAAATGCTACCATCTACATGAACTTGTTTACTTCAGCTTCAATCTGAAGTGACTCTGGCTTGATGAGGAATTCTTTTGCTTTAGATTGCAAAGTCATGTATATGATGGAATCTCAAATTAGACATTTGCATGTTGACATATTAATCAGTAGTTTCAAAGTTCGCTGATATTGAGAGGACTTTCACATTACTTTTTTATGCGCGGGATAAAATATGATAACATCGGGTTCAAAAATAATTTCAACAGATGTGGGTGATTAATTCTGAAGAAAATGAGAAGAAAGTGCCTTCAGTTTCATACCAGGATAGCCTTTCTTACCATGGTGGTGCTGTGAATGCACTTCGGTTCTCCGCTTCAGGTAAAGCTGTTCATCTTGCTTTGTTAAAAAGTTCTGGTAGCTATTTTTTAATTTTACAAGGCAAGAATCGCTTACATGATTCTATGCTGTTGGAGTTTCATCTGAATTCTGAAGCTGCAGGTTGTTTCGTGCGATTTATGAGTATGGTTGTTTGACGGACTTGGCCTTCTTCTCTCTGGTTCTGTATAACTCTCTGAAGAAAAATGTATTGTTGCATTTGAGAGGGTCAACATTGGAAATTTTATTGCTGACTCTACTTAAGTTGCAATTAGCTGTTTACTTGGTCAAAGAAATTCCCTTTTCCCTTTCAAAAATTACCTTGTTTGAAATAGACTTGTAGGCTTTCATGTCCTTTAGTTTCAGAAAGCTGACCTGTTAGCCAACTTCTTGAAATTATAATTGCCGTGAGACGTATTTTTATCCTGGTGGCTTATGTAGTGCTTTGAAGATTAATATTGTAAAATATGGATGTCAGTTGTGGATATCCATTAGATTGAGTGATTTCCTGGGATTATTGCTAGAGTTTATGTAATTCCTACAGTCTGAATCTTTTTGCTGGATCTGTATTAGAGGACTTGATGATCTGAGAACTGGAAATACAGAGTGGAGTGGGAATCGCTTTCGTAGTCAGATTTATTAGATTCTGAGTTGCAATGACATTCACGAAGTCATCAATTACCTTTGACTATGTAGAGAAGATTGCTCTTACTATAAATGAAATAACAGATAACAATGTTTCTGTAAGTATTTGCAGCATTTGTGTCAACATGTCTAAAGCACAACTTGAGAGTCATGGTGCCAATCTTTTGGGTTTCGACTTACTTCTCTGTCTATGTCATCTTACATACCTCACTGCGTTGATCAATACTTTGGACATGTTGATGTTTCTGCTGTCTCTGTAACTGTGGTTACTTCATTTTTTAGCAACCTTTTCATATATCAAAAACTTTTATTACAGATGAACTTCCAGCGCTTGCCTCCATCTGATTTCTAAACTGTTAGATAATATACTTGTACCTATCTAGTCAGCCAGCAAACTGAATTATCATTTTCTTGTAATATGCAGGAGAGCATTTGGCTTCTGGTGCAGATGGTATAGACTTGTCCCTATAAATCTCTCAATCTGGATCAAATAATTTAACCATTTCGACACTTCCACTTCTTATTTATCTGCATGTATCTGCTGTATATTTTAAGAGTAACTACTCCTGATGTAGGTGGCGAGCTCATCATTTGGAAGCTACATTCTTCAGATGACAGCAAGACATGGAAAGTCCTAAAGACATTATCGTAAGCCTTTCATTTGGTCCTATTGCCGTTATGAATTACTAAGCACTCTTAGGATAGCTACAGAGTCACTCTGTGGAACATTGTCTACTGTTTTCTGGTTTTATTCTTATGGTTTAGCCAGAGAATTATTGGAACACACTGTTTGGTTCTTGTCCTACATTTCTTATTCTGATCTTCATCTTTTTTTGCTTGCTAAATAAATTTTTAGATCTGGTGTTGGAAGAAAGAAATAGTTATAATTGCCATTTCAGTAGCCAGTTTTAATTTCCATCAATCTCGGATTGAGCCAAAGATTGACTATTTTTTGGCCTTGGAGTATGATGGAATAAAGCAAAATGGCT
>JAOTQR010000007.1:924764-945719 GCA_025774065.1 Solanum ossicruentum | reverse complement strand
GGCTGCGTACATCCGACCCCCCCTCACCCTGCAATGAGCGGGAGCCTTTTGAGGCACTGGGGTATGTTGTTGTTGTTAGTAGCCAGTTTTAGTTTAGTGGATGCAGTTGGTAGAAGAAGGCTTTGCTTTCAGGACTATAGGATATTATAACCACGTGAAACATTTAAAGTGTGTGTTAATAATAAGTGTTGATTATTCACTATCAAAAAAAGCAAGTCACATTGATTATATTCTTTAATTTTTGTAATAAAATAAAGTAAATTAATGTAGATCATATTCTGTTTGTTTGGATTATATTTTAGTTTAGCAGAAAGTTGCAATAAACCAGCATCTGTCTAATAATTGCTCATTTTGCAGGGAAAAACAGTTCTGTGTTAGTCAACATTTAACAACAATGTTATTGTATGTATAGTCAATTTTTGTTATTGTTTTGAATGTTGGTCATAACTTTGCAGCTCAATATTACTCCAAGAGAGTGCTCTGAGAATGTGATAGTCAATGTGCTAGTCATGGATTAGATATTTCAACTAATGTATTTAAGTCACAAAAGGAGCATGATTATTCTTGTCATGGAATTATTTTTAATTTGATACTAGTACTCATGTGTTTACTTTCTCAGATTTCACCGTAAGGATGTATTGGACTTGCAGTGGTCTGCTGATGATTCTTTTTTGATTTCTGGTTCTGTTGATAATTCGTGCATCATATGGGATGTCAACAAAGGTAAGAAATAAAAGACAATCTACCTTGAAGAGTTTTTGTCAAGATAAATAAAATTTCTACTGACAGTTGTTCCTTCATCAGGTATTGTTCATCAGATTTTGGATGCTCATTTGCACTATGTGCAAGGTGTGGCATGGGATCCATTTTCCAAGTATACTGCCTCACTCAGTTCAGATAGATCTTGCCGGATTTACAGCAATAAACCATCTAAAACAAAAGGAGTTGAGAAGTTGAATTTTGTGTGTCAACATGTCATTACGAAGGTTGAACCACAACAGCCGGATGAGTCCAAGGTCAAATATCATATCAGTTTTCAATGCCTTCTATACTATTAGTGAATTTTACATGCAAAATAACTTTGGCGCTTCCAAATTCATGCAGTCTACTAAAAATCATCTCTTTCTTGATGAGACACTGCCATCTTTCTTCCGAAGATTATCTTGGTCTCCTGATGGTTCCTTTCTGCTTGTGCCTGCAGGTACAACTTTGAAACTTAAAATTCCTAATTCTTAATCTGTGCATTTTGGTCATTCTTTCTACTCGTTTCCCAAAGGTTATTCATCTCTTAATCTCTTTGCATCTTCTCCCCTGGTTCCCCCTGCACCCCTACCCCTCTAAAAGAAAAAAAAAACAAAGAACGGAAAAGACAAAGAAAACCATCCTCAAAGAAAAAGAAAAGCTCTATGAAGACTTCATCTGTTCTTTGCCTTGAACATACTTCTTTGGTTTTGCAGTGACATGAGTCATGACATTGCTGTCAGTTCAGTCACCCTGTGAAATATCTGATATGTTTCAAATAATTATCTTTTTTCATGAATGAGTATTACATTAGTTGCTCGGACTCTTCACTTTCGATGCTGCACCCGTGTCGACGCGATGAGGGTGTTGGATCTGTACCCGATCTGGTCAACTAGTTTTGGGTACTTTCACCAAATTCAAGGGAGATTCTGGATAAATTCATTGATTTCTATAATCAAAACAAAAACTAAAAGGAAATTGCAGAAAATGAAATACCTTACAAATATATAAATTTCTATTGTCACTCTCTTTTCTTTTATCTCCTTTCAGGATTCTCCTCTTGTTAGTATTTTTCCTCAAGTTTTCCACATAATATCTCATATTTAGGTTTTATATTTTTATTCTTAAATATTTGAATTATTTTCTGCTGAATCCCGACACCTGTATTCATACATGGATCTGTATCCCTGAATCTTCAAATTTAGATCATAGAGGATCCAATCTCTAGATCTGCAATGCATATCAAACACCCACACCCGAGTCCAAGCAATTTATAGCATTATAGTTTTCTCTACTTTCAGAATAAGCCTATAATGCAGCATCTCTGGGCCTTTTTGCAGGCCAAGTATAAAAGTAGTGCACCAAAGTTTTCAGATTAAAATCATCGCATAACCCTCTTTGTGAAGTGTTTCTTGACACTCTGCAGTGTCAGGTTAATTTCCACATGGCATCTGTGATGTAATTCTCATTTAAGCTTTATCTTTGGACTCTTCATTTGCATTTCTTGCAATTTACTGCCTTTGAAAGGTAGAACTGTACTTGAGATAGAGCTTCAAGAAAGAAAGTTGGAATTCTTCATAGCTGTTTCTTCATGCGATAGTGTTAATGCGATAGACTAAAGGCATCGGACTTCTATTCCTTTTCTGTTCATCATTATTTTTATGATTATCGTTTTTAGGGTGGATCAAGAGAAGGGGTATTGGTGAAGTAAAGGTTGAAAACAACTAAAATCATAATTTAAAAATGCATTGTGGAACACTCGAAAGCTTTTTTTTTTTTATTTTTTATAGTCCAGCAGGCAAGGTGATAAAAGGTTTGAGAATATAGACCTGTTTTGCTCTTACAGGTTCTTACAAGTTTACACCTGCTTCAGAACCAGCGAACACTGCTTATGTGTTTTCTAGAAAAGATCTCACAAGGCAAGATCTTGTGTCTTTTTGGTACTTCTGTATTTTTATTAGAGCAAATCCATCATATAATTATATTCCCTCTAGCTCACAACAATCTGATGCTTTCACCTCAACTTATGGGTATTGACAGGCCAGCTTTAATGCTCCCAGGTGCCAGCAAACCCGTCATTGCTGTACGCTTCTGCCCCATGACATTTAGCTTGAGAGGATCAAGCAATTGTACGTTCTCCTGCTGGATTTCTTTTTGAGCTATTGCACTATGTTATGCCTGATACTCCCATCTTTTTTAATGACTGCAGCATCATTCTTCAAGCTTCCTTACCGCCTTATTTTTGCTGTGGCTACGTTGAATTCCTTGTACATTTATGACACAGAAAGTGTTCACCCAATAGCCGTTGTAGCTGGTCTTCATTATGCTGCTGTGACAGACATAGCATGGTATTCCTTTCCCTATTCTTTTTCAAATGCCGTCAGCACTTGCGTGCTCTTCCATGAAGCATTCTAGAAATTTATTTAATTCCTTTTCTTTTGGCATAAATCAAAATGATGATGAAGGTCGGCTACTGGGAAATATCTGGCCTTATCCTCCCAAGATGGTTACTGCACTCTGCTAGAATTTGATAATGAGGAACTAGGATCCGCTTTCTGCAGGCCAGGTTTGATGTGTTCCTCCAACTAATTTTTATCATTTTGTCCATGTGTTGTTCCTCATAGCTGACTGAAAATATGTTCCTATTTGAAAATTGTTTGCAGGAAAAGAAATTGCTGGAGATGATAAAAATAATGTGCAGAAACAAGAGGAAACTGTTCCAGAAATTATTGCTAGTGACAAATGCATGGATATAGATAGTGCAAAAACGGAAGTGAAACAAGAATCAACAATATCAATCCCTCAAATTTCTAAGGCTCCCAGAAAGAGGATTACACCAATGGCCATTGATTGATTTTGGTAGTTCTATGAAATTCTAGTGTTTTTTTTTCCCTGTTTAGTTCTATTATATGATATGAGGCTCAGAAAGTGTTTGGGGGATGTTGGACAATTTTTCATGTACATATGTATACCAGTAATATTGTAAGCCAAATCATTTTAATTATGTCTTCCTCTTATATATATAAAGTGACTTTGACCTAATATAAAGCTAAATCAGACAAACATTAGATAAGTGTGTCTGGTCAATTTAATTGATTTTGTGACCTGTCTTGTTTAGAGATCCTTATATTTATGTTGTTAAAGGTATGTTTTAGCAAGTAGAGTAATATCATGCATGTTTACATTATTACAGATAAATATGTATTTAGAGAGGAGCTGTGGTGGTTGGATTCCACAAGTATATCGAAAGTTGGATCTACATTGGATCTCACCTGAATCGTTCAGGAGCATGCCATGCCCATGCCCATGCTAATATGTCTTAGATGATCCACATCTCAGGGTTAGGCGCTGATGAGCACATTGAGCTATCTATATGACCGAGAGCCTTCATAGCCCAAGCACAACGATGTAATTATCAGGGGCACATTCAGCTCTCCACCTTAACGATAAAAAATAGGATTGATCAAATTCCATTTAGTTTGACTCACTTTGATCATTTATTAAAGAATAACTCCAGTTATCAAATGATTGAACAATCGAAAGCAATTTACTTATGATACTTAGTTGACATTCATAAAAAACATCTATTGAAGGATGAGTTCAATCCATCCCGTAACTCATTAAAGAAAAATTACGATTCAAAAATAAATTTTTGCGTTGTAATCTTTTGGGTGAAACAAGAATCACTTTTTGTATAGTTTGACCATGTCCTTCAGCTCCAAAGAAGAAAAGTTTGGATCTTTCACAAATGAACACCAAAAAGAAAGCTCAGAAGATAGATGTTTAACTTCAGATATAACGCTTCTCATTAGTGTATAACTTTTCTCAAAACTACATTATGTATTAATTTCCAAATATTACACGAAACAAGACAAACGTTGCGCAGGAATGATATACATTTTTTCTCCTTCCCTCTTACAAAAGAAATTTAGTGAACAAAAAGAAAAATGAAAAAAGAAGAAATCAATTTCCCGGTACACACAACTTTCTCACTGTAACTATACATTTCAGTTCAAAATTGCTTTGCAAAATTGATAAACCTCCTGCGTTCCCTCTTATGATACATCATCAGTCCAAGTTATCGAATCTGCAACAAACAAATAACCTCCATAAGCTGTGTGGTTTTCGACTCCACCCCTTGAAACCTTACAGGCAAAACAAAGATAAACAGAACATGTTTTTGCTACTACAATCGCTTACAACAGACTCAGCACGTAAAAAGAAACCTCAACACAAACTCTGGAGAAAGGTGCTAGCTTTAATAGGCACAGGTTGACAAGTTGAACCAATGATGTGACCAAATACTCGCTTTCAATGGTTTCGTTAAGGAAAATAGTAGACCTCTGTCTATGGTCTCATAATACACTATTTCTTGAATTTAGCTTTCAACAGAGAAGTTGCAAGTGTGGCTCTACTTTTTGGATCATGCAGTAAGGATATCAAATGTTTCGCATTATTAAGGCGCTACAACTGACAGGATAAGGACGCAAGTTCGACACATCAAGGAGACATCCTCCAACACATTCTAACACGTGTTATAAAGAAGCTGTTCGTCTCAACTTGTCACTCCTAATAGATCAAATTGCTAATCTCTCACCTTTTTTTGCCACATTACTTATATCTCAGAACTTAATCCTAAAGGCACAACAAAATACATATCCTAGAAGGAAAATATCAAAGAAAATCTACAATTCGACATACCAAAAATCCATAAAGTAACTGAGCCTCTGATTTATGCCTTGTAGATTCAGACAAAGACATAAGATGGAAAAAGTAGTCCTATTAGACAGCCTAATTGTTTAACTTCGACGCCTTGATGTCTGAGTATACTGGTTGTTTGAGTCCACTTAGAATTTGGATTAACAAGACATCACACAGTGAGGACAAAAAGAGAAATACTATTGAATTGACCAATTCTGTATGCGAGGGTCAAAACTTACTCTCTTTGTTGATGCAATTGCATATGTCGATAGCTATCATCATGCAGGTACGAAAAGACCATTTCATTCCAAAGATCAGGAAGTCCAGGTAGACACCAGTGGCTGCAATCAGATAGAGATGGATTATCACTCCAAAGACCAACATGTGCATCTTTCCTGAATGCAGACATGGGAGTTATGTGTAGCACATTAACTGGAACTTTCATGCTGTGTGCCACCTCTAGTACAACATCAGAAAATGAGCTAATCTCCTGACCATTAGTCTCTGAAAGAGGTTGATTTGTCACATTGCACGTCCGCATAGTTAAATTTCTGATGCAAAACCAATATGTATTCGTTAGTTGTCATGATATAGTATGTTAAGTCTATCAGAAACAGCCTCTCTACTACAAAGGTAGGGGTAAGATCTACGTACATCCTACCCTCCCCAGACCTCATTGTGGCATTACACCGTGTATGTTGTTGTTGATACAACGTCTAACATACTATATCAACAAAATAACAACATACCCAGCGTAGTCCCACAAGTGTGGTCCGGAGATGGTAGAGTGTATACCTACCTTGTGGAGTCAAATTTAACACTGGAGAAGCTAAATGTGGTGTTCTATTGAATAGTTTCCATAAAATTGGAACTGGCAGAAATCAAAATTATGACCTTTCGAACATCAATAAAATTCACAAGATTCAATTTAAGACCTAAACATTGTTTGTTACTTTTGAGCAAAGTCTCAAAACATGTTGATGTTTTTATGAGCTTTCCAAAGTTGAGCTAAGACATAAGTTACTTTGAGATGGTATCGCAGCATTTTCTTTTTGCTGGAAACACTCAACAGAAGTTCCGTTACTTATTAAAAGAATTGCTTTGAATGTTGGAATTATCAAAAGAAATGTTCAAAAGGTCCATCCAATTATTACCAGCTCCAATTTGTAGAAACTTTCTACTGAGAGATCCAAAAGCAGTCATCTGTATAGAAGGCATAGCTATCAACAAGTACCTCCAATGAGAAGGTTCAAACGTTCTGAAAAAAACACGCGTCCTGTTAGGATTAATTTTGGTATCAATCCAGGATGACCAAGTCTCAAGGGCAGTTCTGAATGCCGTCGGAATTGACATTCCAAGCCTCAGTGTACTATTTACTTGGAAATAACATCCCCTATTCAAAGAAAGATACAGAAGCATCATGAGAACAACTGAAATACAAAATACCAGCTTCTGCATGAAAACTAAGAAGGTAACACTAGTGCATTATCTAGGGCATAAATGTTTCCTTGATCTTGTTTACTATTTAGCAACTTAGAAGTTTTAAAACCTACTGACAGAAATGCTGCAATTCACGCAAGATGCATCCAGGAGATTTCTACCTTAAGGTGATTGATGAGAGCTAGCTTTGAATTCAATATACAGCAGATGCACAAAAACAATACAAGATTCCTAGAAAGTTGTAAATGTTTGGACTTCAAACGTTATCCTCAGAAAGCATATAAATCACCCTCATAAAGTTTTGACTAAGACCAGGGTGAGACACTGGAAAACAAGTCAAGAAATCTAGTGAGCACACTGAAGCCTATTTCGCACGTGAGTTTGGACAACATAAGCAAGAGGAAAAAGAATGAGTTTTGCAATTCATTTACTGTCTGGAGAAAAGGAGAATAGAAAATAAGTTTTTGGCAAACAACTTAAGATTGAGAGAGGGAGAGAGAGAGAGAGAGCAGACCTTCCTGATTCGTGCATATTCATATAGTGAGTGGCCAATACCAACTTTCTTTGAAGACCTTAAACAAATGATTTGAGGTAACTAATGAAACTAAACAGAAGCAATGTGTTCATGCATGAGTGGCTCCTAAAATGAACCCTTTCACTATGGGAACGAAAAACTACAATCAACTATCCTTCAATCCAAGCTAGTTGAGGTCAGCGTTATGAGTCCTCACTGTGGAACAAGCAATTTTTTAAGTGACTTTAACACCTGTCCTATTGAGACTTCAACCAAATTCATGCGGAACACAGGGATGCTTGCTAAAGAAGAGACATCACCGGACATACAAACAAAAGAGGATTTCTACCCTGTTAGGGTAAAAAGAAACATCCTTTACTAATATTCATGAATGTAGGAGTGATGAAGTCCAGACAAGTGAAAAAGGAGGAAAGGAGAATGACGATTAAATTGTCATGTTGTTTCAGTTGTTTAGTTCAATGACAATTTTGCAGTATATGAAGGTAGTTACGGTTTGCTATCATGTATGTATACTTGCAAAGTAATGTCACTTCTGTTAGTAAAAGAACAAAGTGCACTTACACTCCAAAAAGCTTCCCAGGTACCCACCACTGTCCAGAATTGAATATGAGGACGTCTGCATTGATCCACTCATTGCTGATATCATCAAGCTTGTCCAACGTAAGGATTGATCTAACTCTCTTTATTCCATATTTGGAAGACCAACTATGTTGGACAAGGAATACAGATCGATAAAATTCAACAGTGAAATTGAAGGAACTAAATCTCACTCCCAGAAAGCGAATTAATTTTGTGATCTTATTCCCATTTACTTCATATACACTTTCCTTATCATGCACCCCAGTCATTAGCAGGCATATCAAAGACTCCCATTGAGTCCTACTCATTGAGTCTCCAACAAAAACAATTCTTTTATTTCGGAGAATTTCCAACATATTATGCACATTAAACCTAGGGAGCTCACAATTCCTTGGCTTCCACCTCCACTTAAGATAATCATCATCGGTTCTACCATTAGCCAAGCAGTTGAATCCTTTCTCCACAAAGGGGCATTCTGAGGCATTGTACAAGGGGTAGCTTTTATCAACAACCCATTTTCCATCGTATATGTCACATACACCATCTGAACCATTAAAACTGACAAGATTCTCCTCATGTAATGTTTTTGTAATATTGGGTAGGACATACAAATACCCTCCTCCAATTGCCAAGAAAAAGGAAACAACAGATCCAATTGCAATAAGAACACGGAAAAGTCTTGAAACCTCGCTTTTCCTGCTAAATCTAGGGCTGCTAACCGACTTATCAAACAATCTAGGGCTGCTAACTGACAATGCCCTCTTATGAGAGAGACTTCTACCGAAACTACTCATTTATCCTAGTTGTTGGTTCCACCACTTACAATAACCAATGCAATAACCTTCAAAACACATTCTAATAAGCACTATTGACCCTTCTTACGCCAAGATAATCCATCAGAAAAATATCCAAGAAACAACTAGTCCAACTACCATTTTACCAGTAGAACCCCTTTAGAATCTTGATCAATAAAAACTCAAACTTTAACACAAAATATCCAAGAAATCACCAACCCAATTACCATTACCACATCCAGTAAAACCCCTTCTGAATCTTGATTCACTTCATCAATAAAAAATCAAACTTTAACACAATACATCCAAAAAACCACCAGCCCAACTACCATTACACCAAATCCAGTAGAACCCCTTTTGAATCTTGATTCACTTCATCAACAAAAACTCAAACTTTAACACAAAATATCCAAGAAACCACCAGCCCAACTACCATTATACCAAATCCAGTAGAACCCCTTTCAATAAAAACTCAAACTTTAAAACCAAATACATAAACCATGATATATGCAACCATTGATTGTGTCCCAAACAACACAAAGAAAACACCCTTTTCAAAATCTTGAACAAATCTGATGACAGACAAACATATACAAAAAAAATACCCACAAAAATGCTGGCAAAATGAGGAGATTTGGGGAATGATTCAGATAACTTACAGTGGTTTAATGCAAATCTTGAAAATTGTTTATTAGATCGAAATTGCAGTTATTTTTGTGATTATGGAAAGAAACACCTGGATAAAAAAAGAAAGATTAGTTGAAAGATTGGTACGTGGGATGCAGACTATCCAACAGAACAGAATGGGGTGCCCTTTTTTTGCTTCATATTTTCCCCCCAAATGTTTAATTTTCTTTTTTCTCATTTCTTTCTAATTTTTTTTTTGGAAAAAAAAATTCTAGATGGTTCAAAGTTGTGTGTGTGTTTTTTTTTTGTCACCTGTACAATTGTTCTTATTCAAAAATTGGGAATTTTTTTAGATTCTTTATTTGTCTCAAAAAGTTTTAGGAGGGGAAAAATGCACAATATATTCTAAACTTTGCTATCTATAGTTAAATATAATATTTGTTAAAAATGGCTCATGTTACTATTTGATACAAGTAGTAAGAATATATCAAGCAATGTGTAATGATTAATTTAAATTTATTATATTTAATTCTTATTATTTGTGTAATAATAAAATTAGATATGATGGTCATTTTTTAATAAAATATATCAAATTACAACATTGTGGAGTATATCAAACTCTTAAAAAGAATATAAATTCATCTCATATCATAAGATAAGATATGCTTAAAAGAATCTCGACTATGTTAGCCCCTACCTCCTTTGCTTTTTTTTTTTCCACTCGATGTCTTAATATTTATATTGAATCCCGACTATTTTAAATTCATATTATTTAAAACTATATTTGAGGGAACTGTTGTATTTAGAGTTCAAATATAAAATATCTGTTTAAGAAAGAAACAATCTCATCTATTGGATCATATCCTTTTGTAGTTGTTAGTGCTTTGCCAATTATATAATTTGTATGATTTTTAATTATCAAAAACCTATTCAGCGAACTATTTTTAAATATATAATTCTTAAAATATATAAATGATACTTGCTATGTAATTATTTGCATAACAAAGAAAACAAAAAGAAAGAAACTTCTTATTATGAGTTGTTTTATTGAATTCTAGTTCATTTTCTTCAACTTTATTTAGTACGAGGGTGTTTGACTGAGAATATGTTATCATAAAATAAATAATTTAAAGAATACATAATTCAATCAACTAAATATAGAATAAAATAATTTTATATTTCATTTTGAAATTATTATATCTTGCCAAACCTCATACAAGTTAATTAAAATTGACTTCGTGGGATGCTTAAAGGACAAAATTTTGTCAAAATCAATCGTTTTATTATTTACTTAGAGAATTGCCAAAGTAGAAGAATTGTAATATATTTAGGTATACTCTCATTGTCAATTTTTATTTGTTCAATATAAATTTAATATACCCTTAAAGAGTAATAAAATAAAATAATAATTTATTATTCAATCTTTAATATAATAAATTCAATATTTTGAGAAATAACAAAAATAAAATAAAAATTGAGTTACTTTTAAAAATTTTAAATTAAATAACTAAACATGAACATCTATTTTTATTACGATCAATACTGATAGTAATATATTATTAATCAAAAAAATTCAATTGTCTATATTTAGGGTAGCTATAACCTCAATATATAATAATTAAATGAAACCTTCCCAGGTGTCTGTACTACTCTAGTTGTGGTCACATGTGTTATGTTCTTGGGACTTGGAGGAGTTCACTTAAATAATTACTATAAAATTGTCCTTCAATAATTATGGATAAGATTTAACAATGATATGTTTCAATGAAGAAAAATACAAAAGGGTCAACGCTGAATGATACAATTCATCTACGCACGTGGAGAGAAGAAGTGTTGATGCTTCTATTATGAGCTGTGAGAGGTTGGGTTTAGGGGTTGCAAGGAGGGACAGAGGTAGATTGAAAAAGTATTGTGGTGGAGATGATTAGATAAGATCTGGCACAACTTCATCTCACCGAATACATGATTTAGATAGAAATAAGTGGAGGTCGTGTATTAGGATAGAAGCTAATATGTTAGTTGGGGTAGGATGATGTTTAGTCTTATGATATAGTAACTTAGTAGGATTAATTGTGTATTTATATCTGGTGTTGTCATTGTTCATCTTATATGTGTTACTTTTATTTCATTTATATATTATCTTTTGCTTTCCACTTTATATCTAGTATCTTCTGCTTGGAGCTTAATATTTTTGAGACGAAAATCTTCGGGAAACAGTCTCTCTATTTCTATGAGGTAGTGATAAAGTATGTGTACATTTTATTCTCCTCATATTTGAAATTATTAGCTACTAAACAAGGTAACTATTATTAGGAACTAAGTGTTAAATTAATGATAAGGGTAAATTAGGAACTAAATGTTAAATTATTTCTTGATTTCATAAATTGGACAAATATTATTGAATACATTCCTAGTCGATAAGCAAAGATAGACGGATCGAATAATAATGGTAAACCTCGTTTGCATGTCTTTGATTGATTCATGGAAAATATATAGTTTCTTATAAGAGGGTTAATTTATTCTAGATTGTCTCGTTTAATTCATTCCCTTATGAGAAGTCCAAAAAAATAAATGGACATGTGATAAATTGTTGCTCACAAATAGTGCACACATTTTAATGCTTTAAAAGGTGTTAAATCTAACGATTAAAAGAGCTCACTCTGATCCCAATATATTATTTAGACATTATGGAATGGGATGAATGCTGTCTTTGCCAACTTTTGACTTCTTATAATTGTTGAATTAAGTATCGTAAATTAGTGTATATATAGTACCGATTGACCTAACTGCTTGTAACGATTCAGCCGCTGGTGATATTATTTACTTTGGATCTAGGTACACACCACTTTAAAAATCCATACGTATTTATTTATATACATAGGATCTCTCCTGTGTAATGCTGATGTGGACTTCTATCCAAAGATGAGTTGGTACATACAACCCCTCTATGGACTCAATATAGCATCGTCTCACCAGGATTTGCCTAAATTCAGTTATACTCTGATCCACATCGATAAGGCTAATACAGGAATAACTCTAATCCTATCTGTAATGACCTAACCCGCTAGTGATATTGTCCACTTTGGGTCTAAGCCTGGACGATTTTAAAATACATCACTAGTAGATAAAACTTGTTTACTTATATACCCAACATCTCCTCCATATTTTGCCGACATAAAACTTCTTTCTAAAGATAGATTGTTACACTTTTAAAGTAAATAAATAAAAATGCAGAGATAAATAAGATACAATTTTTTTAAAAATGGAAACATCTTTAGTCAAAATAGTAAAAATCATGATCCACCTTTACATTGCTCGAGGGAGTAAGAAGATGAAAAAATAATCATAAAAACTTAGAAAGGTAAGTGGTGGTAATCTATTTTATTAAAAAAAATATATATACGAGTGAAAGAACGATGAGATTTTAAAATGATTAAAATTTATCCATACTTCATATTTATATAAAGCTAATGAATGCATGTCATATAACTTATAAGTATATATGCACATATTAGAATTATGCCTTATCATATTATAATTTATTTAGCTCAAATCAAAATCGAAGTCAAAATTTAAAATCATTGAATTCTGACTTGCCATCGATTCCATAACTCATTTTAGTTGTTGAGTTTAACTAAATATTTATACGTGTACATGTTTACTGAATCAAAAAGTAGATTAATTCCTCAAATTAACGAAACATACATTGTTTAAGAAAGAAATTATCCGTCTTCCAATAAATAATGTAGACATTACTTAGGATAAATTTAATAAATGAAAGATACAACTTAATAAACCTTCTCAAGTTAAACTTATTGGCTAGTGAGATTTAGCTAGAAGTTGATAATTAGGAACTAAAAAATAGTAAAAATATTAAATGCCTTCCTTTAGTTTGGAAATTAGGGTTTTAAGATTGATCTTTAATTCATAATACACACAGAGGGGAGCAATGTAGGTTGTGGTGAAATGACTTGAGGTATCCCACCATTCTTAACTAAAGCTCTCAGATTCAAACCTTGAGAATGAAAGAAATTCTGTTGAGAGCACCGCCTTTAGAAATAGACCATGCAATGTGTGTGTAAATCTAGATTTAATCGAGCTCTAATATAGATATCAAATGCATAAATTTAAATACAATTAGACTTTAATATAGATACCGAATACATGACAAGAAACCAAAAAAGAGATAGAGAAAGATAATGAAGCCATTGAAAAGTATTTGGAAAAAAGACTCAATTTTAAGGGAAAAGGAGAATACAACTCAATTAATTCACCAGCAAGATATGTACTACTGATTTTTTAATATATATATATATATTTTAAAAATTTTCTAACATCTGTTGATTGAGGCTGCATGTATTTTAAAAAAATCCGTATCCAAATAAATTTGACATATATCCCTACCAATTTTCTTTTTTACTACACCCCTTTCACAATACTAAACTATATTTCATAGATAAACAACGAAAATCTCATGTTAATCCTATTTAAGTATGTACTATACAGAAATCTAATTACCTGAAAGCAATTTACCAACAATTTAACTACAAATCGTCAATAAATCTCATAATTAATTTCATATTTTCTAGTAGATATAACTTCAAATACCTTAAAAAAATCTTTGAGAAATCGACAAATGGGAGCAAAGAAGACTTCCAATTTCAACCCCTTTAATTTCTTTACACTATTGATGTATATATATCGAACATGATTGAACAAAAGCGCACACACGAGGGCGGGGGGTGGGGGGAGGGACCAAGAGTATAATCATATTCAATTGCTTATCACGTCACTGTTTTATTCCCGGGAGAGAATTCAGCCAAACGAACTTTTCGATTATGAGAAAATAAATACATAAAAACCTTATAGTATAATTATTATTATTATTATACTATATGAACCGTACGTAACTCAAGTCTAACCGTTGTGATGATTATCATGCCCTTTAAGTCAACACAATCCTAACAAACCTATTTTTTTAGTTCACAATTCACATGATCCACTATACACAAATGATTAATTCCTCTATATATTAATTAATATTTTTATTCTTAAAAATTCCAATTAGTACACAATAATATAATAATCACTTCAATTAACAATTTTTTTTCCTTAGCTAATTACCAATTACCTCATAAGTAGGATCCGTTGATGTGTTACCGACAAAAGTTGTAACATTATTGACCATGGTAGTTGTAGTAGTGCTAGAGGAACCAAGAATTAGAGCTTTTGTTGCCCAATTTTCATTATTAGGGCACGGTGATACTGGTACCTGTGCTGGTGGGACGTGATGATTTGATGATTGTAATTGACGAATTTGCCTTTTTAGGAACTTAACGTAGCAAATAGCTTCGTCTAACATGGAAGCAGTGTCCATTTTGGTACCACCAGGGACTAATCTTTGTAAGATTCTGATTTTTTCACTGATTCTTTCGCGGCGGAGCCTAGCTGCCACGCTTTGTGGATCGTTGCTAATTCGGACGTTTCGCCTTTTAGGTTTTCGAATGGTGGATGGATCAATATCTACTGGTTGCATAGATGCAATTTTGAACATCATTTCTTTCATGGCTCCTAGTTCCTCTTCCTCTTCTTCGTGTTCGTCTTGAACGTGTTCTTGATCATTATGATCCTCTATTAGGGTTTGAACATGGTTGTTTAAAACATGGTCAAAAGGGACTTCTTGTTGTTGTTGTTGTTGTTGCTGCTGCTGCAATTGGTTTGATGAAGAGGGAAGGTGGTGGTGTTGAGGGTTTTGAAGAGGAAAAATAGGCCAAATAGGGTTATGTTCAAAATGAAACTGTCGTTGTTGTTGTTGATGATGATGATGATGATGATCATGAAAAACATGGTCATTTGGTATACTGGACAAGCATGGTCGCTGTTGTTGTTGTTGTTGATGGTCGCGGAAGACATGTTCGTCCATATTGGACATAGTTGGTTCCCAAGTGGAGGTAGTGAGCTTAATGTGGTTGATATCCATGGCAAGTAGGAGGAGGAGGAGAAGAATATCTATTGTGCTTTTCTTGTGTCATTATGAAAAGATTTTCTCATATTTATTGAAACCCCTTAAGCAAAAATTGTAAAAAAGGGAAGGAGCAAAAAAGGAGGTGACTTATTGCAAAGTGGAATCAAAGCTCTTGAAGATGTACTTTATGTGAAGCCTTAGAGGTCTAAATAGTACACCTTCGTAGGGTAAAGAAAAGGCGTAAGTTATGTACATTATGACATACACAATTCGTACATATATATTTATATGTATGTATCAAGATATAGATAGACAAAGGGAAGGGGGTGGGGGTGTTGCAGACTTTATTGAACCACTAATAAAAGCAAAAGACGAAGTCAGAATTTAAAGCTTATGAATTTGAGATTGCAGTCATTTTTTGAGTTACTGGTCTAACAACAACAATCTACGAATTTTGATTGCAATCATTTTTTTAGTTACTGGTCTAACAACAACAATCTATTTAATGAGTTTTTAAAAATAAACATGACTTGAATCAGCATTACTAGGTTCGATTAAATCGTAAACTATACTTTCTCAATTAAAAAAATGCTAAAAGAG
The DNA here is from genome assembly GCA_025774065.1 of Solanum ossicruentum. Classification (NCBI taxonomy): domain Eukaryota; kingdom Viridiplantae; phylum Streptophyta; class Magnoliopsida; order Solanales; family Solanaceae; genus Solanum; species Solanum ossicruentum. The sequence goes on along the minus strand of JAOTQR010000007.1, from coordinate 929,737 downwards.
CTAAATTAACTATTTTGTGAGAGGACCACAAGATCAAGTTATTTCAAAATAAATACTCCCTCCATTTAAAAAAGAATGATTTACTTTCCTTTTTGGTTCTATTTTCTTTTTTTAAAAAAGACCCTTTTTTAGCAAAATTTTAATTTCAATTTTTTGCGTGATATGTTTAAGGGCGCAAGATTAAAGGACATTTTGATATATTTATCATAACTTTAATTTAGGATCACAAGATTAAAATATCTCTTCTTTATTTTTTTAAACTTTGTAACAAATCAAATTAGATCATTTTTTATTAAACGAAGTGAGTAGAAAAAGAAAAAGAAGCTTCCATTTTTGTGTGGTGTTGTGGGTTGGGGGGTGAGTGTATCAAGGGCCATAAATGTCCTCCTTTTTCTATATTGGTATATAAGTGCATTTAGTAGAGAGCTGGCCTTTGGTTCATCCCTAGAATTTATCTATTTGCCTTGCTTAATTTGCTAGCCATCAAAATCAACTGATAAATTCTTGCTGACTTGGTGTGATCCAGAGGTTAATGCCACGTGAAAAAAATATTGGAAGTTAAATAATAATAACATATTAAATATAATTTTACAAATAAAATGCGGAGAAGATAAAATATATCTAAATTTTTATTGGATATCTCTAAAAAATTATTGAGAGTTGCATCATTAGATAAAAGTTATTTAGATTTTTACATGTCTAAAGATTTATCATTTTTATTTTTAAAGATCAGCTATTATATCCTCCAAATACGCTATTCTTAGCTATTATACTATAATATTTATTCTCTTTAATTCATATATTTGTCATGATCTTAAATAGGCTGTGAGTGACACTCACTTTAACGCTCCAATAGATAAACCAATCGTCCAATCCAACTAAACAATCTAAAAAATAGAAACAAACATTTGAGGAGGTGGAAATAATTTTAACTAGAACAAAACTTGAATTCCCCTAAACTCAACAAAAATAGTTTAACATAATGCAGAAAACAACCTCCAAGAACTTGAAAGTTATTGTACCAACACTCTATGTAAGTGTCAAACATAAGGGGATGCAACTTAATTAGAAATCATAACAATAATTATCTAGAATGTCTGAGTCCAAAAATAAATGGACAAAAAAATAGATAAATCCATGGTAGACTTGGATGAGCTGGCTCACCCTTGAATTCGATATTTCATTGGTCTCATAACTGAGATCTACCAATAGCCACCTGAAGATGACATGTAATCAACAAAGAAAAAGCAAGTGCAATATTAATACATATAACAACCGTGTACTAATAGGATCATGAAGTTATTCCAATAAATGTAATATAAATAGGTAACCACAACATAGTAAACAACACACGTATGGAAAGAATATCAGTTTATAGTTCATGCTCAACATGTCAATTTTTATAATTATCAGTCTCAAAATAACAATCAACAATGGCCCACTCATAGGACCCATACTCAAAGAAGTTGTATGTCGGAATGTGCTATCCATTCTAATAGGGTGTCAGAATGTGAAATTCTATTTAATAATATGTCAAAGCATGACACATAATCCAATAATGTATCTAAATACGATACCCAATCCAATAAATATGTCGAAATGTGACACCCAATCTAATAATTCACAATCACAATAAATGTTTACAAATTTGCGTAATTAAGTATTAGCTTCATTGTATGCAGTTTGACCATAGGTAATCATTTGATTAAGCTAATTCCCTCATTCTTTAGTCACATACATCCAGGTAATGCTATCGGTATAGTTAGCAAGCACATCTATATAACACAAATGAAGATTAAGAATCATCATCCTATTTCGAAAAAGTCTTTAAAACTCTAAAAAATCGGAGCTTTCTCTTTTTTAACGTTTTGACTCGTTCTTGATCTATAATAAATAAAAAATATAGTGGATCAATAAATAATTTCCTAAAAACCCAAATTATATCAAAATCCTCTATTCCTTGACCACTTTCATGATCATCTTTCTCAACTAGGGCTTTTTCTTACCATTAATTAAATATCACAATCTTCCCTTAAGAGAATTTTTTTTTCTAGTTTCTAAGGTTTAGTAGGAATCAAGTTACAATTTAGATGAATCATTAACCTATCCTTATTAATGAACCATGTGAAAAGTTGTCCTAGATCGCTTCATGTTGAACTCAAGTACTCCTATCATCCCAACCACATACCCTCAAAATTACAATTTTGCATACAGAAATAACTAGCACACACAACATACATATATAATATATGCATATACAGACACATTCAGATTCATTTGTATGGCTCATTCAGTATTACATCCTCAAGGAAAAACAATCAACAAGGATCGCATATTCATAATTCATAGGCAAAAACAAGAAACTCAACACTTCACTTACGATGTCACAATGAATAAGGTGCAAAATGAAGAAAATACAATGCCAAATAACTGTGATGTATATCTATCCTACGACATATATCTGTTGATCAACTCAGGCCAAAATTCATGGAGGTCTCGCTTAGACCATGTATTTGCTGAAAAATGATCTCCACAATATCACATGCTAGAATATGACCTTATAGGCCACCGAAAATGACCTCGATCATTAGAATATTGCCTTGATAATATCACAATTGGTAGAAACATCGTCCCCACATATTAATATCTCTTTTAATAATCTCGACCGATAGAGATCTTGATCCCAAAAATCAATATCTTTCTTTTATCTCATTTTCACAATTCAATGCAAATAAGTACATAAATAAACTATAAGTGAATGAGATATGGAACATATGATGCCACAATATATAACTCAATAGAATGCTACTCAATATAGCTCAATAAGTACATCACTATTCAACGATATATAATTAACTCACAACACGTGTATCATGTTTCATGTATAAATTTCCACCTCAATATATCAAGTAAACATCACTATCAATGCCTCATCTCATTTCACAATCAATTCATATTTCATTTCAAGTAATCAATTAGAAGATACAAGGTTCAACACACTTAATCATAGGTTTGAAAATGTTTGCTTTAGTCAAAAAGTCACGATCAATTAAAAAACAGACCTTTCCATTTTCATTGTACTCCAAAGCACTACAATCTATTCGAAAATGAATCCACAATCACAATTCGAAACTAACAACACTAAAATCATACAATTCAACGGAAAAGGGTAAAATGGTCCAAAATTTCTATACCAAAAATGAGACAAAAATCTAAAAAGAATTACATATAAATATTTCTTAAGGTTTTAGGAATCTAATGGCGAAAACCATTTCGAAAAAATAGTCAAAATGAGTTCACAATCACCATTTTTATTTTAAAAAATCAAATTCATGAAATCCATCATTTTGATGTTAAAAACATAAATTAATCATGAAAATCGAAGAAAAGCATTGCAATTATCTTACCAAAATGTTTTTCCATTGAAAAATTCACCCAGTCAAGCTTGAAAAAGTTGAAATTTAACAAAACCCATCATTTTTGAAAAGCTACGGGAAATTGATCATCAATATCACGGCTAAATGCCTCGCGATCACAAAGAACACCCAAGTTGCCATTGCAATCATAGCCAAGTGCCTTGTGATCGCGAAGGCCATCCAAGTTACTCATCGTGATCGCAATCCAGAACCCGCGATCGCGAAGCACAAGGAGGTACCTCATCGCGGCCTAATCACGAACGCGAAGAACAACACTGCACTGAATATCAACAATTTGCAAGCAACACAAAAATGACGGAATGGATCCTCGAAATTCGTTCGGAACTTGATATACACAAACCATATATGCAAGCCTACTAAATTTGATATTTCAAAACTTAATGGAATCATCGAAAATCGAATTCAAGGTCTCCTTGACCAAGAATTTGATTAGGGCAACTAAACTAACTTAGACCACTTAAAATACTAAAATGCTAGAGGAAAGCCTAAAATTTATTATGAGGATCATTCTAGCGCTAAAATCACCTCTTGGAACCAATGGAACCATCAGAATTCAATTCGAGCATCGAAATTCAAAATGTTGACCAAAGTCAAACCTAAGTCAAATCTAAGTCAAACTTTAACTCAATTTCCAACCTCATACCTAAAATCCATATAACAACTCCAAATCTGATTCCAACAACTCTTTTCTACATTCTGAAACTGATGGAATCGACAAATTCTATTCTGAGACTGAAATCTCCAGATGACTTAAAGTTCAAAATTTGGCAACTTAAACCTCCAAAACTCACTTCTTTAGTAACTTTTTACAAGATTTTCAAAACTAATCAAACATGATTAATTTGAGATAGCTCTTGAGAGGGATAAAATAGTAATTTTATCAGAAATACCAAAAATCACCTTCAGAGTCATTACACATGTATAATGTGACATGTAGATATTCAAAGTAAATGGATGAAGTCGTGAAGAAATTTGGAATTGCATTTGCCATGAAAGACCTTGACAACTAATTAGTTTCTTCCTAGATATTTAAGTAGCGCACTTCTCAAAAGTAATCCACATGACTCAAAGAAATATGCAAAATGTTATCTTAAGAAGATGGAGATGACTAGAGTTATCAACAAAAAGCTATATTTCAAGACACAAAATTCAACATAATCAATTAAAAACAAAATATACAAGTGCCTTTTTACTTCCATTTTCATTATCATCTATACATTATTTACTTGGGAAAAGGGTAGTTAGTGGATTTAGAGTTTACAATTATTTACAGACATAATAAGACAAAACATACATAAAAATTAAAGCTTGTCAACCTCTAGCTCATGTCATTTCTAATAGAGACAACAAATACTACTTTTTGTTTTACAAATTTATATTTAACCTAATTCAGAAAGAACAAACTCATGACTTGGAATTTTAATTGTACAAATATTATTAGGGGTGTACAGAACCAAATCGTAAACCGCACCAAACCGATAAACCGAACCAATCCGCAAAAAAAAACCGCTTAGTGGTTTGGTTTGGTTTGGTTTG
>JAOTQR010000007.1:907646-924664 GCA_025774065.1 Solanum ossicruentum | reverse complement strand
AAATATTATAAGTATCCTTTATTGATTCTTTTACCCCTTTTCTTTTTTATATATAAAAAAGTGAGATTTATTCGAGAAGAACCATGATTGTTTACATGCTAAAAACAAATTGTCTGTTTTCTGTTCACCGGCCCATAAAATTCTATCAGGCCTCCGTCAATGCCGCCGAGCCACCTGGGCCGCTTACGGGGCTCGTTGTTGATTCACTCGTATAATTTTTCGGGAATCTTGCGCCGGAACCCTGTGCAGCGCCATAATCCGTGAGCTAACAACGAATAATACTTGTCAACTTTATAATATTAAGAGATAACTTTAATTTATATTCGATCTATTCCTAATTTACCTTTATCATTAATGATAGTATTGTACTATTTAATCATGTATTATTAAAAATAAAAAATAAAAATGACTTCTTAGTATCATACAAAACTGTTGGACTTGGCTGGTTTATTTAGCTAATTCCTATCAGATGAAGAAAAAGAATAATTAGTTAGTATTTCTTCTCTCAAGGAAAGGGAGTCTGATTTTTAAACTTACACCATTCAATGCTTTCATTTTTTTACACAAACTTTTCTGATCAATAAAAGTTAACTCCTACCTTTTAATTTATTTGTCTATATTTAATTTGATATGAAATTTAAAAAGTAAAAAAAATTAAATTATATGATCATCTTTAACTAAAAGTATATAAAAATGTATCAGCCAAAAAAAAAGAAAAATTCTTTTTAAAACATATTTAAAAAAAGAAATGAAGAGAAGACGAATAAATTGAAACAAGAATAGCCATTAGAATACAATGATAACTTCAATCTTTTATATCACCGGAGATTGGAGTCTCTATTTTCACCATAACAAAAATAGCTTTTAACAACAATAAATATGCATCATTAACGAAAAGCGCTAAAACATACAAATGTCTACTTCTGATTACAACATATATCTTGGTACAAATTGTGTCTTTATCTTCTTGACAATTTACAATACTATCGATCGTTTACATATGTTCAGATATTCAATTGAAATATATCATAATTTGAATATTTCAATAAAATTTACGGACAAATTTAAAGAACTATCGATACATTTCAACAAAGAAAATACATATATTATTGGATTAGCTTCAAAGACTATTAGAACAAGACAAATATGAAAGAAAAAAAAGGTCCAAATTTACAAAAGAAAGTGTATACTTATGGCCTCATCATAAGAAACCAGCTTTATCAAAAAGTTGACAAAAATGGAAATCTGTGTATCAAGGACTTACTAGGATCTGAGCCATGCAAAAGAGAAGTTAAGGACTTTCAAAAGCTGCTTTTCAAAGGGCCTTTTTATTATTTAATTTATATACACTGACAACGTACGAACCGTTTATGTTATTTATATAAGTTTACTTGTTTGAATAAGATTTTCTTGTGAAATCGTTAAAATTACTTGTCCATCGATTATATAAAGATTATCAATCAATTGCCTAGTCAATTTTCTAGCAAATGCCAATACACTATAGTTAATTAATTGTTTAGGTACATGGGGTTGGGGGTTGGGGGGGTGGGGGGTCTTAAAATTCAACACAATTGCTCCTCAGAGTCTGCACTAACAATGACTAATTTTTGAAGAAAAATTTCAACTTACCATATATAGGAAAAGAAGGTGAAAAGTGAATTTATCACTTGTTGGGTCTTGAAATGTTATTTTGATAATGGTTTCAGCAGCATTATTAGGTCATGAAAAAGCAACCAAAAAATTAAAGAGTTTTTATGTCATTGGGAAGATGCACCTACAAAGGCAGCCACTTTACATTTACTACCAATACTCCTTTTGTCTCAAATTATCTATCGTAATTCTATTTGATAATACGCCTCTTAATTCTATTAAGGTAGAAGGTTAATAGGTTAGTAAGGATAGGTTATTGTCTAACCTTATGTTATAGTAGGTTAGTAGGATTAGTCGTGTATTCGTGTCTTTATATCTTGTGTTGTTATTATATGTCTCATATTTTTTCTTTTATTGTATTTATATAGTATCACTTGTTTTCCGCTTTAATCATTTTTCTTTCATATCTAATTATCTTCTGCTTTCAGGGCTTGATATTTATGAGTAGAGAGTCTTCCGGAAACAGTTGTTCCATCTCTATGAGGTAGTTGTAAGGTGTTAGGTTGTGGAGCCTGATGTAATATTTAATGTACTGTTAAATATTTGTCAACCTCGCGGGTCAAGCTAATGAAGGATGTACTGTTCATTCTCCATGTAAAAATACTCTAGATTCATTTAATATATATATTACACCCGTGGAAGTTGCCCAAGTAATTGGGTGTTACCACGTTAAAAAATCTTTCTTCCCGTTTTTAGAGAGAGAAACTCTCATTTCTCTCTACTTCTTCTTCAAGAATTCTTCTCCTTCTTCATCTTAATTTTTACAGATCTGGTGTAGATCCTAACATAAAGTCTATGTAGATTTTACCCTCCATAGATTTCACTCATGAAATTTCACTAGATATGTTACTGTAGTTATACTTAATTTTTTGAATGACATTTTAGGGTACAAATTCAATAAATTTTCAAACTACTAATCATATGCAAATCCAATCAGTGAGTAGTACAGAAAGCCTTTCAATTAATTAATGCTTTGGAGTAAATGAGTTGTACGTACCACATGCCTGTAATGCAAGTTTGTTTGCATGCATGCCTATTTTGCACTGTGTTTTAGAAGTGTGTGTTTTAGTTAAAAGAACAAAAAATATTTATAAATAACAAACAAAAAACTTTTTACTCATTGAGGTTTGGGTAATTACATCACTTGAATATACGTACAGTAATATTTGTATAATTCGTGCAGTATTTATATATATTTATATAATTTCTTATACATATAAATTACAATTTTGTATAACATTTGTATATTTCACTATACGATTCTTACACAATATTTATATAATTCGTTGTACAATTCACAGTATTTGTATATTTTGCTATATAATTTGATTCTCACACAATTTTTGTATAATCGTACACAACGTTTGTATAAACTGCGGGAATTATATAAAATTCAAACTGTAATTAGAGCTAGATGTTTGCCTCGATCGAGCCATAATTAATTCATATATTAGCTAATTAACTAATATATATTTGATTATTCATGTTATTTCTCATTAAATCATCATGAGTCATAACTAATTAATTAGTATATATTTGTTTATCCACGTTATTTCTCGTTAAATCATCATGAGCCATAATGTGATGCATAGAATGAGCTGGATGACTTTTTATGGCTCTATAAAATTTACCTTTATATTTATATGGGTGATCAAGTCATAGGCAGTTATAAAGTTGTTTACATTAAATTTAAAGATGGATATATTGTTACATTCCAAGATGTTACATGTTACATGTCCCGCAAAGCAGTTCAATTTTCATGATGGCACATCATGTTACATGTCCCATAGTAATTAACCAATTCTTTATAAGAAACATGTAGCAAATCTTAGAAACATGTTACACTAAGAAGACATCAATATATGTTAATAAATGTTTTCTGTTATGTTTAATCAAATCTTAATCACGTTTAGTTCAAACCAATAATAATTTTGTTGGACTTCCACCTCAAGTCAAAGGCTTAATAAATATGGATTGATGGAACTTTCACGCAGTGTCATAGCTATATGTAGGGCGAAGGATGATTAGTTGAACATCTTTTATTAAAAAATCATATTATATGTATAAAAAATTATATATATTAAATTTTAAATATACTTGATAAAATTCTAACTTTGTTACTGCTTTCATGCATTCACAATATTTTCAATAAAAAGAAGGTTAACATAGTTCTACAAAACTATGTAAGCCTGTGTAATGACCTGACTCCATAATTATGGGCAAGTCAATGCGGAAGGAGATTGGGTTAAAAAACTTTCGAGTAGTAAGTTGATTTTGAGCCCCATCAAATTTGGATGAAATTTGAGTCATGTGAGCTCTAGGGCAATCCGCTAATGGATTGAGAGCTAATTAATTTATATAAATTGAATCTTTTGAGTTGATAGCCAAGATAATAAAATTCGGGCAAGTAGAACTCTTTTGAAATTGATCTTGGTGCAAATGGTATATTTCTTAATGTCTTAGTTTGAGGGTGTGTTTTGAAATAAGGACTTGGGGAAGCGAGTTATGAAAATTTTATCTCTGTGCAACCTGCCATGCACGACAAGATGAATCTCGTTATGGCGGGGCCGTCATGACGGAACAATCACAAGTTTTAAGTTTGAAAAGTCTCAGATTTATGTCTATTTCTATCACTTCATTCTTGAGAGACTAGTAACGACTTAGAGCTTCTCTTGTTTATTTTTTCGCCTATTTCATCATTAAAGGTAAGTTAATCGTTCTCCAACTCATTAATTGATTCCTAGATCTTAGAAACTAGGAGAATTCTCATAAGGGAAGATCTTGAGTTGCAAATTAATGGTGGAAAAAAAGTTTGAGTTGGAAGAGATGATAACAAAAGTGGTCAATGGTTAGGATTTTAATATGACTTGGATAATTTAGGCTATTGTTTGTAGATTATTGTATTTTTCTGATTGTTATAGACTAATTAGAACGTTGACTAGGACTTTGAAAAGGGGGAAACTGTCAAGCCTCGAGAAGGTACCCTTGGTGTGGCTGGCACGCGAAGACTATTACTAGCCTCCGAGCGAACCACTTGGCCTCATCGTCACGTCGTACTCAGCAGCGGAAGAAATAACTCAAATAGATACAATATTATTAATTTAAACTCACTCATAGTTTCAAAAGAACGCGGTTTAAAATTATACAATACTTTTTAAGAAATCACTCCCTCAACGTCTATGAATCCTCTAATCAACAATCTACACGGTATCATGACATGCCATAGACACCTCAAATGAAAATAGTACTCAATAAAAGACAAAAGGTAAAAAAAGTTTCTCCGGAATGTAAGGAGAGCTCATTAACTCTGAAGCGCACGATCCGGATCTCAGCGATGCGTCGCGAAAGTCCTTTATCTCCAGTATCTAAATCATGAAACGATAGTACATGAAATGTATGGTAAGTCCATCGGCTCAAATACAATAATGAAAATAATAATGATAAGCTCAAGAATATTCACCTCGACTCCTCAACTCATGCTCAACTGATTATATAACAGTTTAGAACATTTCACACATTCAAACAATATATATATATGTATAAATACATACATATGTGTGTGTGTGTGTGTGTGTATAGTGAAAGTAAACTCAAGTTTATAAATCTCATGTTCAATCAAAGTTGCTTAGGAGTTTCTCTTAACTGGCATGCCTCCCCCATCATAAGTTAGGTGATGCACAATAAATCAACATCATTGTCACGCCCTTCCTATACGTGCCACGGCATAGGACGATCAACTCTCTCTTAGATCCAAGGTAAATGTACTCTTGCGGGACAAGTCACCAGAATGATGTTGTATGACTATCCTACGCTGACAACATAGTTCTGTAGGTTAAAGTAAGAGTATACTCGCTCCCCGCTTGATGCTCAAACTCCCAAGACTTAAACATACTCAAATCATCATGTAACTCAATCATCAATACTCAATCAATCAACTCATCCTCAACCTCATAGAGTTATCTCAATTCCTCTCAAAGATTCATCAATTCATTCAATCACATACAAGTACTCAAATATAGTCAACTCAACAATCATGTAACTTATCATGCTCGACTCAATTATAACGGTCATTTGGATTCTTTTAACCTTACTCATCATGTTATGTAAACAAGTTTATAATGTAACATGTTTTCATGTTCAACGACTCAAGTATTCTCAATTTGTCATATTTACCTCAACTTAACTTCATATAAACTCTTTTCACATAGAAGATAAATCTCATAACATAATATAATTTCAAGTAGTACAATCCTCATATAATAGCAAGAGAATAAATAAAACTTCCTCATCAACAACTTCTTTCAAATCTATAACTCAAGTAAATAAAGTGACATGTAGGGTCTTTCTATTTAACTTTTATGCATCAAGATAAATTCATCACTCATCTTAAATAATATTCTCATAATAAAGTACTTTAAAGTGCATGAAAATAAACTTATTTGTATAAAATATCTTATTATAAAAGATTTAGAAAATAGGAGTAACTTAAAAGAATAAAATTGCCGAAGCTCTACACAATAAAACACCTCCCTTCAGCTAATAAACTCTCAAAATATTATTCAAACTATTTTCCTCACTTTTTTTTTCACTTGCTTTCTCTCCTCTATTTTTTGCCTTGTTAAGCAGAATGCTCTATGTTTTTCGGCTTCGTCTATGTGACAACTGAGCAAAATTCTCTACTTTATATATAGATGATATATACGGATCTTCACAGAGCCAAAGGATTATACAATAATAAATTAGAAGAGGACATTGCATTATTAATAAGAAGTGAAAAATAAAGTTGAGCAATACTAGAGGCAATTACACATCTCTGCTAAAAATGAGGCATTAAGAAAGTAAGTGCTCTATTAAAAATATTAAAATATGCACTAGCAATCTCCCACTACTCCAGAGTCGTAGTGGTCTCAAACTTGAACTAGGATTGCTTAAGGGAAATAAAATATACTGCTCACACATAATAATCAAGGTGTTGACATGAGCTTTACTAGCCAGCACATTACGGCCTTGTACTATCCCGGTTTCATGAGTGCCTTTGGGAATGAGCCCAATTCTTATAGGAAGCGGCCTACTTCCATACTCACATAGGCAAAAATTTTGAGACCGTTACAAAAAGCTTCGGTTCTACAGAGTTTCAAGGCTTGTTTCGAGGTAGGTGATAGTTTGATTTTTCCACTTGTGTGATATATGTATGTTAACTAATTTGTAGTACTTCTTGCATGTATGTGAATAGGGAATGATGATATGAACTTAACAAACAATTTCTCATTAACAAATTGCATGCAATGAACGTATTGCTTAAGCTTGCCAAGTTGTAAATTAATCATTGTGGTTGTGATTGTGATTGTGTTTGTGGGTCGAGTGTCACATTCAACACATTTTTGGATCAGGTGTCATATTTCGATACATTATTGGAATGGGTATCATGTTTCGACATATTATTGGATCGAGTATCACATTTCGACACACAATTTGTTGAAGTGTGGATCCCTTAAAAGGATTATTGTTGATTGTTATATTGAGGCTCATAATTGTGGAACTGGTATGTTGAGTTTTGATTGAGAACTTGTTCCTCTTTTTGTATATGTATGATTTATTATGTTATAGTTGCTTGTTGTACATTTCGCTTATTAGAATAGCTGCATGAACTTATCAGTATACTGTACGTTGCGATATATATGAACTAATACTGCACTTGCGCTCTTTTTGTTGATTATAAGGTATCTTATTGAAAACCATTTTCGTATCTTTAAATGCCTAATTTTTGTTAGATTGCATCAGTTGGATTGTAGTAATGACTCTCCCATCGAATGATTGGTGTGGTGTCATTTATGACCTGTGCGAAATCGTGACAGTCCATGTGATATACATATCAATTATATTTATAGTTATATGTGTGTGTACTGATAGAAAATTATAACTATACAAATGTACATATATGTTGCTAATTAATTTTTTTAATTAAAATTATTTAAAAAATTTAAAAGACAAATAATATAAATAGAAGAAAATAATATATCATTGGCTCTACGCCCATCTGCCTATGTAATAGATAAGTAGCTTCAGCAAAATGGCTGATAATGCAAGATCTTTTGTAATAAATGGCACGACACAAATAAATGCTTTGCACACGTTTATAAATGAAGGTACCATGTCCTCACTCACTTTACATCTTATTTTTCGAAGTGATGTTACATAAATTGCAAATATTTATTCGTATCGAGTGTTTACATCATTAATTTAATGGAATGATTATATGTATTAATCAACTATTGTTAAGTACTAATGTTATTGTATATTCAACACACGATAACGTATTTATTGATGGTGAATAAATTTTTATCTACATAAATGCTTATGAAATATGGAACAATGCACATTTTTGTTATGTATACTAACTCAATTCTTGCAAATTGAAACTTTAAATACTACTCCCACTATTTCAAATATGGTATCATAATTTTTTAAAGTCGATTTGATTGATTTTAAGATGAGATAAGTGTCAAAAACACATCTTAACTTTCCTCTTTTATTGAGTGACATACCTAAACTATCACTTATTATTTTGAGAAACACATGTATCTATTTTTTCCACTCTCACCATGGTATATATACTACACTCTCTATTTTATTTAAAAAATATGTCATATCACACTCCACATGACCTCACTTGAAATCCAACTTAACTATTATTGAAGAAGACGCTAAAGACGGTTGAAATTATTTCACTCTTAACTAAAATTTAAACTCAAGTCTTGAACTTGATATTTTAATAGGAAGAATTGAACAGACTCTTAATGAATCTACTCAACGTAAATCGAAATTAATTGAACCCAGTGAACTTGGTTAAGAAAAAAATTAGATAAAATTTGCTTTTACCCATTCTTTCTCTTGGTAAAATTCCTTGCAAACCATGTAATTTATTATGGACATAAAAAGTTCATTTGATCTTAATAGTCAAAGTGGTTTATATACTTTCTCATTATGATTTTTCTAAACCAATAACCATATTGTGAAGAATAATAACGTTATATATTTTTCCATAGAAATAAGATTGATATGATTTATATGGATGATGAATTTAGATTTTCTTTTAGTTTGGTCACTAGGTAGGAGGATATTTCTAAATTTTTTTAATGTATAAATAATATATGATTGAACAAATTTGAAAAAGAAAAAATATACTTCGTAAAATTTGAGACGGTAAAAATTATACAATTATTTATGAAATGTAATGACTTCAGTCATTCACGTTTAAACGTGTGATCTTGTGTAAGTCAAATATGAAATATTTTTGCATGATGTTTAGTATGACTTACAAAGTAAAAGTAGATTTATTTATTTTTTTACTGAAATGCATGTAAAAATTGATTAAGTGTTTAGTCACATACGTATGAATCTTTTCATGTATTTTTGCACTTGATTGAAATAAATGTTAAAACAGAATGAAATTTCAGACATATATGTCTAAATAAATAATAATATTTTGTTCTTTGAAATTTCAACAATTCAGTACTCAAATATGTACTCTAAACAAGCTCAGATAAAAAATATAATTTGCATATATCAAAAAAGACAATCATCAATTTATCAAAATTACAAATTAATTTGTCAATGTAGTTACAAATTTAACAAACATATTTAATACTTTTTCAATTTTTTCATATATATTTGTGTTATCACACATGATTGAAACACATTAAAATTGACTAAAATTTCAATCATATGTATCTATATACAAAAAAGAAGCAAAAAAAAAAAGAGTAAATTCTTTCGCATAAATTATTAAATATTATATATTCACGAAAAAAATAATCTAAGACCAAAATAGGACATCCCATAGAATTTTGATAAATTTATCATAAATAAAAATGGGTCGAGTAATGGAACAAAGTGGGTTGGGCCATTTTCGAATCTATGTTTGAAAAATGGACGTCTCATAATATTTATTTATTATTTTTTTGATTCATTTTTATAAAATTATTCAAAATGACCTAATTCGAACAAAAAGGTCATATTTAATATATGAGTCATTGTCATTCGCTTTTTAGCCACGGTTAGTATTAAAGAAAAATTTTTATTGTTTATATTTTCTTTTGTTGCTCTCTTTCTTTTAAGCCTCTCTACTTCTATGAGGTAGCGGTAAGGTTTGCGTACGATCTACCCTCCCCAGACCCCACTTGTGAGATATCACTGGGTATGTTGTTGTTGTTGTTGCTCTCTTTCTTTTAAATAAATATTCTCTTCTAATTATATCATTTTTTGTGAAAAATTAAATATTTAGGCCTTTTTATTATTTTTCATTTATTCTTTTACTTATTAGGTGAGAATGTGCAACAGTCAAATAAATATCGATGCATTACATAATTATTTATATATTTTTGATACACAATTATACACATTTATACAATATAGATATATTATATATACACCACATAATTATTTTCTACATTATATATACATGTTTATATATCATTTATAAGATATTGATACATGTTTATATATGATTTATATAATATTGATACATTATACATACACTATATAACTATTTATACAATATCAATATATTAGTTATACGCCACATAACTACTTATACGAATATCGATACGTTATATAATTATTTATATATCATATATACATATTTATACACCATTTATACAACACTTATACATATGTATATATTATCTATACAACAATTATACATTATAGAGTAAGTTGGTAGCTAAGAGTATCTGAAGGATAATTATTTGTAAGCTTCAATTTTTAAATATACTTAAACAATTAATAGATAAACAATTTGATCTCTTCCATCAATAATTAAATATAAAACGCTTAATAGGTAACTTTATTTGATACTACTATATTATTATAGTTAGAAATTGAATTGCATTGTTCTCAAATTGGTAGTTAAAGAATTTTGAAAGTCAAGTACTAATACCCTCTCTATTAGTAGCTAAGAATTTTTTTTATTCACGAGGATTTTTCGGAAATAATCTTTTTATATTAGTTGAATACTAATATATCGATATTGTATAAATAGTTATGTAATGCATATATAATGTATCAATTTAGATAAGTCATGTAGAAACACTGATCAATATCTTATAAATGATATATAAACATGTTTATATAATGTAGAAAATGAATTACAACAACATTACCCCATTGCCTCAAAGGCTCCCGCCCATTGCGAGATAAGGGGGGTCAGTCGTACGTAGTCTGACTTCTATGTTTAAAACATAGATCGACTGTTTCCGAAACACGTAAAAAATGAATTATCGTCAATAATTACTTAAACAAAATAAGTCAACTACTTTCTTGCTACCTTACTCTATCTTCACCTTCTACGAATCTAACATGCATTGTTCAAGATCTACAAGTCAAATTAATTCATCTTCTCTCATGAATTATGTACAATATGATTTTTTTTTTTTTTAAAAAAAAGAGTTATGTGGATGAACTTTCCATGAAGTTGACCATAATTAGAAATATTTCCGTCTACCATTAAAATTATAAAAACATCAATGACTATAAGTTTGTAAGTAACACAAGAGTGTTTAGTCACAATCAATATATTCTAGTTCATGTTTGGATTGACTTGTTTTAAGTTTTCTTAAAATAACCTTTAAGTGATTTTATGATGTTTGAACAAAACAAAAAATGCTTATAAATAATTATTTTTAAGTTAAAAATTTAACTGTCTTTCAGTTTACAAGTGAAAAGTCTAAGTCCTTGTTGGTTGTTAAGAAATCAATGAATCAAGTCATTTATTATCTTATTAGAACATCTGTTTCTGTGTATAGTTTGATAAAGTGGGATACTAATTCTCCATCTTTCATTATCGATATACTTATTTTTTATTTGAATAATACATAATAAAAAAACCACGTACAAGTTACTTCTAATGGGTGTTTGACACTTTCGAAACGTGAGTTTAGCATATATAATAAGTTTGGATATTTTCAAAACCATGAGACACTTCATTGACAAGTTTTATCTCATAAATTCATTTGACCAAGGGTAATTATTATAGGAATTCACCTCTTTTAAAAAAATAAAAAAATAAAACCCAAGATTAAGCTTGTGAAATAAGTGATATATGCCTCATTTAATCATTTCTAAAAAAATCTATCGTAACTTTTAAAAAGTAATTTTTTTTAACAAAATTCAAACTATAATTATTACTAAATATTTGCCATGAATTCAAATTATATTAGTTAATTAATTAATTTTTTTCATTAATAATTTAATAACGAAACACATTTTGGTAGATCCCTAATTTGAATCAACTGACAGTAGCACTATTCAAATCAAAGTGCTTTTCCGAATTTCCACTGTCTCTTTTTCTTCTTCGTTCCACCATTGCTGTCACTTCCCACTGTTCACTCCCGTGAAGCACTCCTTTTTGTCATTACTCACCAAACCCCATTCTTTTTTCACACTGTACAGTGAATTATATTGTTGAAATTATACAGTTATTTACAGTCACAATTGTGTATAAAAAGGGTACCCATCATGCACATCAGAAAGCCTCCAAAACCCACTCTATTCAGAAAATTCAAGCTGCTTTTCATATCAATGGCTTCTTTTTTCCTACTTACACTTTTCTCCTTAATTCTTTTCTTCTCAATTTCCTCCGCCGCTCGCCATCATTCGCCGGTTTCATCCTCTGCCCCGGCGATTGCAGTTCAGATCCAAGGGGCTTGCAAGGCATCCCGAGACCCACCAACGTGTGAGTCTGTATTGAAGGAGTCCGGAAACTTACCGGCTGACCCGACGACGCCGTTAATCATCCAATCCGCCGTTAAAGTTTCTGCGCAGAACAACGATAAGGCGAAAGAGATGGTGCAGGCAATCATAGATGCGTCGAAAGGGAATCTGAACCGTACGGACGCGGGGAAGGTGTGTATGGAGGTGCTCGGGTACGCGGATTATCGGGTTGGGTTAACGGGTCAGGCGCTGACACGTGGTGAGATCAAGGACGCTCGTGCATGGATGAGCTCCGTGATGGTGTACCAGTACGACTGCTGGTCCGCTTTGAAGTACGTTAATGGCACCTCACAGGTATCCGAAACGATGTCGTTTATAAACTCCTTGATTGGTTACAGCAGCAACGCATTGGGGATGCTGGTGAACTACGATGTTCACGGGGAGAATACCGGGTCATGGACCGTACCCAAGACAGAACGAGACGGGTTCTGGGAAGGTTCAGGTTCGAGTTCGGGTCAGGTAAAAGGTGGGGTGCCTTCCGGGTTGAAGCCGGATGTAACGGTGTGTAAGGAAGGAGGATGTGACTATAAGACGGTGCAGGAGGCGGTGAATGCTGCACCGGAGAACCAGCAAACCCGGAAGTTTGTGATATGGATCAAATCCGGGTTGTATGAGGAGAAAGTTCGGGTGCCATTGGAGAAGAAGAATGTGGTATTTTTGGGTGATGGGATGGGCAAAACTGTCATTACGGGTTCGTTGAATGTCGGTCTTGTGGGCGTCACTACTTATGAGACTGCAACTGTTGGTAAGTGATTTATTGAATCATAATGCAATGCTGAAGTTAATTAATTGAATTTGATGTTTAATACGTATGTTATTTGATTAAAACATGCCCTGATATGCTTTGTTTGAGTCGATGATCTTTTTGGAACAGTAAGGTCTGCGTACACATTTAACACTGCCCTCAGAGTCAACTTGTGGAATTACGATAGGTTGGTTGTTGTTTTAAGGATGATCTATTTTGTTGTTTGTGTCATTATGGAGTAACCGGTAAAGTTGTTATTATTTAATCAGAAGGTAAAAGCTCCCGGTAGAAATGTAAAATTAAAACTGCATATAGACACTTGAGTCGAACCCTTCTTTGGATCCTGGACCCTGCGCAGCAGGAACTTTAGTGCATTGGGTTGCCCTTGTGCTGTTTTGGAGTAACTTTATCTTGGATGATAATTGTATTAAAGTTGTCAATTCTAAGAACCCAATTTGTCTGCCCCCTGATATTGTTTTGTTGTGTCTGGATTTAAAGCTCACATGTTTTGAAATGGACTTGTGAAATACCCGTCAAAATTTCGGCTTGATTTTTTGATTAGCATTTACTTTATGTGGTTAGTATGAAAAGGGCCCTTGCTCCATAGCAAATGCAAAGTTAGAATTTATAGTCAGCGGGTTTGGTACAAGTCTTTTGAGATGAGGGTTTTTCGGAAACGGCATCTCTACCTCTGTGGTAAGGTCTGCGTACATTTAACTTCCTAGACCTCACTTGTGGGATTCCACTGGAGATGTTATTGTTGTCGTTGGGTTTGATACGAGTCTAATCAATACATGTATTCAGACAAGCATAAACATTGTAGCATGTGTATTTATGGATGGATCGAAAGCTATGGTTCCAAATGAGCCTATTGAACCCTCTCTGATCCGTATCTGGATCAGAGGGGTCTGCCAGAAATGCAAATCTTTGCGTTTGGTGTGACCCTTTGGCTAATTAGGACTCGTGTTGTTGTTCAAGCTGCTTGATGTGGACATGAAAAGTGAAGTGATGAACTTATTTTGAGTTACTCTAATGTTTTAGTATTTCTGAAACAGGAGTTGTTGGTGATGGATTTATGGCCAGTGGAATCACCTTCCAAAACACAGCAGGTCCGGATGCTCACCAAGCCGTAGCATTCCGATCCGACAGTGATCTCTCCATTGTTGAGAATTGTGAATTCATTGGCAATCAAGACACCCTGTACGCCCATGCTCTGCGCCAATACTACAAGTCCTGCCGTATCCAAGGGAACGTAGACTTCATTTTCGGGAACTCAGCTTCTTTCTTCCAAGACTGTAACATCCTAGTTGCACCTCGACAACTCCGTCCTGAAAAGGGAGAGACAAATGCTGTCACTGCTCATGGCAGGATAGACTCTGCACAGTCAACTGGTTTCGTCTTCCAAAATTGTTTGATCAACGGAACTGAAGAATACATGGCCTTGTACTACAATAAGCCCAAGGTGCACAAAAATTACCTGGGAAGACCATGGAAGGAGTATTCTCGGACCGTCTATCTAGATTGTACTTTGGAGGCTCTTATTGCACCTGGCGGATGGTTGCCTTGGAGCGGTGATTTCGCGTTGAAGACTCTTTACTACGGAGAATATAGAAATACTGGTACCGGAGCTGATACAGCCGGACGAGTGTCATGGAGCAGCCAAATCCCTGCTGAACATGTTAACTCATACTCTATACAAAATTTCATTCAAGGAGATCAGTGGATTTCTACTTCCTCTTGATTAACTTGTTGTAATGTTTATTAATGTATATCTATCTAGTAACTCAAGTTCAATATCCATTACTAATCATCATCTTCTTGTACCAAATTGTGGGAAAATTTTGGAACTTATGATAATCTTGCCAAACTCACGTGTGTCTCATCTCTCCTGCTCCTGTTCTTTTAAAATAGAATCTCTGGCCGAATTGAGTCAAATTTGAAATGAGTCAAGATAACAAATGGATCAAGATCGAATTCAATTCAAATTTGTTTGGGTCTTTAGAGCGATTCAAGATTCAACTCAATCCTATTTTTACTAAGTTTTATTTATTTTATTTGTTTTTTTAATATTTTAGTACTTAACTAAATTATACTTTTCTTTATTATGATTATATATAACATATCAGTTTTTTTTTTAAAAAAAGTGTTTTAAAAATATTTTAACAAGATCTTTCTCGAGTTGATTAGGATTGCATATCAACCTAATTTTAAATAAGTTAAAATGAGTTGGGTTGAGATAATAAATGAGTGGATTATTAACTAGTTCAAACTTCAATGGGTTGAACGAATTGAGCGGATTGAACTTAATTTTGCCACTCCTATCTATAGATTGATTTTTAAATATTATTATTATTTTACACAAATCAACCTTTGGAGGTCAATTTTTTTTTCAAGAAAACTAAATTTCAAAGAATATAAAAAGAAACTCTAGTAAAAGCTTGGGTTGGATAAGTTGAAAAATCTAATGGATGAATTTATCTAATTGAGGTTGGAGTTAAAATTGACCAGTAATAAAATGCCACGTAGAATTCAAATAATTTTTAAAATTTCAATATTGACCCTTAGTCACAACATTTAAGTGAGTCAAAAATATAGTTAAAAAAAATTGTATTTTTAACAAAACAAATAAATGAATTAGATATTTAACTTGTGTGTTCTTGGACTACAAAACTATAAAAGTCTCTTTTGCAGTAGTTATTAACATATGGGATTAGTTATTAAAATTTTCAATTATTTTATACTTTGAGGTTGTGTTTGATGAGCTACCATGAATTATTTGGTGAATAAGTTGTTACCACATGTCTGGTCTTTCAATTACTTGTTCTACTAGACATGTGACATACATTTATAACATAAAAGTTCCATTTTTTCCTAAGTTGTTGGAAGAGTTGAAAGTTTTGTGAAGACAATAATGAGCTAGACCCCATACTAATTGACTTCTACTCATCAAAAAATTCAATTAGACTACTAAACTTTACTATTTTAACATGTTGGAGATTGGAGATTGGAACTTCTATACCACAACAGTACATCCTTAGTTTATAGCTATTCGTTACCCATCGACGTAATTTCATAGAGTTACTTGATCTAAATACTATATGAAAAATATAAATCAGATAGCAGATTATGCAGCCCCAAAGATCATTACATGAATTATTTGGCAGATTTGGATTGAAATTGACTTTTTCTACTTAGACTTATTAATTAAGCTATAGAAGTTTGTATAGAATATAAGAAATCGAATGTTTCACTAAGATTTTGAATAGCAGTGTAGAATTCAAGATGATTTTATTTCGACTTCCTTAGGGAAAGACGACCAAAAACCTTAGTTTGAATGGGTACACCATTTGCCTTGGACGATTCACATCTTAGGGTCAGACACCGATGAGCACATTGAAAAGATCAATAGTCCCCTAGTTCCATCACTTCCATGTTTTCATATCAAAAATTATTTGCAGATGAAAAGATGTCAAAAGGGCTTGGTCTGATTCTTCATCCATGAAGTAAATCATTGCATATACGGTCCAATCAATTGGAAGAATGTTTGACTTGATATATTCTTTGATAAACAATAAATAAAAAAATATAATATATGAATGTGCCTTTTAACTCGACCTCAACTGGCATCTACGCCCTTTAGCTTTGATTGTGCATAAATAAACACTTTAATTTATGTAAAATTGAATAAATAGATACACATATCTTATGCAGCAGTTCTCATGAGATACAAAATATCATTTTTAAAATGATCAACCGAGAGAATTCATACCTCTAAATCTCATTACAAAAAAATAATTACACAGAAAATCAAGGGGAAAGGAAGAGAAGATCATATCAAATCATGTTGACACCT
>JAOTQR010000007.1:879559-898150 GCA_025774065.1 Solanum ossicruentum | reverse complement strand
GTTTTAGATGTGGCATATGAGGCAAAAGATGTCATTGATTCAATTATTGTTCGAGATAATCATCTCTTGCATCTTATTTTCTCACTTCCCATTACCATAAAAAAGATCAAGCTTATCAAAGAAGATATCTTCAATTTGCATGAGAAGATCCCCACAACAAGAGTCTCATTGTTGTAAACAATCCCAACAAGCCAGTTGAAAGCAAGTCACTGACAGCTGTAAAATAATTGTTGGGTTTGAGGAGGAGACAGACTTGATAATTAGAAAGCTCACCAGTGGACTGACATATCTAGATGTCATTTCGATAACTGATATGCCGGGTTTAGGAAAAACTACTTTGGCTTACAAAGTATACAATGACAAGAGAATGTCTAGTCATTTCAACCTCCGTGCATGGTGCAGAGTTGGCCAAGAATATGATGAGAAAAAATTGTTGGATGCAATTTTTAATCAAGTTAATGGCTCAGAGTCAACATTGAGTGAGAATATTGATGTTGCTGATAAGCTATAGAGAAGACTGCATGGAAAGAGGTATCTTATTGTCTTGGATGACGTGTGGGATACTACTACATGGGATGAGTTAACAAGAACTTTTCCAGAAGTTCAGAAAGGAAGTCGAATTATTTTGGAAACTCGAGAAAAGGAAGTAGCTTTGCATGGAAAGCTCTACACTGCTCCTTTTAACCTTTGGTTGCTAAGATCGGAAGAAAGCTGGGAGTTATTAAAGAAAAGGGCATTTGGAAACGAGAGTTTCCCCGATGACCTATTGGATATTGGTAATGAAATAGCCCAAAATTGTAATGGGCTTCCTTTGGTGGCTGATCTGATTGCTGGAGTCATTGCTCGGAGGGAAAAGAACAAGACTGTATCACTTGAAGTTCGAAATAATTTGAACTCCTATATTGTGAACAGTGAAGTGAAAGTGATGAAGGTTATAGAATTAAGTTATTGTTAGGAAATACGATCTGAAGATCTAAGAAGAAAAAAAAAGAAATATTGAGGAAGAAGAAGTTCTTCCTAGAGAGAAGGCAGAGAAAAATCGTGAAGAGAGAGAAAGTTGCTTTCGTGGTAACGCCCAGTGGGTAAACTCTACGATGATAGGATATATATTAATGATATCCAGACAATTACACCAAAATACATTTATACACGGAGACTATCTGAGGAATGCTTTACAATTCTTACTTGCTTGTAAGATTGTTGAATTTCTGGATGCCTAACAAATGAAATAGCCCTCCTATTTATACAACTTTCTAAGGGCCCTGACCGTTGCTACAGTTCCTTTTTTAGCCGTTGCTATATTGCAATTTTTAGCCATTGCTACATTATCATTTCTAGCCATTGCTACAGTGCCCTGACCTTTGCTACCGTACCAGAGAGTTCTAGAGCCTTCCAGTGTGCGTCGGACATGTTTCTGAGCACGGTACATAGATATAATCATCAGGCTCCACAACCTAACAATTCTCCCACTTGGAGACTGATCTACTCGGCCTCTAAAACAATAAATGTATTCCAAAAAAATTTCCTCTATCATCAATATTTTCACCCCATCGCAACACTTTTGTTCTGTACAACCTACAGAAGACCAACCGAGGTTTTGCACAACCTCAGTTTTTCAACACCAACACACTTGGTCAACATGTCTGCTGGATTCTTTGCACCCTCTATCTTCTCCAAACACATGTCACCATCTTCCACTGACCTCCGAGTGAAATGGTACCGTCTTCTGATGTGCTTCATCTTCGAATAATATAATGGATTTTTCACCAACTGTATGGCACTCTGACTATCTGTATAAAGAATTTTCTCGCACTGATTCCTGCCTAATTCTTCCAAATAATCCACTAGCCATATCATTTATTTCCCAGCTTCAACTATTGCTATGTACTCAGCCTCAGTTAACGAAAGGGAAATACACTTCTGAAACTTAGACATCCAGCTAAATGCTGTTCCATCTATAGTGTAGATGTACCCGGATGTGCTCTTGATTGAATCCACATCTCCACTCAGATCAGCATCCACAAAACCCTGTAGGATTATCTTGCCATTACCATAACAAAGTGAAGTATTGAATGTACCTTTCAAGTATCTCAGAAGCCACTTCACAACTTTCCAATGCTCTTCCCCCGGATTTGCCATGAACCTGGTAACAACTCTCGCTACATGTGCTATATCAGGTCTAGTGCAGACAATACCACACATCAAGCTCCCAACTGTAAAAGCATATGGAACTTGTGTCATGTGCTCACGTTCCTCAGTTGTCTTTGGTGACTGCTTCTTTGACAATTTTAAATGGTTTGCCAAAGGAGTAGTCTTGAGTTTAGCATCATTTATCTGGAATCTGGATAACACCTTCTCAATGTACTGCTCTTGGGATAGATTTAAGGTGTCGACTGATCTATTCCAAGAAATCCTCATCCCAAGAATCTGCTTCACTGCACCTAAGTCTTTATCTCAAACTCCGATGATAGGGTTTCCTTTAGAGAGTTTGTCTCCTTCATATTCGATCCTGCAATCAGCATGTCATCCACATACAATAGTAGAAATATATAAGAATCAGTATATTTCTTGAAGTAATAACACTGATCTTTTTCAGTCCTGTGAAAACCATTCTTGCTCATGAAGGACTGAAACTTTATATACCACTGTCGAGGTGCTTGCTTCAGCCCGTATAAGCTCATGGTGAGCTTGCACACCATGTGTTACTTGCCTGGAACTGCAAATCCTTCAGGTTGTTACATATAGATTTCCTTATCTAAATCTCCATGTAAGAACACCGTTTTTACATCCATTTGCTCAAGTTGTAAATTCTCCGATGCAACAATGCTCAAAAGGATTCTGATAGTAGTTAATTTCACAACAGGAGAAAATATTTCAGCATAATCGATACATTTTCATTGTGAATATCCCTTAACCACCAATCGGGCCTTGAACCTCCTCTTTCCATCTAAGTCAGCTTTGATTTTAAACACCCATTAGTTCAACAAATCTTTCTTCCCTTTAGGCAGCTCAGTCAACACCCACATGTTGTTCTTCTCAAGTGAAGTCATCTTATCATCCATGACTTGCTCCCACTTGATCAAATTCTCCACCTGTAGGGCCTCATCGAATGATTCTAGTTCTCCTTCATCAGTCAGCAACAGATAATGTAATGAAGGTGAATACTTATCTGGTGCCCTGATGGTTCTGCATGATCTCCTCAACGTTTGCTCTGGTGTTACTTGTTCCACCTCAGGTTCTTTAGCAATTGTCTCTGGAGTTTCTTGAGTTTCAATGGCAATATTGCTAGGCGAACTCCTCTGCAACTCAACTTCAACTCCCACTTGCTTTGCATTCTCCAAACCTGACATATCCTTGTCTTTGTACAAGATGTTCTCATCAAATATTACGTCACAATGCCTTAGGATTTTTTATTTTTATTATCCCAAAACCTGTAAACAAACATATCAGAACTGTAGCCTATGAAGTAGCACTTCACAGCCTTAGCATCAAGCTTGTCTCTCTTCTCCAGATCAACATGAATGTAAGTCATTCAACCAAAAGTCCTTAAGTGAGAATACTTGAGATCTTTTCCTGTCCATACTTCTTTTGGAATCTTGAACCCTAGAGGAACTGATGGTCCTCTGTTGATCAAATATACAGTCGTGTTCACAGCATCTGCCCAAAATCTCTTTGGCAATCCATAATGCATCCTTATGCTTCGTGCATGCTCATTCAAAGTTCTGTTCATCCTCTCCGCAACTCCATTCTGCCTCTCCTTCCCGGGAACTGTTCTCAACGTTCTGATTCCCTCAGCTGCACAGAGTGACTTAAATTCTGACTTGTCATACTCACCATCATTATTAGATCTCAGACATATGATTTTCAACCTTGTTTAATTTTCAACTTCAGCCTTCCACCTCTTGAAGTTGGCAAACACATCTGATTTGTGCTTGAAAAAGTAAACTCATACCTTTCTGTTGAAATCATCAATGAAGGTAACATAGAATCTGAATCCACCAAGTGACGATACTGGAGATGGTCCCCAAACATCTATATGAACCGTTTCCAATGACGTTTTCCTCAATTCTCTCACAACCTTTGTGAAGCTAACTCGTTTCTGTTTACCCATAACACAGCTCTCACAAAGTCCCATATCAATAACTTTCAGACCATCCAAAACTCCCTTTGCAACCAGCATATTAATTCCTTTGGTGCTCATGTGTCCAAGTCTATTATGTCACAGGCTTGAATCGGAAGTACCCTCAACAGCAACAACTATATTTATACACTCTGCAATAGTGTATAAAGTTCCAAATTTTATGCCACGCGCTACAACCATAGCACCTTTCACAATCTTTCATGAGCCCTTTCCAAGATACACTTCATAACCTGTACTATCCAACTGACCAACAGAGATCAGATTTTTCTTTAGTCCAGGAACATATCTTTCATCCTTCAACGTCCACTGATTATCTGCTGGAGTATGTATACAAACATCCCCTCTTCCTTTAACCTCCATAGGCTTATTGTCAGCAAGATATACTTTTCCGAAATTTCGAGACTTGAAATTTCTAAACAATTTCTTGCTTGGAGATGAATGAAAGGATGCACTGAATCCAATATCCAGGACTTGAGTGGGCTGTTCACACTAAGGATTAAAGCATCCCCAATGTCTTCTGTTGAATTTACAGAATCGTTATCATCTCCAGATTTATGATTTTGTTTTTTCTTGGGTTTCTTGCATTCATTTTTGACGTGACCCTTCTCTCCACAATTCTAACACGTCACCTTTGATTTACGCGGAGATTTTCCATGTGCTTTTGGCTTTGATCTGCCGTGTGTATTTTGTCTCTTCAATTTGCTTCTCCCCATCTGATAAACACTGAGAGCACTACTCGATGAATCCCCAATTTCTTGCTTGTTAATGCTTTCGCTGAGAATTACATCTCTAATTTTATCAAACTTAAGTTTATCAGATCCACGATAACTGCTAATTGCAACAATAATACTATCCCAAGATTAGGGTGAAGATGACATCAAAATCAACGCTTTAACTTCATTATCGAAATTAATCTCCACAGAACTCAGTTGACTAACAATCATATTAAAATCATTTATATGATCTGCAACAGGTCCACTCTCCGACATCTATAAATTAAACAATCTACGCATCAAGTATACCTTGTTCATCGCAGAGGGTTTCTAGTACATATTCACCAATGCCTTTAACAGTTCCCTGACCGTTGCTACAGTGCCTTGATCATTGCTACAGTACCAGAGAGTTTTGGAGCCTTCCAGGGTGCGTCGGACATGTTTCTGAGTACAGTACATAGATATAATCACCAGGCTCCACAACCTAACAACGGGTTCCCTTGTTGTAAAAAAATTAATGATAATAATGTTGGAGGTGTGCACCATTCCAAACATATTTCCAACTTACAATGCATCAACTTAGTTGTGTAAAGGATTAATTCTAGATTGAAATTAGTTTGAAACTGAATCGGAACTAGAAGTTTGAGTTTATGAATTTTAGATTTTTTAAAGCGCAACTTATTGGTCTCTTAGTAATTTATCTATACATATAAAGTGAAGCTTTAAATACAAATACAGAGTTTGAATCAAAGTTACTAGATTCTGTTGAACAGCTAACCTCTGATTTGTGTTAAGGATATTAACACAAATTACTTATTAATAATTTTATTGATGCATGCTAATACAGAGAAGATGCATGCAAAAGAAGACTACAAAAAATAAGAGTGAAGGATGTTGGAGGCATAAAGCCCCTCCAAAATCCATTTCAAGAGAAGAACACAAATTGCAAGTTCCATCCTCTAAAGCTTTTGCTATTTTTCATTGTGATTGGCACTTTCTACATGATTCTATCTTCCCCTTCTGTTTGTCAACATAATAATGCTGACACTGTTTCAAGGTATGTCTACTTCATCTATTCTTCAATGTATATATTTATGATGTCTGTATACAAGTTAAATTTCGAAAGTGTAGAATGTTTGACTACATCTTTCTATTGTTAAATTTAGAAAATATAAGGTTAGGAGACTAGGGAGAATAAAGTGTATGCAAATCTATCCGTACCCCACGATAGAGAGACTGTTTCTTATAGACCATCAGTGAAAATTGGAGAAAAACAAATTATTGCTCCCTTTGTTTCGATTTTGTCTTAATTTCCTTTTATGTTTGTTTTGAAAAGAACATTTTTTCTCCTTTTCTTGGCAACTCGTTAGTTTCAACATTCCACGTAACATGTTTAAGATCACAAGATAAAAAGATATTTAAGTATATTCTATCATATCTTTAATTTAAGATCACAAGATTCAAAAGTGTTCTTTACTTTCTTAAACTTTGCGTTAAGTTAAAACTAGACAAATGAATAGAAACAGATGGAGTACAAAGGATTCTACTTGAAAATTCAAAATAGAGGCAGTGACTGAGCCAACATTTCATCAAGGGTGTTCATACTTTTAGAACACTGGTGGGTGATTTTTATATCAAAGGTGTTTAAGAATTGATACATATATCAAAATATCTATTTAAACTATATATTGGAAAAAGTTTTCTGACGAAGACTGTAATGTAGCCCCCCGAATAGAGGGCCTCCTTACTGTTCATCAAATTGATCATAGCTTAATTGTTTATTAATGTAAACAAAATTATAAAATGCAGGCAACATTTTATGAACAGGTGGATATGGGGTGGTTCTGATCCTAGATACATATCAGATATAGACATCAGCTGGGAAGAAGTATCTCAAGTTTTGGAACAATTACCAGACAAAAACAAAGTTATTGAGAACATTGGCCTTCTAAATTTCAACAAAGATGAAATCAATGAATGGAAACATGTTGTTCCAAATGCAAATCAAACAGTACTTCACCTTGACTACGCCGAAAAAAATGTGACTTGGGACACCTTGTATCCTGAATGGATTGATGAAGAACAAGAAAGTGAAGTTCCAAGTTGTCCTACTTTCCCAAAACTTGAAGTCCCTAGGACACGAATCGATCTCATAGCTGTCAAGTTGCCGTGTAGAAATGAAGGGAATTGGTCTAGAGATGTTGCACGATTGCACTTGCAACTTGCTGCTGCTGGTTTAGCTTCCTCTGCTAAGGGCATATATCCTGTGCATTTGCTTTTCATAACCAAATGCTTCCCTATACCGAATCTTTATAGATGCAATGAGCTCGTTGCTAGGAAAGGTAATGCGTGGTTGTACAAGCCGGACTTGAGTGTTCTTAGAGAAAAAGTTCAACTTCCTGTTGGATCATGTGAACTTGCACTACCCTTTGGTACAATGGGTAAGATATACTCTATATCATGTGTTATCATTATCTGTCGTATATGTGTAAATTTTATCGTATTTGCATACTGTCATGTGCTTTTAGTGATTAGTCGCTCCTTCTGTCCCCTTTCCTTTTTTGTCATATCTAGTTTATTCTGTTTATGGGTTTTTGAGACGAGAGTTCCCAGGAGGTGGTGGTAAGGTCTGCGTACATTCTACCCTTTCCAGACTCCATTTGTGGGATTCCACAGGGTATGTTTTTTGCTTTTGAAGAGATATTGAGTATTGATAGCGTATATGTTATGGTAACAGAGGAAGTACATTTGGAGAACAAAAGACGCGAGGCATATGCAACAATCTTGCATTCAGCTCATGTATATGTATGTGGAGCTATAGCAGCAGCACAAAGCATTAGGATGTCAGGGTCTACGAGGGACCTCGTGATACTTGTTGATAATTCGATAGGTGAGTATCATCGGAGTGGACTCGAGGCAGCAGGGTGGCAAGTTAGGACTATACAGAGAATAAGAAATCCTAAAGCAGAGAAAGATGCATACAATGAATGGAACTATAGCAAATTTAGGCTATGGCAGCTGACTGACTATGACAAGATCATTTTCATTGATGCTGATCTGCTTATACTAAGGAACATCGACATCTTATTTAAGATGCCACAGATTTCAGCCACGGGGAACAATGGCACGTTGTTTAACTCTGGTGTCATGGTGATCGAGCCATCAAATTGTACGTTTCAGCTCTTGATGGATCACATAAATGAGATTGAGTCTTATAATGGAGGTGATCAAGGCTACCTAAACGAAATATTCACGTGGTGGCATCGTATACCAAAGCATATGAACTTCTTGAAGAACTTCTGGATTGGTGATGATGAAGTAGTGAGAGCAAAGAAAACACATCTTTTCGGGGCTGAACCACCTATTCTTTATGTCCTTCACTACCTAGGATACAAGCCGTGGCTGTGTTTCAGGGACTACGATTGTAATTGGAACGTAGACTTCTTACAAGAATTTGCGAGTGATGTTGCACATGACAAGTGGTGGAAAGTGCACGATGCAATGCCCGAGCAGCTGCAGGACTTTTGCTTGCTACGATCAAAGCAAAAGGCGCAATTGGAATGGGACAGGAGGGGAGCAGAGAAGGCAAACTATGTTGATGGACATTGGAAGATCAAGATCAACGATCGACGACTAAAGAGATGCACAGACAGGTTATGTAATTGGAAGGGAATGTTGAAGCATTGGGGTGAAAAGAATTGGACAGATGATCCATTTTTTCACCCTTCACCACCAACAATAAAGACTAAGAAAATCAAGAAAACATCATCTCTTACTGGTATATAAACAAGTTTTTTTTTGTTTCTAAGTGGAGTTATACAGAATTCTCCAATTTTACACTTTTGTTATGTATGTTTTTCCTCTACATTGGTTAAATTCAAGTCTGTTGAGCAATTTTACACTTTCAATAATTTGAGTAAAATAGCCTTGTGGCATAACTTTATTACACAAGTCTTGCTGTATAGATTACCAAAACTTGTATTGTTCACAAATTTCAAGCACATAACTTTGGTATAAATTTTGCACAAGTTCTATTGCACAAGCCCCGAAACAACCTTTTATTTTATCCTCCTCAAATCTCATTTATGGGATTCCACTGAGTATGTTATCGTTGTTGTTTGCACAAGCACCAATACAGTTACTTTTACATGCAATTACAGACAAGTATAGCACAGTGGGGGCAGCTAATTATTACTCCATTCGTTGAAAGAAAAATGATCTTATTTGATTTGACATGAAACTTAAAATAATATAGAAGATCTTTTAATCTTATGAATCAAAATTAAAATTATATCAAATGTAACAAAATATCTTCTAATTTTGTGATCTTAAACATATCACGTACAATGTTGAAATTAAAGTGTTGCTAAAAAGAAGGCGTTATTCCTTTTGAAACTGATTAAAAATGCTAATATTGATTCCATATTGGTTTTATACAGAATTGAGCTTAATCCTGTATAATACTTTAACGGTATATTGATACCCTACTAATATCATAAGGGTGGACGTTGATGTCAGCGCACAAATTTTAATAATGAGATAAGTATACAAAATACACCTAAACTATACCACTTTCTTGAGTTTTACACTTAAAGTATTGAAAATTTGAGAAAAACACATAAACTATCATTTATGATATTGAGAAACATACATCTATCTTTTATTCTACTCTCATCATGGTGTGTGTGCTATACTCTCTCTTTTATTTTTAAAATATCACATCACACTCTACATGGACAAAAACTTTCACCTTGCCAAAAAAGAAATAAATTATAGTAATATTTTTATATTTCAAAAAAATTATAAAATAAAATATAATATTTTCTTACCCTGCCCCACCACTTCCTCTCACTGTACCCCCTCCCCCCACCCCCACTCCAAACAAAAATTGTAAATTTTTTAAAAAAAGTTCTTATTTCATCTCCTTCTTAAAATAATAATCTAGATATTATTTTAATTGTTTTTAGAAAAAGTAATTATACGCTACCCACTTAATCTTCCGCTTTTATTTTTTTATTATTTTTAGAAATTTATTTTTTATTTATCGCAAAATTTTTTACATACATTTTTTATTTCTGTTATACTCGATAAACAAGTTGAAAAAAAATAATTTTCTAAAAATATGTGTACATATGTATAAAAAATATAAAAAAGATAAAAATAAATTAGGAGCGGAAGATTAGATACAAGTGGGATAAAATTTTATTTATTTTAAAGAAATATATATATATTTTAGGTAAGAATGGAGTAGAGGCTGAAGTTAGAATTTTTTAAAAATATTTTATAAAAGAGATAGAAAAAAGAGGCGAGGATTGTTGGGTGGATGGGTGATACACGGGGGTGGAGGAAATAGAGTCGGTGAGAAAAACATTTTAAATTTTATTTTGAAAAAATAATACTTTTTCAGAAGAATATTTATACTTTAATCTTTTACTTTTAACTAATATTAATATTTTTATTTAATTTTTGTTGGCAAAGTTTTCTTCAATAAAAGAAAGAGTGTATTACACACACTACTGAGGTGTGTTTCTCAAACTAATAAGTGATAGTTTAGGTGTGTTTCTCAAGCTTTCAATAAATTAGGTGTGAAACTCAAAAAAGTAATATATTTTAGGTGTGTTTTGTATACTTATTTTTTTGATAATAGATAAATTAGAAGGAGAATATTAATTGTAACAAATTAAAAGAACACAAATATAATAAGATATATGAATATAGATAATTAACTTAATTTTCCCTTTAATTTTACCACCCGTAACTTAAATTTTTAAAGTAATAATGCGTCCAGAGCTAGTAAAGGAAATTGAAGGCAATTTGCCAATTACGAAAACGTACTCTACCAAATTTTAATGAATCGTCGGTCATCAGTCATTTGACCAAAAAGATGGCACATGAATGCTGCCTCATTTAGTCATTTATATTCATAAACAATTAATAAATATGTAAATTACTTCTTCAACCAAAATAATTAGAGGTATTATAAAATATATTTTTTATTTTTTTAGATACTAATTAAAAACATTTATTCAATAAAGTATGTCATTTTTTTAAAAAAAATAGAATGGAATATTTAATTATTTAAGAAAAGAAGTCAAACATAATTTGCTATCTTTTTTATTCTCTTTGCCTCATTTCATGTGAGACTGTTTATTTTGATATAATATTTAAAAAATTAAATTTATGATTTAAAATTATTTATAAATATTTATATGATGAATAATTATTTTATTTAAGATAAAAATAATTAAAATTAAATTATTTTAAATTTTAATAAAATAATATTATTTTTGAGACGGAGATAATAAATCCTACAAATACTTCCAACTACGAAGATTGTCTGCATTCTGAGATACATAGTGTTAATTTCGATTTGTCTGAACGTTAATTAGAATTTACTACCGACACCTTTTAGAAGATTCCACAAAGCCCCTATCATACGGCCCGTGAAACTTCCTCCAAACCGTGACTTGTAATAGTGATGCATTCTTTTTTGTATTAATGCATAAATATTTTATTCGATTTGAGATGCACTTGTTCTACATGACGATTGATTTATATGATGCCAATAATATATATATATTTATTTAATTTTATAAAAATAATATAAAATATGTGTACATTTAAAGTTGATGAACATAAATATCAGTTAAGCTAGGAGCAAAGTTATCATTTTGTCAAGGTTCATTGCAATCCAATAGTTAAAATAATTTTTTTATATGAATATAGTAGATGTTGAATTCCTTTTTATTAGTTCGTGTAGTTATTTTTTATAATTTTGAACCTCCTTAGTGACAATCGTGATTCCGTAATTGAGTTAAGGCTAACTTAAAAGACATATAATGTAAAGTTTCATATAATTTGGGATAAGGAGAATTAAAATTTATATACGTTATGATATTTTTTTGGTTATAAAAACCTATTAAGAATAAATAAGAAATTTAAAGTGAAAAAAAAACCAAAAAATAATGAATGAATAGTAAATACAAAATGAATTTAAATAGTGCAATATAAATATGAATATATGCCTCTATTTCATTTCATATCTTATAATTTGGTTAAACACAAAATTAAGAAATAAAGTACTGACTTTTAAATATCATACTAATAAATACTAAACATATCATACCCCCTTTATTTTTTTTAAACAAAGACCTAATTTGATTTGACACTATATTTAAGAAAATAATTTTTTTTTTAAATTTTATGATCTTAAATTAAAGTTATATTAAATATATCAAAATATTTTTAAATTTTTAAACCTGAAACATGCTACATCAACAATTAAAATAAAAATTTTATCAAAATAAAAATAAATCATCCTTTTTAAAATTAAAAAAAATTATGGTTATAAATTTTGACAAATAAAAATAAATTAAAGGAAAATTTTACTAGTATATAGTGAAATTTTATGAATGGTCTAAAACGGATAAAATATATATGGACATTATTCTTACATCGTGTGATGGAGAGACATTACATTTGCTTGCCTTACCTGTAACTAACCCAAACTGACAACTCACATAAACCATGCACAAGCAAACAAAACATTAGCTATATAAATACAAAGCTATATTCTAATTTCACAAAAATATTCAACTCAATGACGTCAAAATATTTTCCTCTCACATTCTTCGCCCTTTTCCTCCTCTTCTCCTTGTCCGAGTCTCATTCGACGAAAAATTTAATCGAACCTAATTCGATCCCTCCTTCGCCTTCTCCGTCTCCGAATATTCCAGTTGAAATCCAATTAGCTTGTCAAGCCTCACCGGACCCACCAGCATGCGAATCCTCATTAACGGTTCCGTCAAATCTAACGGCCGTACAAATCATCCTCTCTGCATTGGCCGTTTCATCTCAGAACCTGACTAATGCTCAATCCATGGTGAAGAAGCTCCTCGACGGCGCCGGCGCCGGAGACGTCAACCTCACCGTCGCCGCGAAAAGTTGTTTACAGGGAATGGAGTTTTCGGCGTACAGGCACAATCTGACGGCTGCCGCATTGCCACGTGGCGAAATCAAGGACGCCCGGGCATGGATGAGCGCCGCCTTAGGATACGAAATCGGCTGCTCGTCGAATCTAATGAGGGTGAACGGAACCCCTCAGGTGGACGAAACGTTGGAAGTGGTGAAAATTTTGATTGGATTTACCACCAATGCTTTATGGATGACGGTGAATTATGATATTCACCGAGATGAATTCGGGTCGTGGGGCCCACCCAAGACGGAGCGAGACGGGTTCTGGGAAACCGTGTCAGGATCCGGATCCCGGTTTAAAGGTGGGGTCCCCACGGGTTTGAGACCGAACGTGACGGTTTGTAAAGCGGGTGATTGTAATTACAAGATGGTCCAAGAGGCGGTAAATGCGACCCCAGATAATTTAGGACCCGATATGTTTGTTATATGGATCAAAGCCGGGTTGTACGATGAGATAGTTCGAATACCCTTGGAGAAAAAGAATGTGGTATTCTTGGGAGATGGGATGGGTAAAACCGTCATTTCAGGCTCGTTGAGTGTTGGCCTAATGCCTGGAATGACCACTTATGAATCTGCCACCGTTGGTAAGTTGATAATTATTTTCCATAATTCTCATTGATCATCTAATTTGTAGTGGAGTATTATTTTTTCCTCCTCCTTATTGTCTACTGTTTCTAAAAAAACAGGAGTGAGCGGTGATGGATTCATGGCTAGTGGCCTAACAATCCAAAACACAGCCGGTGTCGGTGCCGGACAAGCAGTAGCTTTCCGGTCCGATAGCGACCATTCGGTAATCCAAAATTGTGAGTTCCTCGGCAATCAAGACACACTCTACACCCAATCATTACGCCAATACTTGAGAGCATGTCGCTTTCAGGGGAACGTCGATTTCATTTTTGGTAACGCAGCTGCATTCTTCCAGGACTGTCAAATCCTAGTCGCTCCCCGAGTACTCAACCCAGAAAAAGGTGAGACTAATGCAGTAACGGCTCATGGCAGGTTAGATCCTGGTCAATCAACAGGATACGTATTTCAAAATTGTTCCATCAACGGAACGGAAGAATACATGAATTTGTACCATAGTAACCCAGAGGTACACAAAACTTACCTCGGGAGGCCTTGGAAGGCGTATTCAAGGACAGTTTTTGTAAATTGTAATTTAGAGATTCTGATCCGCCCTGAGGGCTGGATGCCATGGAGCGGCGACTTTGCTCTCGCGACGCTCTATTATGGTGAATTTAACAGTAGTGGTGATGGGGGTAATGTAACAAAGAGAGTGCCATGGAGTAATCAAATTCCACCTCAACATGTTAATTCATATTCAGTTAGTAATTTTATTCAAGGTGACAAGTGGATACCTTCATCTTCTAATTGTTAAAACGATCCAAATTTACTGAATTTTATACATAAATTTAGGGTTTCACCCAAATTTTGTGTGGATGTGTAATTTTAATTTCTTAGATTTATAAAATTTATCCTATTTTTTTTTAACTTTTGTACGATTTTACCAATAAATAAATTATAACTCATAAATTACATATTGAAATTATCTAAAATGTCGAATTAATAAATCATATATCAAATATTTACGGTTGTATGTTATTATAAATATTCAAAGACACATGATGTTATCAAAGATTCATTGGTACAATAAATCAACAATAGTAATAACTAGCTTATTTTTGATAAAATCATTCAAAAATACTAGTGATAAATCATATATCTTTTTTTTTATGTTTAATTAAAATTCTTAATATGCCCTTTCTACTAAGTTGAAGCTAGGGAAATTCTAGATTACATTCACCCAATTAAGCATGTCTAGCATATTTTTTCACTGAAGCAGAATAACTATAATTAACGGTGTTGAGTTTATAATATATTATATTATGTTATATTATAAGGTGTTATATTATGGAAAACTTACCTATATATATCATGTTTAGAAAATAGTTGTCATTTATAGCAATATAATCTTAATACATATATAATTTACTTTAATACATTATGCAGATTTTTTTTATCAAAATAAGATTATTATGGTTTAACACACTTAGAATACATCTTTATTGCATGTAAAATTACTTTTATACATAGTGTAATTCATTTATATTATGTATGTAGTTTGTTTTTAAATATATAGTGCAGTTTTTAAAATCAAATTAAGTATAATATTTAATATATCTATAGTACATATATATTACATATATAATTCACTTTTAATACATAATGATGCTATAGATGATAAATAATTTCCAAATATGGATTATCTAAATGATAGATAAAAATATGTTTGAAAATAATAAATATTTAATAAAAGGGATTAAAAAAAGATAACTATTTCGTGTACAATAAATATTTTATAAAAGTGAATCAAAAAGATAATTATTACTTGTATTATTTAAATGCATGTAATATTTCGACAACTTGTATATTTCTTTGTCATTAGATAATGTCGCATATCACTAATTTGAATGATACAAAAAAAATAACCTACAAAAAAAATAATAAAGAAGGGTCAGATATCCCCGTGTACTATTTGATATTGTTTAAATATGATCTTTGTTATACTTTCGGTTCAATATAACCCATCAGTTATACTTTTGGACCAAATAAATCCCTTTTATTATATTTTGGCACAAATTCACCCTTAGTTTTAACTGTTAGTCAAAAAATCACATGTAAAAATAAAAAGATTGATTAAACTAATCCTTCTTTATGGCTTTTTAACTTATAAAAACTTTTAGTTTGACTAAACATTTTACTATTTTTATTCTTAATTTTCTTTAATGATTATTTCAAAATATTTTTCTAAAAACAAAACAGCTAACTTTCGTTTCACATTTTATTTTGTTGTTCCTCTCCTCTCCACCCCCTTTTTTTAAAAATATAAATGCCTTTAAATTATTCTTTTTTTAATATAAAAAAATTTCATAGTATTATGAAATTTAAAAAGCAACTTATGCATGTATTTTTTTAACCAAACTCATCAATACGTAACTGTATATTTATCCATTTTCATCGTATGAA
The DNA here is from genome assembly GCA_025774065.1 of Solanum ossicruentum. NCBI lineage: Eukaryota > Viridiplantae > Streptophyta > Magnoliopsida > Solanales > Solanaceae > Solanum > Solanum ossicruentum. The sequence continues at coordinate 882,295 of JAOTQR010000007.1, read as the reverse complement.
GTACTGTAATCCACAAGCTACATTTAAACACAATAGTATTTAAGTAGCATTAAAAGGGAAAATAACATCACCAAAGAAAGCAGAAAATAATCTATCATTTTAGTATTTGTAAAAAATTAAGGATAAATTTATACCAAAATATAATAAGAGAGGTATGTTTGCCCTGAAAGTATAATGGGAGGGATACATTTGAACCACAAGTATAATGAATGGTATATTTAAACTATTTCTAATAATATAGAAGTATATTTGATCTTTTTACAAAAAAATAAAATAACATCATTAGACCAAATTGATCATTCTACAAAATAAAACTTTTCTTCGTTACTTCGCCCCTGTTGACTTGGCACAAAGGTAAAGAAGTAGTAAATGATGGATAATTTTATCAAATTACCCTTTGAATATAATAAATATGATATCTTGAAAAATATAATAAAAAAATGATTATAATTAATGATAAGAATAAACTAGGAACTAAGTGTAAAATTGTCTCTTGATTTTATAAAATGAATAAGTATTCTTAAACATCTCAAAATAATATAAATGATAAGTAAAATATAATAAAATTTAGTTGTGTTTAGTGGACCCACTATACTTTTGTGCATATTCTTATTTTTCGCTCCATTTTCCGTCCTCCTCTATTCTCCTTTGCCATAAAAACTTCCATTTTTAAGAGCAAAAAAGCAATCACAAGGACGTTAATGGCTTCTTCTGTATCTGGGTTTGTCTCTTCTTCGGTAAAGTCACAATCTTGCTTTAACTTTTTCCTTTTTCCATTTTCGTACTGGTTTGATTCCTTTGCGTTTGTGAAAAGTTTTTTGTGAGGAACTCTTCTTTTTAAAGTAAACTTCTTCAATGAAGAAGGGTTTTGAAGATGAACTTGATGGATGGATAATCATGGGTGTTGTGCAATACCTGTATAAGTATGTTGCTCTGTCTCATACTTTTGTTTTTTTTTAAAAAAAAAAAATGATATTTGGTTGTTTTTTCATATTTGTTTGCCAGATGGAAATGATAGACTCTTTCTGTGTTTTGTGTGAGTTTTAAGATTTCTTTGAAGTTTTTGAAGAACCCCTTTTTGTTTTTTAGTAAATGTGTTTGTTTAAACTGTTCCATTAGCAAAATATTTTCAATTTTTTGCAATGAAGAAGGGTTTTGGAGGAAAACTCTTGTAGTATAAAGCAACAGGTAACCATTGTCCTTCGAAGAAAGGTCTTGCGCAAATGTGTATAGCTATGTTGCTTTATCTCCAACTTTTGTTTTGATTTTTTGTTGTTATTTGTTTGAGGGACGGCGATGATAGACTCTATGTGTGTTTGTGTATGTTCTGGTTCTGGAATTTAGGATTTTCTATTTGATTTTTAGTAAGTTTTTCCACCCATTTTCGAGGGCAATGTGTTTTTTTCATCTGCACCTTTCTGCATAAACATGAAAGTGGGAGGATATAATATAGGAATAGTAAGCAAAGACGGATCAAGGATTTTAAGTTTATGGTTGCTAGATCAACCTCAAGTTAATTATTAGTAATATATAGTACTAATTGGGTTCGCAATCAAATATTTATAGATATTTTGTGAATTTTTAACATATATATATATATATACACACACACACAAGGTGTGAGTAAAAGCTACTGGTTCCCATGAATCCATAGGTTCTCTTCTAGGTCCGTCCCTGTCAGTAAGTGCTCCTTAGACTGTGTGTTTCACCTCAAACTGCTTATTAATGTTTTAAGAGTTGAGGACTTAGGACTCACTCCTTGGAAGATACTTTAAAAACCTCCTACCTATGTTTCCCTCCTAAGGCGTACACCCCAAGTGTCTGAACATATACCTTTGGGTAACCCAACAGTGAACAATCGAAGCTCGTACAACTACTTCTGTGCAAGTCCTTGATTAGCCTTATGACCTTCAAAATTTTCTAACTGACCTCTTTGATTCAAAAGTCCCTTTATCGATCAAATTGGAACCCAAGTATTGCATATTTCTTAATGAGAACAATGTGCGGATGAATTTCATATGAAACTTAATTCTAGAAAGTCTTAACGTTTTCAATCTGTTGTCATGAGTAATGGGACTTCTTTATTTAAGTGGTTAAGTTTCAACAGTAATGACTTCTAAATAATTGTCTTCAAAGACTACTCTTATCACTGATGAATTATAGCATTATGAGATATTTCTTTATTTGTTGGGATGTGTAAGAAATGCTAGATTGTGCTATGTAATAGTAAATTTAATCTGTATGACCAAAAATCATGTATTGATCTGTCTGAAAATAGTTGCATTTCAGACTAGAAATTTAACAAATATTTGTCTTTGTTCTACTGAGAAACTATGTTATATGAAAGTAAATGTTGGATCTTCGAGATCTAACATATCCACATGAGTAGGGATGTGGATGTTAAGATAACTTTGCGGTTGTGCAATATTAGGAGTGATCACATTTGAGAGAAGATGCTAAGTAGCACAATTATAGGATATAACAAAAGAAGATTGTTTAACAAGATCTGGCCATGCCTTATGTAGACCTGCAAATGCACAGTAAATGTATGTGAAACTAGGATGACTGAAAAGGGGTTAGTGTTGAAATTTGGCCTACATGCTAAGAATTGTCAAATTTGGCAATTCTTGTTGGTTGAAGATTGCTATTTAAAGTTGGTAACTTACGTTGCCAACTTGTATGCAAATTGTTGCTATTCAAAGTTGGCAACTTAAGTTGTCAACTTTGCTGCAAACT
>JAOTQR010000007.1:858281-870033 GCA_025774065.1 Solanum ossicruentum | reverse complement strand
TCAAGAATGGACAATAAAAGAAAGAAGCATTCTATAATAGACACCTCTAAAGATCTGTAAAACTGATGCATTTTGTGCAATGTATGAATGAAATTGATAAAGTTACCTAATAACTTAAATCTCCAAAACTCTTCGGACTTGGACCGAAATTTTTCCTGCTGTGGTGTATCTATCTCCATCTAAATGGCTACCATTCACCTCGATACTTTGATAAATCAAGAAAAAGGGGAAATGCTTTGATCTGAACTAGCTGTATAGTTATGAAGAAGAAAGATCTCCTGACCCTAGGTTGACTAGGCAAGCTACATGAGAAAAAATTTAAACAAAATGATGCGTTGGATATTCGTGCTCATATCCATTATAATCATAGTACAGCCGCTCTCCCTTGGCTATATCACGAAGCGCCACCAAAAGAACGTGACATGCACCCTGTACACTGTATCTCACACATTTCAGGTTCTGCTTCTTCTTACCCTCCCTGCAAAAATGGAATAGTCTCAAGAACAGTAGGTTTGTTATTTTCAATTTCTATAAGATCTCCGAATATGAAAGTTTAGACATTCAGAAAGTTGATTGTTGGCAGTTGGTTGAGCATATCATAATAAGTAAAGACTTATGGAGGAGAAAAGATGGATAACCATCGAGCTTAAGAAGGCAAGATTGAGGCTACTGGCTTACGGTGAATGGTTATTTATGCCATTGATAAACCGAGAAATGTTTCCACGCTTATCAGGGCAGATAACAAGACTTCTTGATGGGTCTCTTGCTAAAAGAAGGGTCATCATGCTATCACAATCATCCTCCTGTCGATTCCTGATATAATCCACGTCGCCTGTATATTCTGCTATTATTGTCAGGTCCTTTATAGGCCCATCAGCTTCTACAGTATAGCTGCATTAATAGGATGCTTTGCATTTCACGTGCAAATACAAAAAAACAGACAAGAAGCCCACAAGCAAACTGAGGTAACTAGGCATACCCTTCACGAGAATCAAAAACTACCATCAAAGGAGGACATTCCCCTCTTTTATACATAGCTTTACACAGATCCAGGGTTTCAGTATCTTCTTTTGAGAGAACCTAAACAAAAGAAAAAAAATTGAATGGGGAACTATGAGCTAACACGTTGTAACACTAAAAGAGCAATAGAATAGACCGACCAACCTGCATTCCACCACTTTCAAACTTGGCAAGGTTAGCAGATTTAGGAGCCATGCCAGGCATGTAAGTTAGCTCATCGCTGAATTCCATATCAAGAGCTGTCAGTGCAGAAGCAAGAGATGCCATTTGAACTAGCCTCCGGTGAGGATCTTCTGTTGGAATAAATGTTGATAGTCTTCGGCGTCTCTTGTGGAAAACTAGCGAACGCTTCCGACGTTTTCTGATATCTGCTGACAATGTCGACAAGGAATGATGGAAAATAAGAAACTAATGTTAGCTTCTTTTAAGAGTTAGAGGAGAAAAATTCGCTAGCTTGCAATGGATTACAAGGATCTGGTAACAATATATATCCAGGGAAAGCTCTGAGATTAGAAAACGAATCTACTCACAATGAAGTGTAAAATCTCTTTAATACAAATCATATATTTACATTCTTCAAAACAGAATGACGAAAGATTGCAGCATATAACACAATATCAGGAAAGAGAAGGAAAACTAAGGGAGTAACGCACCCAAAGATGTGGCCTAGTGGTTAATGAAGTGAGTCGAGAAATCATAAGGTCGCAGGTTCAATCTTACTAGAGACTAAAACACTAGGTGATTTCTTCTCATCTATCCTAGCCTTGGTGGACAGAGTTACCTGATACTTGTTGCTGGTGGAAGATGACCAGTATCCAATAGAATTAGTCAAAGTGGCTGAAAGCTGACCCCGACACAATCATTATCAGAAAATAAAGGGAGTAACAAGAGCCTACTCGAAAGAAAAGGCAGTCGTACTTTTGAATGAAATATCGGTGTATAGATCTTCCTAGACAAGCAACATAAGAACAGTTTTCACATTTGCCAATCTAATCTTGGTAAAAAGGTCTAGTTTAGGATTTATATATAATTGGATAACACTTCACAGCTATAAGACAAATAAGGAACACGAATAAAGTGCAGCACTAACAAGTAGCTACTTACTGAATTTCAGCAACAAAATCATATCAATGAGTGATAAGCATAAGTTCATAATTGACCAAACAATTCTTCAGCTAACCAGTGCTATCACATTGTATTATTCACTAAAATGTGCAAATCATCCTTTTGTTAACAAGGATATATCATCCTTGATAAATTTGGTAATGCAGTTGCATGACTGCTTCCAGCAAGCTTAACACTTACCTCATGAGTGAGTGGTTTGATCAAAGCATATAATAATAAATCTCAATCCAAACTAGTTGTCAGATGTGGAAAAACAAGAATGGGTTAAAGACAAGCACATACAGTATTCATCCGATCAGTGGAAAATTTTAATAAAGCATGTGGTCATTGAGACAGATGATTATTAAATTTCTGTCGTATGTGCACAAGTACAACTCTATCAAAAATGCCAAGAGTCACTTTTTAGACATTAGAACATCTAAAAAAGTAATCTTTTGTTAAATAAAAATTACTTAGCTTGATTTCTTTTTCTGAGAGAAGAAACCTTTAGTGTTCAAAATCCAATTTCTTCATTAAGAAAAGTAATGACCAACAGCGTTATCAAAAGCAAAAAGGGCAAAATAGCTCTATGATCTGTTGGAGCTTTAAGTGCAAAGCACAAATAAGTTGTGGGCTTTAATGAAAAAGTTGCAAAGGTAGACAAAAATACAAATAGATATTTTTAGTCTAACAAAGAAATTGAAAAGTAATTATGATAAACAGAAATATCAATTGTTTAGTGTCGTCTCTTCAGAAGAGGTTCATTGGCAAGGCAAACTATGTCTTAGAATCTTGATGATTACACTTAGTGCACATAAAGCGAGGCAAAGTGCTCAACATGTTTCGAGTCTCGCTTCAGGGCTTAAGCGCCCGTTTGAGAACACTGATGACTAAGTGAGATAAAATTGAACAACTTTAACGTCCTCCTAGACGAATGAAAAAAAAGAAAGGCAAATATTGTAAGATGGAGTTATCTGTTAACTTATGAGTGATCCAAGTCAACAGATAAACTAAGAGATAAAAACTAACTTACGGTTCATGCAAATTATTCAGAGATTACTCTATTATTAATTATTTTGCAAGTAACTTTAGATATCAAATGGTCTCCGACAAAAGCTATGCTGCAAAGACAAAGACAAGTTATTAGCAAAACTCATTTGATCATACTGATAAGATAATGAATGTTGAACCTAAATGTCACGCACACTAAGCTCGTCAATCACTATTTGAATTTAAAATAGAAACAAAAGATGATAACCAAAAAACTTCAATCCTTATCAAAAGAGCAAGCAAGAAAAGAACTCTAGAATCCAAACACACATCACATAAATTTGAAAAGATAAAACAAACACTCAGTACCTTTATTATGACAAGGGGAACTCGCAGCCACTACCCTTTGGTGCGCATAGGGTAAAATCTCACTCTTATGCAATAGCTCGCGAACCGCACAGGGAAAGTAATTTCGCACTAGGGAAATCCGGTGGGACGAGCTCGACCCAGAAGGCAAGCCCCTTGCTTTTGCTGGCAAGGGGTTTCAAATTTGAGCCTTCCAACGTGAAAGTCTTAAACCACTGGGCCATCCGGAAGGGTAACATTCACTACTTTATAAAGCGATGATCTTGCATTTCCCCTCTCTAGTTTTAAGAGGGAAAAATTCATGTCCTCGCACGTCCCTTGCTTTGAGTATGCTTTTTCTAATAATAGAATAGCCACATCTCGAATTTAAGTTTGGATGGCTTAGATTCCTAATTCGCTAAACATAACAGTCGAGACATAAATCAATCGGCTCTAACATAGTAATTGGCTCTAAACATAGTATAACAACAGTACATAGACATCGATTCACCAAAACATTCATTGTGATTACAAATGTATGTACATTATAACCTTTCCCGATATAAAGATCACATTGTTTCATTTACCTTGAGCAGATGGACACCTTACCACCATTTGATTGTCTTTCTGAATGCGAAAGAAATCGACTATCTTCTTTTGTGAGAAACCTAAACATCCACATAAACAATATACAAAACACATTATTTACGTTAATTTTGATTGATAATCAATTTGGTCATTAATTTATTCTTTGTTATTTCATACTTTTGATTATGCGATGTTGATCACCAGAGCAATAAGGACAATGCCAAGGTCCAATGGGGACGCGAACTACAATTGGACGAAGACATAACATATGAAACCCTTTGTTACATTTATCACACAGCAAAAGCTCCTCTGGTCTTTCCCCAGAGCCACATTGTTCACACACAACTTCTTCGTAATCATCTTCCTCCTCCTCTGGCTCCGTCTCCTCCTCTTCGTCTTCCTCCTGCAACTCCACACGCTTCGCTACTTTCATGATCTCAACCATCGACCTGAATTTCTTCGGTGGCGGCGACACTGACATCCGTGGCTTACGGCGGCGGTAGCTCTCCAACGAGTCAGCTGATGGACGGACCTTCCTTTGAGCTACCAGCCTCGATAACACCGCCGGCGACGTTGAGCTCGATGGAGCCATTGAAATGACGGCGAAAATGGGGGACACTGTTGGAAATAAATTATTACTCGGAGGATGAAATTGGGAATGAGAACCGATTAGTTAATTTCAATTTTGAATTTCATTTTTGTTTAATTGGAAAATATATTATTTTTTATTTTGTTGCAGAGAGTGTTAGAAGAAGGAAGAAAGAACCCAAAACTGGAAAAGAAAGGAAAGAGATGATACCCACCCACCCACACAAACCACGCACCATGGGGAAATTAGGTGTGACGTTGGAGTTTTTTTCTCGATATTTATTAATCACGTTAAATTTAAATTTACAATGAAAATTATACATCGGGATAAAGCGACTTTCATTCAAATATAAGACCTCTAATCAAATTTACTATTCCATTACAGTTCTCGAGATTAATGATCTAGTAGGTGTGAAAAATTTCACATCAGGATAAACAGTTTTTCAGAAAAAATGACATTGATTCAAATTCGAGACCTTTAGTTAAATTTACTACTCCATTATAATTTTTGATGATTGATGATGTGGCAAATGTAAAATTTTTATTATTACTAGTTCTTCGACACGTGTATTGCACATGTAATCCATCTCAATAAGTATAAATTTGTTAAATCGATATATATAATACTAACAAATGTGAGTAATGAGTTAATTTGTTGTTTTTTCAATATTTATTACCTACATTGAAGTCTTTATTAAGTTTAGATTTACATCAGGAAGTTTTACATGGAGATAAAATATTTTTTTAAAAAAAAAATTACTTTCATTCAAACATGAGATCTCTAGTCAAATTTACTATTCCGTTACAGTTCTCGATGATTGAGGATGTAGCAGGTGTAAAAAGTTTCATATCGGGATAAAAAAACAGAAAAAAAATGACTTTGATTCAAACACGAGACCTCTAGTTAAATTTACTACTCCACTACAATTTTTGCTAATTGATGATGTGGCATGTATAAATTTTTTTATTATTCCTAGATTTACCGCACATACGTTGCACATGATTACTTCATCTTAAGATTAATGCAACTATGAAAATGTATTCATGCTATATAGGAGTTGTCCTTATTGGAATATTTCTAATTCTCTCTCAAATGCTTTCAATATTTTATGATTTGGAATTGATTATAATGATTTTTCTAGTCCTTTTCCAAGATCATTTGGTAATTAAAAAAGTTTAAGTACGTAAACGTGAACTACAATCATGTTACAACAGAGATTTCATCTTCAAAATTGACTTTCTGCAATTCCTTGACAAATTGCAAACATTTTAAATAACTATGAATAAATTTATATAATATAATTTAACTTTAAGTTAGAAATATTTATATAATTTAACTTTAGGCTTTTTAACTTCATGTTTTAAGATAGTATAAATATTAATATAGATTTATTTGACGTGGCGGGAGGTAATTGCCAAAGTCTAATATACACCGTTTGAGTGCACGGAATTTAATGTGCGCACCGTTTGTTGGATGTTATAGTTTCTAATTCTAATCTATATTTAGCCGTTAAAAGGGGATATAGCTTTTTAGAGTAAAGTTATGGATTAAAAAGATAATTTTGACATTCTTAGGGGAGTTGAGTGTAATTTAAGTAAATTCTTATAATCACATTTAGAACCCAAACCATAGCTTTATATTCGATTTCGACTTCGAAAATTCTAATAAAGTGAAAAAATATTTATAATAATATATAGTAAATTATAGAGGGGGATTAAATCTATCATAATATATATCTTTTATTCTGAAATATTACTCTTTCATAGCAAATTAGATGATATAAATTTCTTTAGGAATATCTGATAAAATAAAACGATCAACAGAAGATTAGTATGGGTCTAGCACAAAAAATGACATGCACAAATCAAGAAATGATTTAGTTAGCTAATATAAATTAATTTTAGAAAAAAATATTTTTTATTATAAATATTTTTTATTAAAAAAAAATATAACTCAATTCGCTTTACATATAAACTTGTTAGATTAATTTAAATATTTTGAATTAGCAAGATTTATTATGTAATGTTTTAGGTTTAATGTGAAATTATCAAAATAATTTGTGTTGAATTAATCTTATCCCAAAGGAATTTTAAGTATATTTACTGCGAAAAGAAATTTGATTTTACATTTAGTAAATTAGAGAGCTCGATTACAAATCTAATAATTTATTGATCTATGAATTATTTATTATACAACTAAATTTTTTTCCACAAACTCTTTTAATTATTGAATGCATAAAATAAAAGGAATTTGTCATGGTTTGTTGTTTCTTTCCATGCCTAATGGAGTCAGTGCAACATGGACAATGATAAAGAAATCAAACAAATTTCTTCCTATCATTTTAGGTGTCAAAATTTTTTTAATTTAATTTTTATTTTTATTTATTATTTTGAAAAATTAAGGTATTATAATTTTTTTATTATATTTTTAATTTATTATTATTGAGTTAATGTATTTTTAAAAATATAGTGAGTAAATATGTTTGAAATCCTATAAATAATAAGAGTAAAATGTTAAACTTATTACACCCATAACTATTTATACTATATTAAGAGCATGAAAGTCCTTAGAAATATTGTTTGAACTTTTTACCCTTTATTAAAGATTTTCTTTAGACAAAATCATCTTTTTACTATTTTTAAAGTTTTTTTTTAAGTATTTACTCTTTTATTTATTTAATTTTAAGATTCGCTTTTGAATTAAAATTTCATTATATTTATAATTCACTCTTAATTTAAGACTATTCTATATAAATAATTGTCTAGACTACGACAGAAGGGAAAAATATTACTAATATTTCTTTTAATATTTGAGATTTTGAAATTAATTAAAATTTAAATTATCAAATATTGTGTTTAATAAAAGGATGAAACAAATTAAAAAAAATAAAAAGAGTAATTGAAAATTACGTTGGAAACATTAAACTACTCCTTTTATATTTAGAAGTCTTTTTTATAATTAAATTTTAATCAATGAATTATTTAACTCCAAATTATTAATTTTTGTATTAATAAACTATTAACATATCTATATTATAAGTAAGGAAATTGATTTGCTCATCTTTGCCTGTACATAATAGATTAAATTATTATATCAAATTAAAACTATTTATTTAATTTTACTTATATGAATCTTATATTTATTTCAATAACAAGTACTATTTATATATAATGCAATTAAGTTACACAATAGATAAGTGCAAAACACGTACACTAAACAAGTTTTTAAATAAGTGTACCAAGTCAACTTTAAAAATATTTATCCACACGCCCCTAAGTTGTTGGGAGGTAGATGATTTAAGCAACAAAAAATGTTTATGTACGCATGAACCGAATATATTAGCTTTTTAGTTGTTTTTTTTTTTTGAAATCTCAATCATGTTAAATAAATTAGAGAATAAACAAAATTTTTTAAAATAAACTATGAACATTGTGATTTAAATTCACGTAAAAATTTAAAAAGAACAGGCGAATCTCAAGAATAAGTGATCTGTAACATGCTGTCAGATACGTTTAATAAGTCAAGTGACTTATTAGTCGTGTTTGGTAGCATGCTACAAACCACTTATTCTCGAAATTCATCCATTTTCTTTAAATTTTCACGTGAATTCATATCACAAAATTTAACATGTTGCAAATCACTTATCCCCAAGATTTTTCTTTGACTAACAGTCATGTTTGGCAGCATGCCGCAGATTATATCCTCAAAATTTACTTAATTCTCGTTGAAATATCACGTGAATTTATATCATAAAATTTAACATTTTGCAAATCGCTTCACCCGAAATTCGCCCGTTTCATTCAAATTTTTCTCGTGAATCTATATTAGAAAAATTTCAAAGATTCTTTTTAATTGTCTATTCCCTCAAAAAAATTTGTGAGTACATGTATCAAAAAATAAAGTAGATTCTTTAAAATAATCTCTCTTTGTTTAAAAAAAAAGTATGTGACTTGAGATCAGGAAAAGCAATTCAAAATTTAATATATTCGGTTCATGTGAATTTATTACTATACTAAAAAGAATCTCTACATTCACAGTGACATACATTAAGATTAAAAAAAATAAAATTGGGCCTTTTATGTATTTTTACTAGAAAAAAAAAAGAAGAAATTAGCTTAGCAAACATCAAAATATTATGAGATACTTTTAAAAAATATTTTTCTCCGTATCGAACATGCCCATATACACACATTTAAGGAGAGCAATATTTGGTGTGGCATACTTCCTAGCTTGTCTTTGTCCAAGCAAGTTGACAATACATTTTCCTTGGAACGCCTTGTGTTTCAATTCCCTAACGAGTTAAACGTTAATGTTTTATTGTTTTCCCATATATAATATCAAATCAAATCTTTAGCAGTGACGATGTCAAAAGTTAATGAGAATTTCAAAAAATACTATACTAAACGTTTTGGCAAGGTTGCATCCCCAACCTTTTAAACTCGTAGTTAGAGTTTTGGTATAACGATTTTTAGTTCTTGGATAGTATTTTCACACTATTTAAGCTTTGTTGAGGTTGTGAAACTCAATTAGTTTGGTTATTTGTTAAAATTGTATTTGTTCAGTTGATTCTGTTGGATTATTGATTCTTCTACTAGAGGATTAATTAGTGTGGATGTTACTCACGAACGTTCAAACCCATAATAAAGTTGATATCAAAGCTTAGGTTCATTGATCTCATTTTACCAAAACAAATCTAGAAGAGTCCTACAAAATGGTACAGAATAGGAAAAGATTAAAGTGGGAAAGACTTTAGGCGATGATACACTCTTTCGCCCCCTCTTGGGCCTAGTAATGACCAGTACAGAGCATAAGATGCTGACAAAGTTTGTGAAATTGAAGTTGTTAGTGTTTCAAGGTAGGTTTATTCTAGATTGTTATGAGAGGCTGCATAATCTTGGAATTGTACATTAGCATGGAGTAGAGTTTGTATCCTTCTAGCTATAGGATGAGGCCAAGTAGTGATGGAGAGTTTTTGGGAATCTTGATTGCCATCTTGCCACCACTTACTTGGGCTCAATTTGACACATTGTTTTTAGAGAAGTATGTGCCCCAGACCTTGAGGGATCACAAAAAAGACGAATTCATGACACTTGACTAGGGTTCATGAATATAGCTACATTTAAGGTTAAGCTTCATGCTTCGTTCAAATATGCCACCTAATTGGTAACTACAAAGATAGAGAACTCACATGTTTGTTAAAAGTTTGAATTCTGCGTTGCAGATTTTATTTGTTCATATGAACGCTCTAGGAAAGAGTTTCAGTGAGATGGCAGATTTTGTTAAGAAAGTCAATGGAGTGAGGAAAGCCAGACAGACGGCTGCAGGTAAACCTCAGTCAGATGACTGTTATTTCAAAATCCAAGGTGTTACGGATTCCTTCATTATCTTTGTCCATTTTGTTTCTAGACTCATGTTTCTTTTATTAAATTATTGATTTTAGTTTCGGGGTTGCATCCCTAACTATTTAGAGTGAGAAAAGTCAGACAAGTGATTGTAGATAGACTTCAGTTAGGCGATCGTCGATTTCAAAAATCCAACAGGTACTATAGATTCCTTCATTATCTTTGTCTATTTTGTTTCTAAACTCATACTTCTTTTATTTAGTTATTGATTAGTTTCGGGATTGCATCCCCAGTTGTTTAGACTCATTGTTAGAGTTTTGGTGCAATGACTTTCAATTCTTGGGTAGTATTTTTACACTATTTAAGTTTTGCTAAGGTTGTGAAACTAAATTAGCTTGGTTATTTTAAAGCTTGCTTCCATAAATTCCAGTCTTGTTAAAATTGAGTTAGTTCAATTGATTGTGTTGGATTATTGGTTCTCTCATCGGAGGGTTGGTGTGGGTGTCACTAACGATCGTTCGAAATCATATCAACTATATTTAATTATATAAAAAAATTTATATATACACGATATAATATTCGAACAAAAATGATTCAAATGATTCCTCCTTTCTATACATAGCTCCACCACTGCCTCCACGTAGAGAGAATTTCAAATATACACAATAAACTAATTAATTTATAATAAATATAGTCATATTTTATTTATATAAAAATGGTCAGAATTCATAGAAAATATACGATATTACAATATAACTTGTCAAAAGTCATATAAGTACAAACTAATTACAACATAAATTACTTATACATGAGTTATACATTGAATATACATTATGATACAATCAAAAACTGAAATATACACTGGCTATACATACCTATAAAACGAATGATCATTTTCTGATAATTACTTTGGTCGAAAGACCATCTACTATAATTATCCTTCCAAGAGTACTATATTTGCAAATGAAAAATTAAATACATGATTAAAAGGTGAAGCTCCAAGTTAATTAGTTATTAACAAGTCTACAACAACAATAATATATTCATTGGAATCCTACAAGTGATATCTGGGGGAGGGGGGGTTAAAATGTACGCAGACCTTACTAGTAGAGAAGCTGTTTCGGGGGAATCCTCGTCACAATAACTCAAAAGTAGAATAAACTAGATACGTAAAAGGAGAAGGAAGAAAGAAACAAGGAAGAATGACTAATAACGAAAACAATAAAATTAACACACATAAGAAGAATACCCGTATTAACAAGTCTAGAGTTTGTAATATACACTTGTACTACATAGTATTACTACATCGGATATTCAAAACTCCCTCTTTCACGGGTTGGTTATCTTTTTCTTTATTTATTTTTTGTTCATGAAAATAACACTGAAATAATTAACTTTATCTAAGTATTGTTAAAACAAAAGAGAATCAACTAATTATGCTGTATTCCAAGATTACGTTTGCAAATGAGACATTATCGTAAAAATTTAATTTTAAAATAAAAAATTATGGATCATTTAAAAAAGAAGATAATTACACATTTGGTATACAATTCTCATGATCAAACGAGTCCCTATTTTTTTTATATACCAATTGATGAGTTTTTTTGTGAGTGAAGTGAACAATTACAACAAATTTTGGGACTATCATTTAAGCTATCTTAAAATCTTTTTAGGTTTAGTTAGTTTGAAAATAATTTTCAACATACGTATTCTAAAATATTATATATATATATATATATATATATATATATATATATAAACTTTGTATGAAGTT
>JAOTQR010000007.1:815669-826641 GCA_025774065.1 Solanum ossicruentum | reverse complement strand
ACTTTAGTAGTTCATGAATCAGTTATAGTCCGATTCTTCACATTGTCATCGCCTCGTCATCTCTCTTTTACTTTATATATATATATATATATATAAAATGGACCTGCATATTCCCGTTTATAAATTTATCCTGTATACAGTCCTAGAATACAAAGTATACCTTAATGACAGAGTATATTAGGAAACTGAAGTAAACTGTATACTTCGAGGATATACAACCTATACAACTGCTAAGTATTTTTCTTAAATAAGTACGGAGTATAATTTTTTTTTAAAAAAAGTTTTTTACTATTATTTTTCATCTACCGACACTACATAAATATCACGCTATCGTTTCCGTTTAGGGTATATTTGGTACGAAGCAAAATATTTTTTATAATTTTTTGCCTATTTTCTTATGTTTGATAAGTAATTAAAAAAAATATTACTCTAAACGAGTTTGCATATATCTAAGACAAAATTGTGGGTATGGGGTGGCCGGTAGGGGTGGAACGTTTTGAGAGTGGAGAGGAGACAAAACGACTTGCTTTTCCATTTATTATTGTGAAAATTATTTTTCTTATTTTCAAGAAACGTATTTTTTAATAAATTTTACAAAATTTATTAACCAAATAGGAGAAAATAAAAAAATATTTTCCTCCGTCTCAAACACACCCTTAATTCAACTGTAACATTAAGTCTCCCTCTAATATTGTTCAGTTTGATTTAAAATTCTTACTACTTTAAAATGTGTTAATAAAAACTAATAATTGCTTCTTTATAAACAGACACCTCTTTTATTGATCTAAATTTGTTTAAAAGATGTTACACTAGTACCTAAAATAATAGAGTAGGTAGATATAAATCATATAGCAAACCTCAATTATTTAGATTAAGCACATGCAACTGATTGATTGAATTGTCATTAAATATATATATTCAAGTATGATATTATGCTGCTGTTTGTTTGCTAGTATCCTAAGT
This sequence comes from Solanum ossicruentum, assembly GCA_025774065.1. NCBI lineage: Eukaryota > Viridiplantae > Streptophyta > Magnoliopsida > Solanales > Solanaceae > Solanum > Solanum ossicruentum. The sequence goes on along the minus strand of JAOTQR010000007.1, from coordinate 825,678 downwards.
CAATTAACTTTAGGTCACTAAATTAATATATGATATGGTTAGAGGTCGCGAAATTAATCCATAAAATATAAAATCAATTTGGATTCATGCCAGTGAGATCGACTACTGAAACAATCTATTTTTATGCAGTGACTAATGGAAAAACATAGGGAAAAAGAGGGACCTTCATTTGATGTTCGTTGATCTTGAGAAGGACTATGATAAAGTGTCGAAGAATATCCTCTGAAGGTATTTGGAGAAGTGTGTCCTAATAATGTATATTACGGCAATAAAAGATATGTATGATGGAGCCAAGACTAAGATTAGAATGATCCAAGAAAACTCGGAGCATTTTCTTGTTAAGTGTAACACCCCATAAAATTACCAAAATGCCCCTAAAATGTATCATGTGCACAACGCGTCTTCCAAAATTTCGATGGGAAATCCAAGATAGGATGTGTGATCAACGCTAAAAATAGAGTTAGAAAACGGTCTCGACCCGATTTAAGAGCAACTGGGTCAAAAAATAGAATTTCAATTTTTACCCAAAACAGTAGCAAATCCGCCTCCCTGGCGCGACTCGGAAGGGGCGCGGAGATGCATTTGTTTTTTTTCAGAAATTTTGACGGGAATTACGATTTATGAAAATTACACATAAAATGCATTTGTTGAATGCGATTTATGTGTAATTTCCTGGAAAACAATTTTTTCACACATTTTAAAATTTTCAATTAAAAATTACATATGTTCGCGCCCAGTCCGCACTATTCCAAGGTGAAACTTTTTCTTTTAATTCAGGAAGGGTCTTTTAGTAATTCCTCATCCTATCCTAAGTTCTAAAACGTGTTTTAAAGACTTTTTATTATGATTATGAATTCAAAACCCATTATTTTCTAAGTTTCTACAGGAATTCTGAGACAAGAGAAGAAGAAAAAGTTTGAGGGTTTTTAGTGAAGTTTCAATTCCTTGAGAAAACTTGATAATTCTTTACTCCAGGTATGTAAAGGCCACCCAGAACATCAAATTGTTCTTCCATTTACCCCAATATATAGATTAGGTTGATAGTTAATGGTTAACGAGACTTGAATTGTGATTTTTGGATGATTTTCTTGAAATTTATTTCTAAATATTATATTATTATGTAAAATTGATGATCATCATGTTTTAATGAACTGATTTCATGTATTTTTGTTGTGATTATACAATTTTCCCTATAAATTCTCTGTTAAAGACTTGAATAATGAACTTAGATGATGTCTAGAACCTTGATTGTTTATGGATATGTTGATTGTTGTGGTCTGAGTCTTGAGGTGAGTGCTATGATGGTGGAAGTAAATAAAGTTAATATCCTTGAGCTTTAGATGAGATTGAGATAGAGTTGAAGGGAAAAAAAATTTCTTTCTTAAGTCGATAGAATGATAGATAGGATGATGACCCTACTTGAGAGGGGGGTCGCGATGTGTAGCAGTCTGACCTTGATAGACTTATAAGCATATTGAGCCCTAGGAGGAGTATTAGCACCGAAATGGGTAAGAGTGACCCTCACTCGCACTCATTAACTATGTGGCCAGCGTAGGAGAGGATTGGACCGTGAAAGCAGATGTTTCCTTTTGTCCCGCAGAGGACTTGACAAACTTCTTTGGGATCCCCGACAGACTCGTCCTTTACCCCGGCAAGGTATTGGGCGGATGTGGCAACGACATTTCTTCGTTGTATCACTACCGGCTCATAGGTGGTGATTGTCGGTTATAGAAACTTCCAGATAGGTTTCCCTATTGATAGTACTCTGATGTTAATGTGATTGTATGATGTCTTGATGGATAGCGAAGTGATAAAATTCTATCTTTTACTCTGAGTGAGGATGAGTGATTGAGGAGTTGATGTTATATTTACTTATACTATTTACCTTAGCCCATTTTACATACAATACATTCCACGTACTAATGCCCTTTTGGCGCTGCATCGTTTTATGATGTAGTTTCTGTAGACAGAGGACTTCAGCAGTCCAATTGTTGAGGTTCACGGATTCCGATAGAGACTTGGTGAGTCCTCCCTTATTTTCGGGGAATATGTTATCTTCTTTTCATTTATTCTAGATTTATTCATTAGACTGTGGTAGTCATGACCTATCATGGTACCTTCTTAGAGGATAGCTATAGAGGATTCATAGGCATAGACAGTTGATAGTTGATATTGGGATTGACTATTTTCCCACACTCTTACTTCTATTGAATTGCTTATTCTGTATCCTTATGATAGTGATTGTGATAGCCCACTATTAACTTATTATTTTATTATATCTTCCGCTTATGAGTTGATGGAACAAATGCAATGAGATTAGGTGATTCGCTTGGAGGCTAGCAATAGTCTCCGAATGCTAGTTACGTCTAGGATACCCTTCCGGGACGTGACATTAAGAAAGGACTTCATCAAGGATATGTGTTAAGCTCTTTTTTTTTCTTTTACTTTGGTGATGGATGAGCTGATAGGATATGACGCAACTTCATATCGCCAAGTATTGGGAAAAGTTGAGTAGCCAGGATATGGCGCAACTTCATATCACCAAGTATATGAAAGAAGAGGAGGATGCACATTAGGCTAAAAGACTAGTAGGGGTAGAATTTTGTCTTGCCTTGTGACAATTTTAAGTTTGTCATAAGATTAGTTGTTCTATTGCAATTATATTGTTATTTGCTCTTTGATTATTTTCATACTTTTATTTTATATTTATATGGGACAAATATGTTTGAGCCGAAGAACTTAGATCGTGACATAAATAACTTTTGAGCGCTTGGGTGTTTTTTATTATTTTTTTTAGCTAATGCTAATAAGTGTAGACCATTAGATCTTGTTCTTCCTAATAATTTTTTAATTGTAAAATTATTATTAGTTTTGTCTGTATTGACGATTGTTATTGGAATAGTCAAACTAATCTTACATCTTTTTTTGAAGATTTCCTTTCTTGTGGGGAAATTGTGGATTCCAAATCCCTTTCACTCTTTTCTTTCAAACCAAACAAAAAAAGAAATTAATTGAAAGAGAAAGCAATCTTTGATCAGCCATTTCTGCAATTGCGGCACTCTGTCCCTTTCTTATTACAACAACTTCTTGTTTTTGTTGATTAACTTTAGGTTATAAAATTAATTTATTCTCTTGAATTATATAAAAATGAATAATTAAATGGAAATCATTTGGCTCTGAAATTCTAGTTGTGTAATGACCCCATTTGCTCCTACTACTTGGAAAAGCATAAGAATTAATAATATGGGGTTCCTTTAGTTAATTGTTACTATTTCACAAATAATCAATCCCTCTTCCAAGTCTCTAATAATAATAATAATAATAGTATATTCGATGTAATATTATAAATAAAATTTAAAAAAGATAATGGGTATGCAAATCTTATTATTATCATGTGAAGGTAATATATTGTATTTTCTTTTTTAAAAAACTAGCAAATATGAAATGAGATACAATAGTAAAGAAATCACGAGAAAAATAAGGAAAAAAGATTGTAATAACAAATAATACGATAAATAAGTAATAAAAATTTTAAAATAAGATAATAGGAGTGTTGCTTATATTTCAACTGAGGTCCTTTTTTAAACTAAATGATTAACTAAGTGTCTGCGTAAATGCAAATTAATCGAGATTTTAAAATGTGTATATGATGTTTATATATATTTTATATTATATATAAATATTTTTGTGATAATATTTTCTTCCTGATAGAGAACAAGATGCGCAAATTAAGATTGAAATGGTTCGAGCGTGTGCAAAGGAGAAGCACAGTCCTAGTAGGAGGTGTGAAAAGTTGGCTATTAGTAGTTTTAAAAGAGGTAGAGATAGTTCAAAAAGTATTAAGGATGGGTGATTAGACATAATATGATATAATTTTAATTTATTAAAGCCATGAATTTAGATAAAAAGCTATAGATGATACATATTAGAATAGTAGTTAGTTGAGTATTATCTCGTTTATTGCTCTTTACTACTAGTTGTACTATTAGTTGTTTTACTCTTGTAGTTTCATTATCATTTGAGTTTGATTATTCTTTTTTTGAATTATTATTTTTGCAACACTTTGATAACCATCATGATTTATTATGACTATTGTTTAAAGATAATTTATCAGGTTGTATGTAATATTTTGATATGACTATCTTCATTTACAATATTTCTTAATATACTATTTTAAACTATTTTTTCTAAGCTGAAGTTCTATAAAAATAACCTCTATGATCCACATAAATTACATCAAATTTATTAATGTTATTGATAATATTTTTTAATAACATGAAAAAATATCATAAATAAAGAAAAAAATAACTACATATTTTCTCAAAAGACATTTTCATTCGTACCAACTACTAAATATGAGAAAATCGAAAGTCAATATCAAATCCTATAAAGTCTACGAACATTTAAATCAAGCAACCAAACGGTTAGGTTTAACCCGACTTATTTTTCTTCTACAAATAAAAGCAGAGCAAGTATTCATTATTTCAGCAGTAAATGCAATTTCTGTATTATTTTCCTTTATTTCCCACTAAATATTCTGTACTGATTTATAATTAACTAATTTAAATTCGCACCAAATAAATAATTTGAGTGCAACTCCTATGTGTGGTTAGTGCAAGTACAAACTGTAAGTTGCATTAAAACATCGTTTTCTTCTTTTCGCGAAATAGGACTGTACTATACCATTAGCTGTTATTAAAGCTATTGAAATTTATTGCCCAACTTGGTAAGTTTTTGACTAATAATCAATGGACCATGTTTTGTTAATTAACTTAGAAATAACATATCAACTGAAATTCCATAAACAATCGATCTATGTTTTAAATATAAGGTCAAATTGCGTATATCCGACCTCTCTTACTATGCAATGGGCATGAGCATTACAGGTAATATTGAGTGTACACAATATAGTAAATATAAATTTTAAAGAATAATTTTTGAAAGAATCTAGGCTCAAGTTTATCAATCATGGAATGTTGTGTGAATTCACATCAAATTTCAATCGTGTTTAATTTGATTAAGGAAAGGAAAAGAGTTTAAACCAATCAAAGTTTTTTTTTCTTTTTCTTTTGTTTCCAATTCTGTATTAGTATTTTTTTCAACAAAATTGCTTATATGATTTACAAGAAAAACCCCCAAAGTTATCAACAACAAAAAAATTAAGCCCCCCATCAAAATGGCATGATGTGAGTAGTTTTAGTATCATAGCTAGTAGAAAGACAAGAAACAGCTTTGGAATTCACCCTAAACACCTTGAGTAAATCGGCGGCCATTTGTCTCACCGCCGGCGAGCAATTGCTTTGTAACAATAACAATATCTTCGCCATACCGTTGCTCTTCGCCACTGATTCCTGTGCCCGGTGATCCCGAAAAAGGCAACACAAACTCCATAGAATCGTTACTGCATGTTCCGTTGCTTCGTTTGATACTTTCAATACTTTCTTCACTATCGCTTGTACACAATCTCCGTCGTTACACAGTTCTAATCTTCCTTCTTTACATGTAGATATAAGTTCTAACAATCTCAATACTTTATCCGTTAATCCGGTTCCCATCTCCGCCGTGGACAATGCTTTTCCGACTGTTTTTACTGCCCCGGCTTTTGCAAGCTTAACGCGGTTTCTACGAAGCATTGCGAGAGAAATTAAGCAGGAAACAGAGACTTCCATTAACTCGGAATTCCAATCCGAATTGATTGTTGAAAAACTCAGTAAAACTGAGTATAAATCGGAGTTTTCTGATAAGGATGATTTAGCTTCGGAATCGGTTGATGTGATGAACTCTAATGCTTTTGTCATCTCCAATTTCAACTTTGAACTTCCATGTTTGAGAGCAAATATTATCGCCGGATATACATCGTTTGCTTTCCCGAGTTTCGACAAGGAACCTCGTTCGAGCAGCATTTTCCATAGAGGTACAATTTTCTCCACAACTTTCAGATTTCTCGGGTTGTGAACAAGGAATGAAGTGAGAATCGCGAGAAAATCACTCTCCGCCGCTACAGAGGCCACAAATCGGAGATTCTCAGCTGATTCATCGGAGAAAGTTAAGAGCTTCGATAACCGATCTGAGTTCACCTCCAACTCGGTGTGAACTCTGAAGTCGTTTACAAACTGTTTGATTAGCTCACGAACTTGATCATGGCTAACTGAGTTAACTCGGTTTGACTCGGTATCGGAACGCTGAGTCCGGACCGAGTCAGACCAGATCTGGATAAGCCGTTGTAGTGTATGGTTAGGTACAAGTTCCTTAGTTTGTAGCACCTGCATAGTGGCCGGACAAGTATTGTTACCACTGTCGAGCCACCGTTGGATGCTACTCCGGTCATAGGTAACTCCGGTGCATAAACTGACCGGAGATTTCATGACGTCGAGAGAAATCGGACACCGGAAAAAACTCGGCACCGTTATGTACAGATCGTCCTTCCGCATTATTTTAGAGAGAGAAAGTCAGAGATGCTCAATTTCTTTAGATAGAGAAAAGAATGGAGAAGAATGGGAGGTGGGGGAATGGGTAAGAAGGGGTTTATGAAGAAGAAAACAGTCAAAGGAATGGTGACGTCATTTGGTGGAAATTCCTTTATTTTTACTTTTAGTTTTTAGTTTTTTAATTCCTCCTTTCACTTTCTTTTTTGTTCTTTTTCTAGTGTTTTTTTTAATTCAATGTTTCACATGTAATCACTCATTTATCGGATATTGATTTTTAAATATACAGATCAATTTATAAAATATTGATTGATCTAAGATTAATAAATATGATGTATCGACTAATGACTTATTATTATTTTAATTGTAGTGAGCTATTAATTTAAAATATTTATTAAAATTTGATTAGCTGTGAAAATTTTATTCATATCACATAAATTAAAATAACAAAATAATATATATCATATAAAAATTATTATAAATCATATATTTAATACAAAATATTTAAAACTATACAAAAATATAATTAATTTTTAAAATTATATTTATATTATATAAATTAAATTAATCAAAATAATATATACTGAGCCCGTAGTTACATGGATGAAATAGTCAATGAAAAGATTGGTTTTTATTCAATTAAAATTAAATGAGGGAAAAGACAAGCACATTGGGTGTTCCAATAAGGTTCTCTTCTTTAGTGTGCTTTGCTCATTGCCATCCAATTTACAAGCCTTTTTTCACTTATCAAATATTTCTTACTTTATTTTGTTATTATTTAAATTTGGATTCTTTTCAAATTTTGTCTTTTCTAGAGAATACAAAATTAATGTACTTCATTGATGGTTAAAATTGTTTAGACTAAAGTTTTGTAATATATGAGTATTATTATATAAGGGTATTAAAAAGTACAGTCTCTCCCACTTGTTCATAATGATTGTACGTGCGCCATTACTGTAAAAGTTGGAGTTTAATTTATTTTAATTAGAGAGAGCTGGAAGTTTCCACACACTTATAAAAACGGTTAAGGCAGTGTTATACATAAAATATCGTAAATATTTTATAGAAAGATCCTAGAAACTCAATATTAATCGTATGATCAAATTAATCTTAGTCATCCATTTAAGAGCTGGAGTAGTATGAATACCCCTTTTTGGCATTCATTTAGCAACAAGTAAAGTTGTAAATTCTCAAGCCTTGTAAAACATTCTTAAAGCAATCAAAGTCTTCTTTCTTCAAGCTCTATCTTATCTTTCAATATTTAGCATTCACTTAGCAATCGTATTTCAATATTTAGCATTCACTTAGCAATCGTAGGCAACAGGCTTACTAGTGTTTGCAAGATCGTGCAAGATTTGTGAGCAAACTGACTATTGCCGCACTTATCCAAATTTAGATGCTCTTGATTGCATTATTGTACTTCCTCCATTCAACATTATTTTGATTCTGTACTATTTTGGGATATTCAACAATATATGTTCATTTTATAAAATTAAGAAATAATTTTATACTTTACCCTTATTATTAATTGTAGTCATTTCTCTGTTACATTTTAAAAGATTTCATATTTATTATATTCAAAAGAAAATTTGATAAATTATTCTATCATTTATTATTTTTAATTCTTGTGTCAAATCTACAGGAACCAAGTAAAGTTGGAGGGAGAAATATTAAATTACTCATAGTGGAAAATGGATACTTTTACTTGCATAAGTTTTTTCTTGTCGTTATGTTTTAATTTGATTGATTTCATAGGATATCGAGTTTAAAAATAATTATAAAATTTTTGAATTTTGTTACTCCATGTATTGTTTGACGCAACACGGATATAACTCGATAGATAATTTGATAAGTCAATGATTTTTTTTCATGTTTCAAAATACAGTTAATCAACATGTTAACTAATCGATTAAGATAAATTGGATCAGATTTTGCTGCTTTTCCTGCAGTATCTTAACGTGACATGAGCGTGAAAGGGATTTAAGAATTCGTTTTCTTTTTACAAGAGCTAAAATCACTTATTTTGATATTTTTACCTCATTTAATAGGGTGAATCCCAATAGATATAAAAGATCTCTCTTTTATTCTTTAATTTTATAGTGTTAATGTGTCATACAAAAATAACTGGAATTAAAAATAACTAAAAATGAAAAAGGGATATTCAATTTTAAATAGTCGGATAAATTACAAGTTCCTCATGGTAAATGTGCATGTACTTCATATCTAGTGGGGATGTTGTTTATCATTGAAGAGTCCCACGTCCTATGAACAAGGATGGTTGGTCTTCTTGATATGATTTGGGTGACTCCTTTTTCAATGAGCTAGATTTAGAGATTGAGTCAGACTTCATCGTTATATTTTTATATTTATTAGTTCATTTAGGATGAAATGGCTCAGGCCATGTGCATCAATTGATGAAAGCACTTTAATTGTCTCCATTGATTAATTTGTCAGTTACACTTTCTCTCTCTCAAAAATAATACTCCTCGTCATGTCCCCTTCATTGAATTGAGGCAACATATTAGTGAGTAATTTATTCCCAAACTTCATCCCATCGAGATTGAGATCAAGATGTTAATCAAATAGAGCTAAGAATAAAACTTAAGACTTATTTGGAGTTTGTCTTATCTCAACTTCTGCATAACTAAATATTGACTATAAAAAGGAACTAAGCCTACTCTACAAGAAATATTTTTTTGGTAGACATTGCCTACTAGCTCAAACAATATTCTAAACACCATGCTGAGTCACAACCAACGCCTCAAAAGCATGAACAATCCACATGCAGAGAACTTACAAATGGTATACATTGTTTTATTAGAGTAATATTTTCACCATTAGATGCGGCCAAAGATTTATTATTTTTTGATTTTGAAGTATGATAGAATAAAATAAAATGGTTCTTTAAACTGTCTGTGCTTCTTTTAATTATGAAGTAGCCGTTAGTCAATGCAACTTTCGATGTTTATCATGGTCATCCGGAAACAATCGATCTATGTTTTAAACATACGAATTGTGTACATCCGACCCCTCCTTACTCAGCAATAGGCGGGGAGCCTTTAAGACAATGGGATAATGTTATTATTTATTAGAGTCATAATTTTAATATATAATAACTTCAGTATTATAAAAAGAAATACTACCTTTTTATATCTCTTGCTCAATATCTAATCTTCTCATTATAGCCTTACTAAATTTATATTCCTATCGAAAAATCTCACGTTAAAATGCAAAATGTTGTATAACAAATATAATCTCATACATAGGTGTGGGTGGGGGACCAAATTCCGGAAATTACGAGGCATAGTATTGTTATGCCGAAAAATGACCGACTTTAAAAATATTAAAATTGTTCAAAACCCGAGAATCAATCCAAACTTAATTAATTTAAGCAAGATCAATTCTCGAAATTCGAAATGACACAGAGTCGCCACCTAATTTTACGGATAATTAGGAAACCATTAAAATATTTTCAAAAGATCTAACAGAAACATCTTTTAAAAATGTAGAGTTAAGGTTCGGGTTCACATTTCCACTTCGAGAAGGTGTTAAGCACTCGAAATGGCCGCTAAATGCGGTTGTCC
>JAOTQR010000007.1:782144-805784 GCA_025774065.1 Solanum ossicruentum | reverse complement strand
GCCTACTTGTTCAGGAATTGCCAAGTTAAGGGTCATATTTGTGCACTATGAAAGTTTAAGTTCCAACTTAAAAAGTTATGCCAAGTTGGGGTCATTTTTATGTGTTATGTCTATTAATATTAACTCTTTTAAAACAACCTCCATAGAAGTTTATGACTTAACTTAGGGTTATAGAATTTTAATTTCAATTAATAAACATATTATGATCTTTTTGTATTGTTAAATTCAGACATCTTAGTTAGTTAGTATATCAGTTAATCTGATATTGGGCTTGGACGAATAGAGTCAAGGATCAATTACATCTCACTCTTTGTTTTAGGTGTGACATTTATATTAACCATGAAAATTTTGTTCATCCTATTATATATATATATATATATATATATATGTCAAGAAAAAGTGACGATTTGCGCATTGACAAACTTAAGGTGCTTATTTAGTCGTCGTAAATAATTTAAAGAGGTCATTAATTCATCTTATATGTATCAAGTAAAAGTGTCGATTTGGACATTGACAAACTCAGGTGCTTATTAGTCGTCGTGAATAATTTAAAGAGGTGATTTATATATTTCGTCTTTCTATTGATCACTTCTTAGAAATTTGTACATACTGGATATGCAATTTAACTCCTTTTAGTTTTATCCTAAGGAACTTAGGAAATAAAATAGCTTGGATTTTTTTATTCTTCATCAGACGTTTCTAATTCGAGTTAAAGGAATGATAATCTATTTAACGTAGTCTCACAATCTATAGTTTTAATTTTGTGAAAGGGAGAATTTTGGATCAAATATTATTTTTGTATAACTTAGAGATTACGAATTCAAATTATGGAAAGGGTCATTAATTTTTGTGATAGGTTAGTTCGTCAATAGCACATCTTTAAGGCTGGACCCCTTTACAAACCCTATGTGAGCATCAAACCTTCAATATTTTTGTCAATTTTTAGTTCCTACCCCACCTCAACAATAATTTTTTTTTTAAAAAAGAAAGAAATTATGTTACACTTTTAGTTTTGTCCCTAAGGAACTTAGGAAATTAAATAGCTTTGAATCTTTTCATTCTTTATCAGATATTTTTAATTCGAGTTAAAAAAATGATCATTTATTTTACATAGTCCCACAATCAATATTTTTAATTTTGTAAAATGAGAATTTTGAATCAAAAGTTATTTTTATGTAACTTGGAGATTACAAATTCAAATTATGAAAATACTTATTAATCATTGTATTAGACTAAATCGTCAATATCACATCTTTAGGACAAGACTCTTTTACGAACCTTATTTGGACATCGAATATTTTGCGGCCCATCAATATTTTTGTCAATTTTTAATTTGGACACTCTTATATGTCCCACCCCACCTCAATAATAATTTTTTAAAAAAAAATTAAATATATCACACACGTAAACCTAATAAATAAATATAAAAATAAAAAATAAATAAAAAAATAGTCCAACCAAATCCTAAATTAAAGGGGACTATAGTAGTGTGAATTTAGTCTCTGTCAGAAAACAAAATCTCTGTCCTTTTCTCTTATGCATCAAAGTCAGTACTTTTCTTGACCTTCTTTCTTTCCTCCCATAACCCTATTCTTCTGGCTACTTTTTTCTTCTTCTCAATTTAAGAAAAATCTATCAAAGTCTACTACTCCATAATGATTAGACATATTAACATATATAACAATTTTTAGGTTTATGGAAAAAAAAAATTAATTCACAATTAAGATTTAGAATTCAAATCCTTATTGAGGGGAAATTCACTAGTACTTATGTAATGTAACGATTCAGCTCGCTAGCGTTCGCTTTAGAGCTAGGTCTGCACGACTTTAAAACGTATCACTAGTATGTAAGACATGTTTACTTATATAAACATCATATCTCTTGTGCTTTGTCGGTGTGGTACTTCATCTTAAGATGAATTATTACATACACCCCTTTGTGGATTCAACGTCCTCGGTGAGGTTTGCCCTCATCGTATGAGACTCGCTTAGACTCAGCACTGGGATTTACCCTGCCTGATCGGAATTTGTCTAAACTCAGTTGAACTTTAGCCCATATTGACAAGGCTGTCACAGGAGTGACTCTATACCATCTGTAACGACCCAGTCCGCTAGTAATATTGTTCGTTCAGGGCCTAGGTGCAGATTGCTTTAAAATGCGTCACTAGGAGGTAAAATTGTTTATTTATATACCCAGCATCTCTCTTATATTTTTGCTGATGTGGAAATTCATCTTAAAATAAATTGTTATAATTTAATCATATTAAAAAACGAAGGCGAGAGGTGTAAAACGATCCGATGTTGATTCTATGTCTCTTAGGAGGCCTCATACTTCTATAGTTCTATAATAGAGATTTTTTAGAACATTTATAATGTACAAGTACTTCTTTGTAGCGATTTAATTTGATTAATAGTATGTACACATCATTGGATGAGTAGTCACTTAGGAGGTGTCATACCTCTATAGTAGAGATCTATTGGAAAATTTAGCATGTACTAGTTCTAATTTGTAACATTTAACTTGTTTAAAATTATGTACATTGTATAAATCAAAGTTGTTGGTTAAGTTTTACTATGTCCATTCAAATATGCTACACTAAATAAGATAAATGGAACTATTTCTAGTATGGTTTAATTTAAAATTTAATTCTGAAGACAATCAACAAGCAAGTGTTACTATGCAATTGGGGTGCATTGAATATATTTTGTTTTAAATATAATGTTTACTTTGGTGGTAACATATTTATTGTACTATTAAATGTGTTGTTACCTAATCATTGATGTAATAACTTATTTGATGTGATCGCATTGTTATGTTATAATAGAATATTATACAATATATGGTGAGACGATATGTAACAAACATACAAACAATTTTTTAGTGGAAGCTCGTATGGTAATTTGATTGGATCCTACATCTGAGAAAATAAAAGGGAGTATTTGAATCTACTAACAGATTAGATTTATATGTGATGTATCAAAATGTTAGTAATTTTGGACATATCATATAGAACGTTGAAATTAAAGAGTCATTATTTAGTATCTTCAGTTTTTGGATGCTGATATTTTTGAAGTGAGAGTCTTTTAAAAACAGTCTCTCAATGTCTATAAGATAGTACCATAATGATAAGATCTACGTAGATTTCACTGATTTTGTTATTGTCGTCGTAAAATATACTAAAAAGAGAAATAAGATACATGCACTGAAATATATGAAATAATTACTTTCTTGAGATAGTTATAGGTTCAAACTCTAGAGTTTAAAGTTGATAACATAGTTTATGAAAATTATTTTCATTAGTATTCAACAGTAAAAAAGACTGAAAAGTAAGTTACAAAAACTTAGAGAGATTTTATACGTATGTTTAGAAGGAAAAATCAAATCAAACACTAAAAAGAAGAGTGGGAAAAGAGGGGACATGATTTTCATGTTTTGTGGAACAGTGCCAAAGAGCCTTAGTTGTACATTAATATTTTTGTGGGACCAATTACTCACCTAATCCATAAAATGCCATAGCCCCCATCTCTTCTCCAACATACCCCTACACCCACAAAAAAAAAAAATTTAAAAAAATTTTTGATTTATTTCCACCAAAAATATAATTTCTTGTGTTGGCATTTGACAAAGAAGAGAGAAGAAAAAAAAAGTAAAAAGTTTTTGGGGGTGAAAAAAGAATATTTGAAAGTTAAAAGTTATATTTGACAACCTAAAATAAATAGTACCAGTAGTCTTTTCATTTTGTTGTACGTATATATTAATCTTGTGGTCTTAAATATGTCATCTGAAAATTTGAAATTAAAATATTATTAAAAATTGAAAAAGAAATTATTCTTTTTAAAATGAATTAAAAATAAATTATTCTTTTTTAAACGGGAAGAAAGTAACTTAAACTTACTTTATTAACATATAAAAATAACATTAGATATATCTGAAATAAAATTTTAGAAGGATAAAATATACGCAAATCATATCTATGTCGATCGATTTTTATGTTTTTTAATTGTTTTTCCTCCTTTATTCAATTACCTATCAAGTCATTACTCTCTATAACCCAAACCAAATGGCCCCCTTTCAAAAAGCCTTATCAAACTTTTCAAAACTTTTCTACTTCTTATGTCTTCATTCTTCTTCTTCTTCCTTCCTTTCTTTCTAAGAAGCATCTAATTTTCTTCAAAAAAAAAATCATCCAAAACATTACATATGTTTTGTTCTCTTTCACAAGTAGCACTCTTGCAAATTTGGCCATAGAGAATTGATTGTCAAAAATGATAAGTTTGTTTAGAAGGAAAGTGCTAGTGTTATGGATGGCTATTATATTAATCTCTCTTTTTGGTCATTGTGATGGTTCAAGAATCAATTCACAAGTATTCAATCCAGTAAATAGCCAAAGAAACTCTTACAATCATGGCCATTTTTGGAACTTATTGCCAAAAAGAATCCCAATTCCAGCTTCTGGTCCATCAAGAAAACACAATGACATTGGTTTAAAGAGTACTTGGAGATTACCTTGAAGATTATTCAAGAAATTAAATATTGGAATTTTTTTTCTTTATTATCAAGGTGACAAATGCATCTTCTTCTTAATTTCTTGGATGAACACTTGTACATTTTTTGGGTAATTTTTAAGAACCTTTTTTTTACTTTTGTTTATTGACTTAAGTAGCCTTAAGGGTTGTGTTAGGTTGATTTAGTTCTCTGTCTTTTTTAAATCTTTTTTTGGTCATGGTGACTAGAAGAAAAGTTAAATGAGAAGGGAAGAAAAAGATTTAAGAATATTTTTTTGGGGTTTTGTGGATCAAAATATAATTGATCATCATCTAGCTTCGAGGTGGGGGTGGGGTGGGGGTATTTTGGTCTTAATTAGTATGCTTTGAAAAGCTTTGTGTATGTAATTTGTATACATAGAAGACATCATGATATAATACAACAAGAAATGACTTTAAATTTGTAGAAAAATTTCTCCTATTTTAGTTTGTTCATTCTTCTGAAATAGCTTTTTCTATCTTTATGAGATAGTAATAAGATGTTCGTGCATTTTATCCTCTCTAGATTCACTTGTGAGATTTCACTGAGTATTTTGTTATTATTTGTTTGAAATTTTTTCATTTTCTTGACATTCTACTTTTTTTTTTGTTTATCCACCAGGAATGAGCACATCTTTTTTTTAGGTGTTTTATCTTCTGCTTAATATTTATTTTAGGGCGCGATAAATTAGATTTTACTTCAAAAAGTCTCAATACAAACAAAAATGTTTCTTATCAAATGCTAATTTAATTTTTGAAATGCGAACTTTGAATTCTAATTAATTAAACTAAGAAAGTATTTATTAGTTCATCACGATCTTTCGTGTCGTTTATAATCACTCTACAAAAGACCTTTTAGGCAATTAATCACACCAAATTTTGGTTTCTTTTCTATTTTCCATCCATTTTTAATCTGAAACTTTTCCCTTCTCAAACTATTCGTTTATGATAAATAAAAATGATATTTCTTGAAAGTTACATAATAATACTGCAAAGATGATTGTTCAGGATTTGGACAACAAAAATGTAATGTTTGAAAAAATAGTAATAGTATTTTAAATCAAGTTAAAACAAAAAGTATTCTATTAATGAAACAATATTTGAAAATATATTCAACTTGAAAATTAAGAAAATCGATCCAATATCATTAATTGACAAATTTTATATTGACTATTGAATATATCACAGGACCAATAATACAAACAAGCTCACATTGATAAATTGAATAAAATCAGTTGAATATATAATTACAATATATTTTAAAACCAGCCATAATATCAAGGACTTATATTTATTAAAATAATAATTATAAAAATTTTATTATCCTTTTTTTTCTTCTAATAATGTCAATAGTGAAAGCTACTTACTCCTATTTATTTGGTGTCCTAAAATCCTGACATAATATAATGTCATAGATACAGCTGCACACGTAAACTATTTATTTATTTAGTAACTCAAACCGTACTGAAAATGTATCTATACCATATTTATAATAATTTATAATGCTGTCAAAATCATCATATTTTTATTTTTATTTCCTTATGGAGTAACAATTATTTTTTATAATTAAATTTTATTTTTAATTTGTCAGGTGAAAATTTTGTTTGCTTATGCTACCTGTTTGACAAAGAAATTAGTTTACGGCGTAATTTATTCATCACAAAGTACAATTTTGTCATATTTTCATATTAGGGCATGTTGACTAATTTCTTGAGGTATCTGCTATTTTCTATTGCACAATTATGTAATATCAGCTATAATCTTATTTATATTTTTACTACAGGAATTTTTATAAGTAGTCACTCAAAAATATTTTAATTATGTTTTGTAATTGTAATCTGGATAATTACATTTCGTAACTATAGTTATAATGACGTTTGTATAATACACGCAATATTTATATAATTCGCTATACAATTTGCAGTTTGTGTATTTCGCTATATAATTCGTCCACAACATTTGTATAATTCGCTATAGTCTATTTTGCTATACAATTTGATTTGCGCATAACTTTTATATAATCGCTCATAACGTTGGTATAAATCGCAAAAATTATACAAAATTCAAGTTGTAATTAATTCAAATTATCGATATGTTAGTTAACTAATATATATTTACTTATTAGCATAATTTTTCCTTTTTACTATAGTGATATTCGAGGGGTTTTTTTGTACTTTTTTTTTCAATTTTAGTTTTCCTTGTAGTACTATTTTACTTTTTCTTTTCATCTATGTATTTGTTTATTAATTATGTGTCAAAATGATTATAAATTTTAGTATAATTACACAGATTCTTTTTATCAATGTAAATCTTTAATCACTATAATGAGCAGTTAAATTAAAGTTTTCACCGAATTTTGTTTGAATATAATTAGTATGGGCGTTTGTAATGATTTTAAGACAAATGTGTCCCATTATTGTTCATGATTTTCCCTACAAAAGTGCCATATGATAAGAACCAATACTTTTAATTTGTTCTTTAAAAAAAAACACTAAAATAATTACCGTCAGTATCAACACTTATTGTGATGAGATGGTTGAAATTTCTTTATTTTTAATTAGAGATCTTAGATAGAAATGAGTGGAAGAGTGAAAGAGTAGAGGTAGATCGAAGAAGTATTTGAGGGAGGTGATCAGATAAGATATGATGAAACTTCATCTCATCGAGGACATGATTTTAGATAGAAAGGAGTGGAGGTCTCGTACTAGGATAGTAGGTTAGTAGGACTAGACGTGTCTTTATATCCTGTGGTGTCATTATCCGTATTAGATTTGTTAATTTTATCATATTTATATAATATCATTTACTTTTCATTATTAGTCGTTCTTTCTTTTTTCTTCCTTCCTTTTTTCTGTATCTAGTATTTTCTGCTTATGGATCTTGAGTTTTGAGACGAGGGTTTTTCGAAAATAGACTCTCTATCTCTATGAGGTAATGATAAAGTTTGCGTATATTTTACTCTCCTAGACCCACTTGTGAGATTTCACTGGGTATATTGTTGTTGTAGAGATCTTAGACTCGAGTTCTGTGAATAAAAAAAATTTTGTTGGTAATATTGCTTCTAAAAGGAGTCTCATATATAATTTGTGAATTTAAATTAAACGAGCTTTAATGTGAAAGCATAAGAGATATCGATGAGAAATCAAAAAAAGAAAGTTACAATTAGTAAATTATGTACTACTCCTTGCTTTTAAAACAGGGAAATAAAGCATGGAATCCAAAGTTTAAAGAAGAAAAGTTTAATTAAAGATATGAGAAAAATAAGGAAATCCAAAAAATAATAATTAGGGAATCTAATTGAAAAGTATATTTCTTAAGAATTACAAATTAGATGTTTATTTATTTTTGTAGCTATAATATAATTTAATAATGGACCCAACACATGTGTTATTATTAATAAATTAAGTGTATCAGGCTTATAAAATACGAATAAATAAATATCTTTATCTCATTATGTGTATGATACAACATGAATTTGTCCATGTTAATTGCATCATGTTCATATTTTATCTCTTTCATATCTTTGTTTTTTCAAAGACAATATTTTGAAAAGATATTTCACTTTATTCTGTTTAAAAAAGAATTTAAAAAAAATTGAGCTATATATAGATTCTAATTATTTTTTATACAATAATTTAGTACTCATTTATGCTTAATTTCCACTTGCTTTAATTAATTTAGCCTTCTACGAAAAAGTCCTTTTTTTATGTGTATAATAGCCGGCTTTCGATGATAATTATTACGATCTAAGTTTTATGATATGTATTATATTATTCGTAATTTTGGTTAAAATTTATATATATTTGTCTTAAATTATGTTATATGGATCTTCAAAAGTATGAGTATCATATGAATTTAAATTACGTATTATAAAGTTGTTCATTTCCTCTCGCAATATAAAATTTCCTAAGATGTTAGGTGTACCTCATTCTAAGTTGTGCTTCATCCGTCTGAAATTATGTTATATGGAGCTTCAAAAGCATGATTATCATATGAATTTGAATTATGTATTATAAAGTTGTTCCTTTTCTCTCACAACATGAAATTATCTAAGATGACGGGGTGCACGTCATCCTCAATCTTGCTTGATTCGTCCTCCATCAAGGTATGATTACATATTACGTTATCATATTTATCACGATCTAAGTTTATGACACATATTATTCGATTCGAATCTAGCCATCTACCCTGCATGAATTTGTCTTTCAAAATACACCACATATACATCAAGCCTCAAAATTCTACTTAATCCGTCCTCATTAGTCCACCCTATATCGAATTCATCACATAATATATTACTCCATGTTTTAAGTAATAATCATTTGTGAAAAGGCATTAATTTACCGGCAAGCAAAACGAATCCTTTTTTATCACTATTATTATACATGCTTTCGGCAAAAGTTTGATTAAAAGAATTAAATATTCAAACACACACACAAATAAATAATTAATTAAATATTTCTACTCCTTAAATCTATGGATTTGTTTCTAAACATGTTTAGGGGGACCCCTCATGTTTAGGATTATGTTAACAAAGATTATTTGACTAGTATTTTAAAATACTTTTTCCTCTAATATTTTAATGTAATTCATTTATTATTAAATCTTTTTCCATATTTCAAGGCAAAAGGTAAATATAAAGAACCAAAAGTTTCCCTAAATAGCTGCAAAATTAGCATATTAAATTATCAAATTGCAAATTCTGGAAATATTAATAGTCAATGTGGTTTTTCTTCTTTAATTGTTTTTCCCTCTTTCGTAATTGAAAAGAAAAGTCAGCATGGTCAATGGGACATTGACTAATTTATCAAGGGTTTGTAATTAAGTACCTTATCCTTAGTATAGATGAATCTATAGTTTAATTAAGTTAAACAATTAATTATATTGCCATTGTCAATTAATTTTTAAAAATTTAAAATTATTTTAGAATCCTTATATTTTATAAAATCCATCATTTATTATTTTGGACTAAATTTCTGTCCTAATTTATTGTACAGAATTTATATCGTTGTAAACATATTTTATACAAATTTTTTTGAGCTTGTTCTCTAAAGTCACTTCCAATTACACGTAATAATAGTAAACTTTTTCTTATATAAATCAATGCTATTTTTCTTTTGTTTTTTTCCTCTTTTCCAAATTCATATTAATTGTGTTTGTTGTTAAGATGTTTTACGAAATATTTCATTATAATTAAATGATATTTTAAACCTATTGGTATTTTTAGAATTTATAGGTATAAATCATACTTTTCTAAAAAGTCAAATATTTCTCTCAAAATCTATGATCCACACACAAATAACTTCCAAAAATATTTAAAAATTTATGGCCAAATACTAATTTATAATGTGCAATTTCAAATCTTAAAAATACATTTGAAAGTACTAATCAACCAGACCCCACTTGTGAGATATCATTGGGTATGTTGTTGTTGTTGAAAGTACTAATCAAATATACTAGACCAAGTAAAATAATAAAAAAGAAATAAAAAAACTAGACTTTTTAAATATGCTATAATAGATTAGAGAACTTTTCTTTCTTTAATCCCCCTTTAATTTTTGGATTTTCCCTAATGATTGTAATAATTCTGTAGAATGACAAAAATCAAGATTTCATTATGACTCCATAAAATGGCAGAAAGTAAAGATGGTAAAATAATATTCTCTGTTTTTTTTTTCTAGTTTCTAGAATAAGAGTCACTTAAACAAAAAATATATTAAAAAATCAATAAATAAATATATAATTTGCTAAATTATTTTTATATAATACAAGTCTAAATTGTAAGAATATAATTTAAAAAATATATTAATTTTTTGTTTATTTAATTTGATAACTTGAGATTTGAGAATTGAGATAGGTATCTGTCACCTAATTGTAACCTACTTTCATTGTCAATATTTCTTTAATAAGTTTATTAATCATAATGCATTATTTGAACATGTGCATATTGAAGTCCCATGAATGTCTCATTAAATTATACTTAAAAAGGAAATTGAGATGTATAACATATCAGGAAAAAAATAATTATTTTTTTTCATATTTTATGTTTATTATTAATAACTTATTCTTCAAATTATTTGTGAAGATTTGCTACTAAACATTAATTAATACAGTAAGAACAATGTGATAAAATAATTGTGATAATTAATTATTTTCGTAATAAACTTGTCAAATTCAAATATGATAAGTAAAAATCAATCGCGACAGTAATTCTTAAGCATACACTTCATCCGTTTCAAAGAAAATGATCTGGCTTAACTCGGTACAGAATTTGAGAAAATAAAAGAAGAATTTTAATCTTGTGATCCTAAATTAAAGTTATGTTAAATGTATCAAATAATCCTTTGATCTTCTGACATTATATATGTCACATGGAAAGTTAAAATTAAAGTATTACAAAAAAAATCGTTCTTTTTAATCAAATTTAAAATAAAAATAGATCATTCTTTTTGAAACAACGAAAATAATTTTTTTCGTGGCCACACATTTACTTGTGTGGATTATAGTTGTAGTCCAACCAAACAAATACAAACTCATTACTAATGTCAAATCAAACATGTCCCAATCCCAAAATGAAACATCAAATGCCAACCAAATTAAATCCAATCAAATTAAATAATTATAAAACTTTACAAATTTTACATCAAATCAACCAAATACCTTCATTTCACTTTAATCCAAAAAAATATATTTCAACCTCCCTTTTTCTACATGGGCTTTCTGTTATGTGGGCCAAGATTTGACATTTGGATAAAAGACTTCTGCTTCTAGGGCCCATTATGAGGCCCAAAAACATTCTAAACCATGCGCAATGATTACTTCCTTTTTCACTTTTTAATGTTTTTATCTTTTAATTTATCATAATTTTACATTATGATTTGTTACTGTTAATTGTTCAATACTTTTCTACCATCATTTATCTTAATTTATATTATTATTATTTTTATTACTTCATTCTTTTTTGCTTTTTTTTTTGTGATTATGAAAGCAATATTGGATTTGGCGGTGCACTTACTACATACCAATTAAATTCATTATTCAAACATTTTCTTTCACGCGTGAATTTTTGTTGTTTTATACTATAAAAATATTAGTACTATTTTCAGATTATTGATTGACAAGAATATTGTCAATCAAATACCTCGTGTGAGTGAGCATGTGTGTTTGTTTATGTGTGTAAGAGAAGATTCTCTGTTACGAGTGGAATTAGTAGTCTGCATGTTGATTTGATTGAATTCAGCAAATTTAATTTAAATAGTATTTTTATGTTAATAAATTATTAAATATGTATAAATATTAAATTTAAAACTCAGTTACTATTACTTGAAATTATTATTATAAAATTCAGAACCTATAAAATTAAAATTCTAATTTCACCTATATTGTCAACAGCTAAAAATTTAGATAAAAAGAAAACCATATGTATAAACAAAATTGACCTTCAACCTAACATTTTAAAAGGTTCATTAGGGACCAAAGTTATTCGCTAATACCAAATACCAAATGCTACTAATTAGAACAATACCATAACTGGTTTCATTTAGATAGTTCTCAAAATAACTTAAACTTCTGGTAGAGGTGGAGCCACCTTTAATTCGAGCGACTCATTTGAATTCTATTCAATGAAATATTATATTATTTATTCAATATAGTCCGTTATGATTGGGATGGCATAGTTTGGGTCCAATAAAATTACTACGAATATATTTTTTTAGATTCTAACTTTTATCCCTGTTAATTAATAAAGTAAGTTGCTATATCATTTGCCATATGCACATGTAAAAACAAATCATGCATAGGGTATTTATGAATATAATCATGGGCGAAATCAGGTAAGTGTAAAGAGTTCACCTGAGTTTTCTTTGATAAAAAATTATATATAATATTAAAATTATTTTATATATACAGTAGACATTTAATCTCTTTTATTTATTCATATATTTAATTTTGCATATTTTTAAATCTCTTTAATAGAAAATCTGACTTCGTCACTTAAGATGATTAGTTTACATTTTTATGTATAAGGCCACATCTAGATCAAGCTACTTGAGAGGGGGACAATTATTAGCTTGATTTAACTCATTAAAAGTAAAGTTGGTAGTGTGGGAATAAATAATGCTGATGATAAATTATCAAAAAAGATGAAAAGATCTTTTTCTTACTTTAACAGAGTAAAGTTTGAGGGGTAAACAAAACTTTGTCAAAAGTACCTACTTATTGTTTAATTTTCACCTCATTCCATCATTAATTCCTCCACAAATAGTTGCATAATACCAATCACCATGATTTTAGGGCATGAAAATATGCAACTTTAATTTACATTAGAATCTATAGGGTTTAAGGTGAAGATTACAACAACTTTTCATTTCTTTATATTACAACTTTATACTAGAAAGGTAGGGTCGTTTGATTGACAATACGTTATTTGGAGATAATTAATCTTGGAATAAGTTAGCTTAGGATGAGTTGTCCCATTTACATGGTGGAATAACTCCCATCACTAAGGCAAAAATGATGAAATAAATAATTCAAAAATTATCTTATATCTCCGACTAAACAAAGAATAAAATAATCATATATTTTATCCTAAAATTATTATAACTTATAACTCACATCAAATTAGAGTTTAGACTAGGGTCTTTGGCCAGAATAAATAAAGTTTTCAAGTTAGGTAACTTAACATGAAGTAGAAATTTAGGATTTGGAATTTTTAGAATTTCATTACAAAATTTAGTGTCTAGGGTTTATAGAATTTCACACTAGAAAGGTTAGGGTTCTATTACTTATGATTTATAAATATTGTAATGTTTTAATGAGATATAATGTCTTTAAGTTTACAACAAACACCTAGTAATAATGTTATTACTTGTATTAAGAATTAATTCAAGTTAACAAGGTGTATCCTTGTAACTTAAATCCTTCTGCAGCAAGGCTTCAAATGGCAACACTTGACTCCATCCACTGATAAATGAATTGTATTATCTTCAATGTGCCTCCGCGATGAACTGCTTCTTGAACTGGACGCCCATGCAGCATATGAACTTTCAGCCTGATGTTTCGTGAACCCGTTATTACTAAGATCTAACAGTTGCAAGTTCTTTGCCATTTGAATAGCAGTCGATAGCTCTTGAATGTACCCAGATTCATGGTTCTTCATACAACTCTGATTCGTTGTTCGCTGTATAGCATCCACCTCCACTTGCTCATCTTCACTATCAGGAGCTTCAAGCAGATTATTATGTGTATTCATTGGACATAAATCTTCTTGAAAACCTTCTTTAGCATTAGCTGCAGATACGTCAGATGTATGGTTGATATCTGTTTGGAAGACATTTGAGCATGGATCATATAGCAAAGCATGAATTTCGTCTTGATCCACATTTTCAGCCACGTTGAGCTCTTCCAGATAATAGTTGTCTGATAATCCTTTTAGTATCGAAAGAATTCCAAGAAGTCCCAGTTGACATTTCTGTAAAAGTAGGACTCTGAAACAACACTGGGGGTTACTCACTGCAGCTGCCAATGCCCTGCCACCCTGCATTTATACAGTTTTTACATTTTCAAATTGCAAAAATCAGAGTATTGTAGAAGAGTATTCCAGATTAACTGATTCAAGTTTATATATTGAGAACTATACCATTGGTAGGGTGAGGGAGCATAAAGCTTTCCAGAACTAACATACTGTCAGAAGACGAGAACTAATCCAGCTATATGTTAGAATATTATGATCTATCCTATGTTTTAAGGTTATAAGTATGGCATATTACTGCAAATTTTGTCATAATCAAGTAATTTTTCTGACTCAATAATTCTCCTTATGTACGATATAGTCTAAACTCATGTATAATTAAGGAGCCTCTTGTACATAGAGACCTAAGTAGTTTGTCTACTAACAAATAGCCTTATACTGCTTACCAACCAATGGTCTTCCTTGTTTATAACTTACTAATCTCTCTTTGGTGACTGTTTTAGTAGTCCATTCTTCTTTCAGATGAAAATTATGGCATCATTGTTCATTATTTTGGTCTTCTCCTCCACCCTTTGCAATGACAACAATTGTTCAGACAGGTACTATAATCAGAAGGGTATAAACTATGTTTCAGCTCAACCCTTTTTCTGATAGGTTCCACTCACTTCCCTTGTTGTTAGGTATCATTTCCCAAGAAGCACACACAAGCAGCAAGGAACTGAAGTAATGAATAATAAGGGAAAGTGAAACAAACCTCTTGCTTGATCTGATTACCCCCAAGGTCAAGCTCAACTATGCCATTAAATACAGAAACTTCTGCATTTAATCTGACAATGCAGTCAGGTGTCAGACCACAAGATGAAACGTCAAGCTTCAGTTCTCGACTCTCTGTGGACAATGATTGCATCAATTTTAACATTCCATCCTGCAGAGACATCTCAGCGTTATCAATTTTATTTAAAGAAAAAAAAGGCACAACCTGGGGCAGCATCGCACGATCAGTCTCCAAGGAAGGACGCACCCCAAGGGGTGTTATGTAGGCAGCCTATCCTGACACCTGTTTCAATAACTGATTGCACGGCTCGAACCCATCACACAGAGACAACTATATCATTGCTCCAAGGCTTTCCTTTGTTTTAATTAAAGATCTTATAAGAAGAGTTGAAAGGAAGATGAGTCACTTACTGGCCCTATACTAGAGCTTCCAAGCAGTAATCCAGACAAGCAAGAGCTTTTGATAAATTGGCAAAGACTCTCTATAACAGCCTTGCTTAGCTTTATTCCCTTCAAACTAAGCTCTTGAAATCTACAACAGGAAACATTAGATCATGCACTTCATAATACTTGAACCAGTCTTGAGCTTTTAATATGTAAAAAGAGGAATAAAGCAATTCAACGAAGTTTAAGGACTTGCCTCTTTAAGTTGGTAAGTGTAACCAAAAGATTTATCATAGCATTTGCAGCTATTGGGTGATTGTGTCCTATAAAAATGAAAGATTGAGGCAAATAAGTAATGCATCAAAATGGAAACGTTCTTTCAATCTATAGTTGAAATAGTCAATTATAAGTACCTAAAGAAAGATGTGTAAGCATTGATCCAGAAGTCAGTGAGTCAGCAACCTTTTGAATTGTTCTGGATGTGATTGAACATTGCTCAATATTTAAACTATAAAGAGCTGCAGAAGAAGACCAATGTGAGAATAAGCTGACAAACACTGCAACTGGAAGAGCCTGTAATGAGCCGTTAAATAAGGAGCCTACTCAAAATCATGCCAGGTTTAAGATAATCAAGCACTCATCCAATTCACGCAGAACCGGAAGCTAAAGCATACTCACTTTATGAAAATAAACTAGATGACAGCTTGAATCTTTATAAAATATATAAAAGAGTGAGAATATCCATACCTTTGCAATTCTGCAAGATAGTTGAAAGATATGATGCACATGCATCAGTCAAACGGTTCCCAGATAAGTTGAGTACTTCCAATCGCGCGTAAAGAACATTGCATTCACAAATCTGTAAATTAGTACAATCAGATAGGACATCCATTGGATCAATTCAGAATGTTTTGTCTTTCATTAGTTTGACTGCAAACAAAAGAAAAGTGACAAAAGTGTGGTACGTTGATGATCTAAAATCATAAGTGACTTTACTGTCTCTCCCTCAGGATCGATTAAATAAAACAATTTAGGTGCTCATATGAGTCGCAAATCGATCTACACAACTAACATTATCAGCATTACATATTTCTGCGATTTGAGGCATAAAAGACCATACCTGAATTGCCTACGAATTTCTCATGAGAGATAATTCAGAGTCTATCCATATTCTGAAACTTCTATAAATGATTCAGGATCAATTTCAAACTAAATCTCATGCCTCAAAAAGAGATAATGGCGAGAATATTTCAAAGTTTAAATCTTAGGAATCATCATCTTCGGAAAAGTAGAATTATTAATCAAAGTTCTAGTGCAGATACCAGAATGGAATATCAGGGGGAAAAGAAAAAGAAAGAAAAAACTTTCTAAGGTAGATCAATTATGAATTAGTAATTTCCCAAAATCAGTTATCAAGGGAGGCTATCTTAACAGAAACTTACCAAATCAATAAAGCCCTCAAAAAAATTAGAGATTCCATTCATCAGGCCAGTTGTTCTCTAGAAGTTTTTCCCAAAATTAAGTCGTTACTATTAATACTCTAAAAGCACTCAGGTGTTTTGCTATTTTCATGTTCACTCTCATCAAGATACAATCCAATATCAGTCAAATGCTCAAATGTCTCTTCATGGATTACTTTCCCTCCAATGTCAAACTCTTCCAATATTCATGGAGTTGGAAGTTAGTATTTTAGGCTACAGAAGATGTCATATACTTTTTACTTGAATAATCAGAATATGTTATATTAACCGCTGTCCTCAGAGCATGACATTTTCAGCATGAACATGGCTTTGTAGTGCACAATTCATGAATGCATTGTTCATCACATTTAAGGAAGAATCCAAGAAAAGTCATATTTCAAAGTGCTAAGAATTATTTAGTAAAACCTGGAACAAGGCAGTTGAACCAAGTCGATTGCAGTGAAAATCCAATGTCAAACCACCGTATTTTTGCCCTGATGCGGTGAATACTTGCTTAAGCTTCTCTATTGTTCCATTTCCTAGTACATGGTGAAGAACAGGAAAAGGAATAACGAAAAGGTAGTCTTATGATTCACAAAAATGATAATGGCTAGGAATCAAGCTATTGATAATCATAAATAGCAAATTGGAATGTGCACTTTTCGGATAGCAGTATGAAGAAAGATCTTGACCATATGATTGTTACCTAACAGATTGTGTGAAAGGTCTAACACCGCAAAAGTTTTGTGTACATAGAGGGCATTGATTAATGGTGCCACTGATATATCTTGCAATTCGCAATCAGACACCACGACTTCATCCTCCGACACCTGGTAAACATATATAAACAGAAGCAATCAGAACTAATGATTAGGGTGTTCCATAAACACATTCATTTTCTTGCTCTAATTTGAATATGATTGCTAAAATTGCATTTATGCCTCCGTCCAGAAAAAAATCATGTGCAGCCCCTCACTTCAAGATATTAACAGTTTGTCTGGGATATTGAAACAGCTAAATATCAGTAATATTTTTCACTTGAATGATATTTGAGTATCCCATTTATTAGCAGAAGAAAACTGCATTGTGTGTCATTTCGTACTTGAGGTAAGTACGAGAGAGAAATAGGACCTCATCTTTGGCCCTGCCAAACCAATAAACAAGGTTCCGTTCCAATCAAACAAGCTCAAGTAGTATTACTTCGTAATCGTATAGATTTGTATCATATTATTATGTGTTGCTTCATTTGCTCTATATCGTGCTGTCTTTTCTTTCATGCAACCCTCACTCGAAAGTTTTTCTTTTGAACCAAGGGTCTATTAGAAACAACTTTTCTCCCCCACAAAGGTAGGGACAAGATCCCACCCTCCCCAGACCCCTATGGATTACACTGCATATGGTGTTGTAACACATGCAAATGGAGACTGTCAATGCCAATTGATAAAGAAATACGTAGGATATATGCTGCATTCCGTCAACGAATTAGGAAAAAGAAATGAAAGTAGAGCGGCAGTATAAAAAAGCTAGACAGATAAATCAAGACATTTAATATCAATATAGTAGCTCCTTGCCTGGTTTACAATTTTGACCAAGATTTCTGCATCATGGCTATTAGATAAGTAGAGGACGGAGAGAAGCTACTGGTAGAAGAGAACTAGGTTTGGTTCTAATTTATAAAATCTTCTAAGAGAAGTCCACCAACTCAAAAAAAAAATTTAGTCCTGAGATGTTTATATCAACTCCATGACAAGCTGCTAACTTGTCAATGAATATGAATGGTCCACAAAATCTCTAGCATCTTAGAAACAAAAGCTAAGGTATTGTTGGAAATGTAATGAAATTTCTATCTTACCTCCTGATTGTACAGCATCTTAAGAACCTTCAGGATCGGTGGCTGAGAAAGCTCCTCGCAGCAATCAATGTACAGTTTCATGAGATGTTTTGGAACCCATACTGCTGATGAAAAATTTGAAGTTTAAAATGTAGGGGATATAATTGTCATGGCTTTGAACATTTCAAATTCTGAAAATAGCCAACAAGTTTCTTTTTCTTTTCCAAACCTACTCCCAGAAAGACTTCATCTTTCAAGAGATCAAGACCTTTTTCTGGTTTTCTAAGTTAAAATTTCACTTCTAGCTGCATAAAATTCTTAAGACTTGCCATAGCCATTATAGCTATTTGCATTAATTCAATAGCATAGTGTTTTATATCTATTGTTTTTAATTATATCTACTGTTTTTTATTTGGGACGAATACATTTGAGCTGAGGATCTTTCGGAAACAGTCACTCTATCTCCATGAGGTAGTAATAAGGTCTGCGTACATTCCACCCTCCCCAGACCCCCCTCTATGGGATTTTACCGGGTATGCTATTGATGTTTTTGCAGTAATTCCATAGCAATCTCAAGATCAGGGAAAGCAAGTATCTGTATTAGGGAAGAGTACATTGGTGTGTTTCAAACCAATATATTATTTCTCCTTTATACATTTCCAGCTATTCCAGAGTAGTGGGGATATCGATGATGATGTCACATACCGTATCGGGGCATCTTGGACTAAATGGAGGCTTGCCTCTGGAGTATTCTGTGACAAGAAGATACCACCTAAACTCAAAGGTAAGTTTTACAGAATGGTGGTTAGACCATTGTTGTTGTATGGAGTGGAGTGTTGGCTAATTAAGAAGGAACATGTTCAAAAGATGCATGTCGCAAAGATGAGAATGCTGAGATGAATGTGTGGTCACACCAGGGTGACAAGGTTCGGAATGAGACCATCCAAGAGAAGCTAGAGGTGGCCCCGGTGGCCGAAAAGATAAGGGAAGTGAGACTGCGATGGTTTGGACATGTGCAGAGAAAGAGTACCAATGATCCTGTTAGGAGGTGCGAGAGGTTGGTTTTGGGAGATACTCGAAAGGGTAGAGGTAGACCGAAGAAGTATTGGGGGGAGGTGATTAGACAGGATATAACAGAACTTGATCTTACTAAAGACATGACCTTAGATAAAAAAAAGTGGAGGTCGCGAATTAGAGTAGCAGGCTAATGGTAGAGTTAGGTGTTTTTTGTCATGTATTCGCTTTACCTGTCATATTATGTGTTAGTTTATCTTATTTACATACTGTCATTATTAGTCGCCCTTTTCTGTTCCCTTCCCTTCCTTTAGTCATATCTAGTTCTTCTTGCTTACGGATTTTGTGATGAGGGTTCCCAGGAAACAGCCTCTCTACTTTTATGGTAGTGGTAAGGTCTGCGTACATCCTACCCTCCCCAGACCCCACTTATGGGATTTTACTGGGTATGTTGTTGTTGTTGTTGTTTATACATTTCCAGCTACATAAAAGTGATATTTGACATTGACTGCACAAACTTCACTATATGGAAGGACAACAGGAAATGGTAGCATGGATGATAGTTGTCTATTTCAAGGAATGAGTTGTTAC
The DNA here is from genome assembly GCA_025774065.1 of Solanum ossicruentum. Classification (NCBI taxonomy): domain Eukaryota; kingdom Viridiplantae; phylum Streptophyta; class Magnoliopsida; order Solanales; family Solanaceae; genus Solanum; species Solanum ossicruentum. The sequence continues at coordinate 785,738 of JAOTQR010000007.1, read as the reverse complement.
TAAATGCTAAATTTTAGGAATACTAACACATATAACATGTTGCCGCCAGTTTTATATTTTTACTATGCTTGATATAGGATGTAAATATTTGTAGGTTTGTCTGGGATAATTACTACTCCCTCGTCCCATTTTAATTGTCATGTTGTGTTTGTCAAAAGTCAATTTGACTAATTTTCAAAGTTAGATTAGATTAAATTAACTTGATATTTTAAAATAAAAATTTAGATATTCAAAAACTATAAGAAAAATGTTAGATTGTAATTTTTTCATATTAATATGATGAAAAAATACATCTTAGAATGTTAGACAAAGTTTATATATTTTGACTCTAAATATGGAAATTATGACTACTAAAATGGGACGGAGGGAGTACTAATTACTTTAGTATATTGTGAAAAGGGGGCTAGTAGGATGATATTTACGAAATCTACCAAAAAAATACGCTACTATACTACTCCAAAATTTCATCTAGCACTAATCTCAAGTCATTTTCGTATCCTTAACAAGTTTTGCGTTCATAACTTTAGGGAATTAGAAACACATTAGAGTTTACTCTTTTGACAAGGAGGAAGCCCCAAACAATTTGAAAAGTAGCAATAAGGATATCACATAAACACAAAATTAGAGGACAGGAAAATGAGTATCCGAGAAGGAGCGATCAGAAGAAACATACCATCAATTGAAACTTCAATGCATGTCTTCCCAGCAATATTATCTCTTAGGATATTAACTGCTTCTAATGATTCTATAACTCTTCCTTCATGCATCATGTGTTGAATGACTGGCACTAGGCCTACGAGAAACTAATCTATATCAGACAACTGACATGTGATGCCAAGACAAATAAGAAAATAAACTTATCCGGAGATTGTTAGCACTTCATAGTAGTTTTATACAAATACATTCAACGGATAGAGCAGATCACTTGAAATCTTACTGCAACACCGTATCAACCTTTATCAAGGTTCCTCGAAAATTTTATGATAACAAAGTATTTGCAAAGCTTCTTTGCTGCTCCGTGGTATTTTAGAAAATCCTTGTAGTTCTCATACAGATAACAGGACCAGCCCCACCAGAAGCATTAAGAGCAATAATGAACCTTAAAATAATAACCAAATGCGCATTTTGCGATGCACTGGAACATTCATGTGTTGCAATAGCTATCTCTTCTTGTTCTTTAATAAATACTGGTTGATGCCTTGTGAAAAGTATTAAAACAACAATTTGAGAAGGTGAGAGTGTTATACCACTACAAACTGAAACTTAGTCCCTACCTTTAGATCTATCCTCAGCTGAGAGCTGTAAATAGTACAAGCATGCTACTTCAACCTTCATCTGCTCTAAGCTTAGAGATGTGTCATCATTACCTGAATCCCATTTTACATGTACGACATTGTTGCCAATTCTGAAGAGAATATGTTGCTGTTAAACACATCAAGTAAAAGACATAGTCAATTATTGCAATGTAATAACAGTATTGCGACAAAAATGTTAATACTTGACAATGTTTCCTATAATGAACCAAATGATCTAATGTTGTGCATGTGATGGATCAATGGCATAATTATTGTATTTCATATTATGGATATAGAGTTAAACTTATCACTAACTATAGGTGAAAACAGAAACATATAAACTGACTTGGGACTTTACTTTTTGTGTTAACAATCATGACCAATATGTAATATCTTGGAGATTAATTTACACTTACACAATGTTCACCACAAGCATGCAGATTGAGATCAGAAATACTGTCATAACCTAAAACATCTGCATCCAATTGTCTGCCACAAGCTCCAAAACTTAACTTTGGAGCAGACCTTTTTGTGCTTGAATATGTGAAATGCTTGTCGTCCATTAAACCTAACTCAGGAGTCCTAGATTTGTCGGAGCAAGTGCTTTCTTCTACATTGATAGGGGTACAAGCACTGACAACACATCCTGAACCAACTGGTGAAGCTTCCTGCCAGGACAATCAACTTTCTTTTTAATAATAAGTACTTAATTAAATTCTCCACAAGGAAGCTATCTCTTCAAATTCTTGTAAAAATTTGAATACCTTTGGTCCATGAGATGGACTACAGCGATGCTTTGTGTCTTTAACTGCAAATTTTCCCAAATACTGATCAGTGTTCTATTTTTTCATGATATAAACTTACTAGTAGCTGCAGACCAACTTACACTCATCAGAAGTAGCAACAGTTTCTACAGAACACTTGTGAGAGGTTCTTCTTGAGCAATGACCCATTTCACCATCTTGAGGAGTAGAAATAGTCCTGCTGGAGCTGTATACATCCTCATTATCATCTTCATCATCAGAGAGAATAAGGCGGACACGTTTACGGCCAACTGCTTGACGACCAGCAGGTCTCGACATGCTTGGGGCCGAAGAATCAGGTAGCTCAGTAGAAGCAATAGTTGTTTCTACATAAGCTGATTTCAGCTTAGATAGATTCTTACTGGGACGGATTAGCGATATCAAAGGCAGATCCTCAGATTCATCTTCGCTGCCATGAGATTTTGATTTCTTGAGACCTAATTTAGCTGCCTTTGGTGAAATGCTATCATATGATGTGATTGGCGATTGGTTGCCAACCTCTGTTTCACTTTCAGAACAGCAGTCCCCTGCAACATATTGTGCTTCAACATCTCCAATATTTGATTGCTTCAATTTGTCAACTGATGACTGCAACTTCCTGTAATGTTTCATCCTTGTTACTGACAAAAGCCCTAAGAATCGGTGATTTTCAACATGAAGACTATGCACAAGACAAAAAGATTTAGATGTTTACTTTTCAGTAACATGTTACTGATGGACTAAAATCCAAGAACTTCAGGAATAGAAGTATTTACCTGGCCTCTTCCACATTATCAAACCTGATCATCTGGCTATAGTGCATGTTTTCTAAAGCAGACAATTGAATCGAGGGCTTCTTTGCCTGAATGGCAATCCTGCAAAATGATAATACAGTTGGCAGATGTTAGGACAAAGTATTGATGAATTGGGCTGTTAACCATTTTTTGTTCTAGAATCTTTTAACTTTCTTATTTACAGCTTTTCATTGTATCTGTTTCTCAAGTAAAGCTACTTGCATGCCATCACGTCAGCACACAGAAATGAAGAATAGGGATAACACAGTGTCCATAGACGTATTAACACACCCGGCATTCCAAATCACCTAGTTAATTTGAGTAGGCAGATACTAAAAATACAGTTGAAATTATATGGTAGTTTAAAGGACACAAATTTTGAGGAAAAATAGTATTAAAAAAGGAATTTATAGCAGAGGAAAGAGGTTTCCATTTGGAGGATACCATTTGGAGATGTGTTAAAAAGGAAAGTTACATATTCTTATTGGGACAATGGAGTATGAAAAAAATAAACAGAATATATGAACTATGTAAGTATTGCATCATTTTCGTTGGGTATCCATGCAATGATAATCTTTTACCTTATAAAAAAGACAAAGAGAGACCCCACATACAGATAGATTTTACTGAGTATGTACATTGAGAATGTTAGAATGTAGTTAGTTTTTAGCCCTTTTATGTAGAAGGCCCAGGCCCATATGTAATATATATATATATATATAT